>LNAC01000029.1:158404-277785 GCA_002007465.1 Ailurus styani | reverse complement strand
TTTTATTCATTTGACACAGAGAGAGAGATTACAAGTAGGCAGAGAGGCAGGCAGAGAGAGAGGAGAGAGGAGGAAGCAGGCTCTCTGCTGAGCAGAGAGCCCGATGTGGGCCTCGATCCCAGGACCCTGGGATCATGACCTGAGCCGAAGGCAGCGGCTTTAACCCACTGAGCCACCCAGGCGCCCTAAATTTTTTTTCTTAAGTAATAAGAGGCTACCTATAGGGGTGCCTGGGTGGCTCAGTCTGTTAAGCGTCTGCTTTCAGCTCAGGTCATGATCCCAGCATCCTGGGATCGCGGCCTATGTCAGGCTCCCTGTTCAGCAGGGAGCCTACTTCTCCCTCTCTCTCTGCCTGCTGCTTCCCCTGCTTGTGCTCTCTCTCTTTCTCTGTCAAATAAATGAATAAAATCTTTTTTTTAAAGAGCTTACCTATAAATAAGTTATTCTCACCGAGTTCCAGACTAAGCAAAATAGTAATAGTTTTCCTATTCATCCAAATGTTAGGTTCCTCTTCCTCTTGAATTTCAAAATAGCTCTTTTTATGATAAGTCAATATTTTTCCATAAACGAGAGAAATGTCAACTCTTTCTTCCATATATCAGATTGAGAAAGGGAAGCTAATGTTTTTGTTTTACATTGCTAGCATTCTCTACTAAGAGGTAGTAAAAGGCAACAGAAAGAGAACACCTACTCTTAAGCTTGTGTCCTTCACTGCTTATTGATTTTGAACGAGTGGATAGTCTGTAGAGGAGTAGGTTACTCATTCATCTGGCTCAGTGAAGGGTGACTTCTTAATATGGCTTTTCTTCCAAAAAAACAGAGCATCTCACTTGGGGTCAGGAATTGTCATTCACTATTATGTGAACTTGGGCAAGTCTCTAGCTTCTCTTTGGTTCCCTTATACGTAAAATTGGGATGGCACTGTATTTTTGTGAGAATTAAATGAGTTTTGAGATCACCTCTTAGATGAAGTAAAGACAAGAGGAGCAAACATTTACGGATCACTTTTTCTAAAAATAGAGTTTTGGAAGGAACAATTACTCAAGTTTTATCTAATAAGTGAGAGAACTGGAATCACATTAATACCCAAACCCCATATTGTGCTACATACCTATTAAGGAGAGTGTTTGTTTCCTCCCCCTCTTTGTTTCCTAAAGTGAGAAAGAGAGACAAGGTGTAAGAGTGGGTAGTAAGTGCTAACTTTTCTGTTACATGTAAGCTTTTCTTTTTAACAAACTAATTTCAATATCATGTAACTAAAATCTTCTTAAACTATTCTTTTGAAATTGTGGAGCACTAATGTAGGTTTTCAAAAACATGTTTTGAAGTTTGAATGACATACACAAGAAGTAATATAGACCTATCCATTTTGTGAACTACCAGAAAAGTTTAGATGTACTGGTATGACTCATGACCACATGCTGTGTATCTTTCTGAAAGATACAAATCAGCTATACTTTAAGAATGGATCAAACTTTATAAAACCTAATTATCTTTTATTTGGCCCTTTTTATTTTGGTCCTTTATAATCTCTTTCTCAAATGTTTTTAAATGAAGATCTTTTTACTATAACATGTCCATGATTGCCTTCTTAAATGACGTTATCATTAAAAATATTGGATTACTAAAGTGAAAAACTTAAAGGCACAAAACAGGTCCCGGGAGAGTAGATTATAAAAGCTTCCATGTTCCAAGTTGAAAAAAGAATCATCCTTGTAACATAATGAATGTATTTTACAAGATTGGCTTCAATTTAAGCTAGACTAGAGTATTAAATTTTAACCCTAAGTCGTAAGTCTTTGTCATAAGGTCAGTACTATTTGATAAATCTTATCTCTTGAGTAAGAAACAGATGCTCTTGGGTTTGTATTATTGTGCAAACAATTCATTAATGGGGTTATAGAAAGAGCATATTTTGAGGCTTATGAAGTCATGTGTTTTGATTTCATTATGTTGACTCTTCAGTTTAACTAGTGGCAGCTTAAGTGTTTCAATATCTAAACAATTTTTGTTTCTCCTTTTGCAGTGGCTCCACCCACACGGTTACGATATAATGTATTATCTCATGACAGTATACAGATTTCATGGAAGGCTCCAAGGGGGAAATTTGGTGGCTATAAACTTCTCGTGACTCCAGCCTCAGGTAAAAACAGTTTATTGTATTTTCTAGAGTATTAGCAAGTTTTTACACATAGGTAACTAAAAATGTGAAGTATTGGGTGTTGCTTTAAAATCATTTGAAAGTTTTTTTTTAATTTAATATATGAACTTGAAATCTTACCCTCTAATCAAAGAAATAATATTCTTAAAGTCTAAAGTGTCACTATTGGGCTCAACATAATTCTCTTCAGGGGAAATTTCCAGGCTATTAAAATCTTCACTAACTCTGTTTCAACATAGAATGAATACTTTTGGTCTCCTGACTTAAAAAAAAAATACAATACATCTGGAAGGCCAATGCTTGTGACCATCTGAGTAAATTATGGTTAATTAACTTGACAGTGTATTATTCAGCAATTATACATTAAAATGATAAAAGCTATGTAGACACTGTGAAAATAAGTGATAAATTAAAGCAGGAAAAGGAAAAGTTAGATTTATTGATCATGAAGATAAAGTAGTTATGCAAAATTTTTTAAATTAAATTTTGGTTTAATTTTTCTTCTATTTTATATTTTTATTATACAAATATGATCAATAAAACAATACAGAGTATGTAAAGAAACTGTTGCTGAGACAAAGAGGGGGTCAACAACATGAATGGCTTGAGCTCCACACCTGGTTCTGTGGTGTATAAGAAATGTCATTTGGGCAAGTTATATAACCTCTCCACTTTCTGGTTTCTTCTTACGTAAAATGCACAAACAGCACTAGTCCCACCTCATGGAGTTGTAAGGCATGGAACTCAAAATGTGATCTGAGAATCAGCACAGGCATTAGCTGAGAGCCAATGCAGAGTATTGGTCCCCACCTGCCACCTGCTGAATCAGCATCTGATCTTTAAAATGATCCCCAGATGACTCCTATGCATGTTAAATTTGGGAAGCACTTGCGAGGACTAAATGAATTTATAAAGGTAAAGCACTTAGAACAGTGACTGCTAGGTAGTCAGTGCTCAATCACATTGCCCAGGATTGAAATAAAGATGATTTGAGTATGTCTCTCAGTTCTCATTTCCTTTCCTAGAATCCAGTTTCACATATTCTGTAAGAAATATTTAATAATAGAATATTTATATAATATATGTACATATATATACTTACAGTAATTTTCCCTCTTTACTGGTGATAAAGATGGTTATGTGGACTTGGGCTCCTTGCTGTTGGAGTCCTTTTCCCAACTCATTTAATGAGGCTGGCAAATTCTCTGTTGTTTATAATTGTGGACATTTCACCTAGTGGTGGATTTAAAATCTCAAACAAAACAAGCAGCTGAAACATGTGGCTTCTTGCTTGGCCATGAAAAAGGAACTTTCTAGAAGGTTATTAACAAATATTACCCAGACTCTGTAGAATGTTTCATGGTTCAGTGAAACTGATGCCAACTTTATCCATGTTGGCTCACAGAAGTGACACACTTGCAGAAAGCAATATTTCGTTCTCAAGCCTGGTTCAGACTTTTTGTTTTGAAATATGGCCCAATTTTGAAATAACTTTGACTTTTGAAAATGCAGTTTGTGTTCTGGAATAAGCCATCATGGGAAATTCAAATTTAAGAGATTCTTGGGGAGAGAGTTTAGATGGCAGAGTAGTAGGGGGACCCTGAACTTACCTCATCCCTTGAACATAGTTAGATCAAAAAGCAAATCACTGGGTGCCTGGGTGGCTCAGTGGGTTAAAGCCGCTGCCTTCAGCTCAGGTCATGATCCCAGGGTCCTGGGGAGGGTCCTCAGCGGGGAGCCTGCCTCCTCCTCTCTCCTCTCTCTCTGCCTGCCTCTCTGCCTACTTGTAATGTCTCTCTCTCTGTGTCAAATGAATAAATAAAATCTTTAAAATAAAAAAAAAAGCAAATCATTTTGAGTAACTACGAAATCGATCTGAAGATTAAGAACACAGTCTGCACCATCAGAGGGCGAGAACATGGCAGATATGAAGTTCAGAGATGTGAATTGGGAGAGAGAAAAGCTGCGGTGCCACAGAAGGAAGGAGGCCCTCCTCACAGGGAGAAGACAGAGAGAGAGGAGGAGAGAGAGTGGAGGCTGGAGCTGCTCACACCAAACCAAAAAGGTCAACATCAAGGAATATCATAGTGAAACTTGCAAAATACAAAGATAAAAAGAGAATTCTGAAAACAGTGAGGGACAAAAGTCCTTAACCTACATGGGTAGACATAAGGTTAGCAGCAGATCTGTCCACAGAAACTTGGCAGACCAGAAGAGAGTGACATGATATATTCAATGTGCTGAATGTGAAAAAATGCAACCAAGAATACTATATCCAGCAAGGCTGTCATTCAGAATAGAAGGAGAGATAAAGAGTTTCCAAGACAAGCAAAAACTAAAGGAGTTTGTAAACACCAAACCAGCTCTGCAAGAAACATTAAAGGGGACTCTTTGAATGGGAAAGATAAACCAAAAGTAATGAAGACTAGAAGGAACAGAGACAATCTACAGGAATGGCAACTTCACAGGTAACACAATGGCACTACATTTATTTCTATCAATAATTACTCTGAATTATGGACTACTTGCCCCAATTAAAGGGCATAGGGTATGAGAATGGATAAAAAAAAAAAAACCATTGATATGCTGCTTATAAGAGACTCATAGACCCAAAGATGCCTCCAGATTGAAAGTAAGGGGGTGGAGAAGCATTTATCTTGCTAATGGATGTCACAAGGAAGCTAGAGTAGCCATCCTTATATCATGCAAACTTGATTTTAAATTGAAGGCTAATAAATGAAGAAGGATCCTGTGTATCATAATAAAGAGGTTTATCCAACAAGAAGATCTAACAATGGCAAATATTTATGCCCCCAACTTGGGAGCAGCCAAATATATAAATCAGTTAATAACAAACTTAAAGAAACTCATTGATAATAATGCAATAATAATAGTAGGTAACTTTAATACCCCACTCACAGCAATGGACAGATCATCTAAGCAGATGATCAACAAGTAAACAATGGCTTTGAATGACACACTGGAGCAGATGGACTTAACAGATATATTCAGAGCATTTCATCCTAAAGTAGCAGATACACATTCTTTTCAAGTGCGCATGGAACATTCTCCAGAACAAATCACATATTGGTTCACAAATTGGACCTCAACCAGTACAAAAAGATGGAGATCATACCATGCATATTTTCAAACCACAATGCTATTAAACTTGAAGTCAACCATAAGAAAAAATTTGAAAAGATCACAATTGGAGGTTAAGGAACATCTGACTACAGAATGAGTGGGTTAACCAGGAAATTAAAGAAGAAATTTAAAAAAGAACACATGGTAGCAAATGAAAATGAAAACCCTACAGTCCGAAACCTTTGGGATCCAGCAAAGGCAGTCATAAGAGGGTAGTATGTAACAATACAGGCCTTCCTCAAGGAAAGTCTGAAATACATAACTTTATACCTAAAGGAGCTGGAAAAAGAATAGCAAATAAAGCCTAAAACCAGCAGAAGAAGAGAAATAATAAAGATTAGAGCAGAAATCAGCAATACAGAAATTTAAAAAACCCAGTAGAACAGAGCAACACAACGAGGAGCTGGATTTTTGATAAACTAATCTAAGTTGGATCTAATGATAAACTCCTAGCCAGACTTGTCAAAAAGAAAAGAGATATAAATAATATCTCTTTATATTATATATTTATATAATACCAAATAAATAAAATCGTGAATGAAAGAGGAGAGATTACAACCAACACCACAGAAATATTAACAATTATAAGAGAACATTACGAGCAATTTATGCCAACAAACTGGGCAATCTGGAAGAGATAAATTCCTAGAAACATATAAACTACCAAAACTGAAACAGGAAGAAAGGGAAATTTCAGCAGACCCATAACCAGCAAAGAAATTGAATCAGTAATTAAAAATCTCCGAGTGCCATCCTGATCAAAATACCAATGGCATTTTTCAAAGAGTTGGAACAAACAATCATAAAATTTGTATGGAGCTGGAAAAGACCCCAAATTGCCAAAGAAATGTTGAAAAAGAAAAACAAAGCTGGGGACATCACATTGCCTGATTTCAAGCTTTACTAGAAAGATGTGATCACCAAGACAGCATGGTACTGGCACAAAAACAGACACAGAGATCAATGAAACAAAATAGAGGGCCCAGATATGGACCCTCAACTCTATGCTCAACTAATCTTCAACAAAGCAGGAAAAAATATCCAATGGAAAAAAGACAGTCTCTTTCAATAAATGGCACTGGGAAAATTGGACTCCTATATATAGAAGAATAAAACTCGTCCATTCTTTTACACCATACATAAAGATAAATCTAAATGGATGAAAGACCTCAATGTGAGACAGGAATCCTTCAAAATCCTAGAGGAGAAAATAGGCAGTAACCTCTTTAACATCAGCCACACCAACATCTTTCAAGACACATATCCAAAGACAAGGGAAACAAAAGCAAAAATGAACTTTTGGGACTTCATCAAGATAGAAAACTTCTGCACAGTGAAGAAAACAGTCACCAGAACAAAGAGGCAACCCACAGAATGGGAGAAGATATTTGCAAATGACATTACAGATAAAGGGCTGGTATCCAAGATCTGTAAAGAACTCAAACTCAACACCCAAAAAACAAATAATCAAGTCAAAAAATGGGCAGAAGACATGAACAGACACTTCTCCAAAGAAGACGTACAAATGGTGAACCCACTCTTCTCTAAAGAAGACACACAAATGGCTAACAGACACATGAAAAAATGTTCAACATTATTAGCCATCAGGAAAATTCAAATCAGAACCACATTAGGATACCACCTTAAATCAGTTAGAATGGCAAAAATTAACAAGGCAGGAAACAACAAATATTGGAGAGGATGTGGAGAAAGGGGAACCCTCTTACACTGTTGGTGGGAATGCAAGTTGGTACAGCCACTTTGGAAAACAGTATGGAGTTTCCTCAAAAAGTTGACAATAGAGCTACCCTATGACCCAGCAATTGCACTACTGGGTATTTACCCCAAAGATACAAATGTAGTGAAAAGAAGGGGCACATGCACCCCAATGTTCATAGCAGCAATATCCACAATCACCAAACTGTGGAAGAAACCGAGATACCCTTCAACAGATGAATGGATAAACAAATGTGGTCCATATATACAATGGAATATTACTCAGCCATCAGAAAAGATGAATACCCACCATTTGCACTGACATAGATGGAACTGGAGGGGATTATGCTAAGTGGAACAAGTCAGGCAGAGAAAGACAATTATCATATGGTTTCACTTATATATGGAACATAAGGAATAGTATGGAGGACATTAGGAAAAAGAAGGGAAAAATGAAGGGGGGATCAGAGGAGGAGGCGAACCATGAGAGACTAAAAAGAAATAAAATGCACCCAAATTGGCGAGGAATAAGTCAAACTTTCACTCTTCACAGACAACATGATACTCTGTGTAGAAAACCCATAAAACTCCACCAAAAATTTACTAGAACTGTTACATGAATTCAGCAATGTTGCAGGACATAAAATCAATGTACAGAAATCTATTGCATTTCTATACATCAATAATGAAGCAGCAGAAAGAGAAATCAAGGTATCGATCCCATTTATAACTGCACCAAAAACCATAAGATACCTAGGAATAAACTTAAAACCAAAGAGTGAAAGATCTGTACTGAAAACTATAGAACACTTATGAAAGAAATTGAAGAAGACACAAAGAAATGGGAAATTATCCCTTGCTTATGGATTGGAAGAACAAATATTGTTAAAATGTCTATACTACCCAAAGCAATCTACCCATTCAGTACAATCCTTACCAAATTAAGACCAACATTTTTTCACAGAGCTAGAACAAACAATTCTAAAATTTTTATGGAAATAGAAAGACCCCAAATAGCCAAAGTAATGTTGAGAAAGAAAACTAAAGCTGGGGACATCACAATTCCAGACTTGAACCTGTATTACAAAACTGTAATCATCAAGACAGTATGGTACTGGCACAAAAACAGACACATAGTTTAGTGGAACAGAACAGAAAACCCAAAACCCAGAAATAGACACACAACTCTATGGTCAACTAATCTCTGACAAACCAGGAAGGAACATCCAATGGAAAAAAAAATCTCTTCAACAAATGATGTTGGGAAAACTGGACAGAGACATAAATAGAATGAATCTAAACCACTTTCTTACATCATACAGAAAAATAAATTCAAATGGTTGAAAGACCTAAACGTGAGACAGGAAAACATCAAAAGCCTAGAGCAGGACACAGACATCAACCTCTTTGACCTCGGCGGCAGCAACTTCTTGCTAGACACACCTGCAGAGGCAGGGGAAACAAAAGCAAAAATGAACTATTGGGATTTCATCAAGATAAAAAGCTTCTGCCCAGGGAAGGAAACAATCAACAAAACTAAAAAGCAACCTAAGGAATGGGAGAAGATATTTACAAATTACATATCAGATAAAGGACTAGTATTCAAAATCTATAAAGAACATACCAAACTCAACAGGCAAAAAATAAATAATCCAGTTAAGAAGTGGGCAGAAGACATTAACAGATACTTCTCCAAAGAAGACATGCAAATGGCCAACTAACACATGAAAAATGCTCAACATTACTCCACATCAGGGAAATACAAATCAAACCTCATACCTGTCAGAATGGCTAAAATTGAGAACTCAGGAAATAACATGTTGGTGAAGATGCAGAGAAAGGGGAACCCTCTTACACTGTTGGTGGGAATGCAAGCTGGTGTAGCCACTGTGAAAAAGAGTATGGAGGTTCCTCAAAATGTTAAAAACAGAAATACACTATGACCCATCAATTGCACTACAAGGTGTTTATCTAAAGGATACAAAAATACTGACTCGAAGAGGCACATACACCCCAATGTTTATAGCAGTCTATCAATAATAGTGAAATTATGGAAAGAAATATGTCTATCATATATCCATATGATGGACATCATATGTCTATCAACTGTTGAATGGATAAAGATGTGGCATATATACACACATACATACATATATATATACATGTATACATATACATATATAATACGGAATATTAGTCACCCATGAAAAGGAATGCAATCTTGGCATTTGCAGCAATGTGGATGAAACTAGGGTGTATTATGCTAAGCAAAATAAGTCGGTCAGAGAAAGACAAATACCATATGATTTCACTCATGTGGAATTGAAAAAACAAAATAGATGAACATAGGAGAAGGGAAGAAAAAAATAAGATAAAAGCAGAGGAAAGCAAACCATAAGAGACTCTTTACTATAGAGAACAAACTAAGGGTTGCTGGAGGGGAGGAGGGTGAGGGGATGGACTAAATGGGTGATGGGCATTAAGGAGGGCACTTTTTGTGATGAACACTGGGTGTTATATGTAAGCGATGAATCGCTAAATTCTACTCCTGTAACCAATACTACGCTATGTGTTAACTAACGTGAATTTAAATAAAATCTTGGAAGAAAAAAAACATCATTATGACTTTAAAGGTCAAAATGCAAGTTTCCAATTTGTGGTACCTCTGAGAATTCCCCATGTCTGATCTTGCAAGTTTATTCTTTTTCCTCCGGGTAATTGGTGTCTTAACTTTCCCTGATTAATTATTGATAATACTATTCGGTACACCATGTAGTTAGCATTAGCAGATCAGGGAGTCTTGGAAGCGACTTGTGTAGCCTCTGAACCAAATCTCAGCTGGCTCCTTCAATCCACTCTGCCACAGCACACCCACAAGGCAGACCTGAGCTCTTACTTAAACACCTCCAGACACAAAATAAAAGTTGAGAGTGAAAGCAAATTATTTGTTCATGAATACTGGTTATATTTTTCCAGTGCCTCAGTGTCCTCACTGCAGTGCCCCAAGCCAGTAAGACAGTGTTGACACTCTGTTATCTACTTGATCAAGCATAAAATAGAGTAAATAAAAAGAATAATAAATGCATCCAGACACAAAATGTAGACCTTTTAGCCCTGCGACACATGTTCCAAATACAGTTTACACCAGTCTTTCCCAAAGCATGTTCCATGGTAATCTGCAAGATGCTAATAGCGATGGTACAACAAAATGGTTTAGTAATCAAAGAAATTGGGCGCCTGGGTAGCTCAGTGGGTTAAAGCCTCTGCCTTCAGCTCAGGTCATGATCTCAGGGTCCTGGGATCGAGGCCCGCATCAGGCTCCCTGCTTGGCGGGGAGCCTGCTTCCTCCTCTCTCTCTCTGCCTGCCTCTCTGCCTACTTGTAATCTCTCTCTATCTGTCAAATAAATAAATAAAATCTTTAAAAAAATAATCAAAGAAATTTAAGAAGTCCTACTGTAAAGAGTTTAAAGATTTTTTATTACAGAATTCTCAAAGCTGTTAGTAAAATAATACACCTATGCCTCTCAGAGAGGGAGTCTAATACAGAGTATTCTAAGAAACTTTCTTTTAGTGAAACACACATTAAGAAAGATTTATTTGGTGTTCTTTGTAGTAGATGAGTTTTAAATAATAGATGTTTGTGGAACCAGGTTTAACATCTTGGACATAAATGCATTTAAAGAAATGGGGTTTGGCAAGAAAAGGGCTCAATTCTGCCTTCAGCATGGATGATAGCAGCATCAAATTTCAGACACAACATCATTAATTTTATGAGAATATGATTAAAATATATTGTAATCTGTGTTATATTTAATTCATTCAGCAAATTTTGGGTCCTTTTTGCTGTTAGTGGGCAGAAGTTTTCAATTTCTCCTTTCTCAGACTTAGTAACTGTTGCCAGAAATTGGAAAAGAAAGGCGTATTTGGAATTTCACATGAAAGCTGAATATTTAATCAACAGTATTTCCACAAAAGCCTTAGATGCCTGTCTAATTTGATGGAGAGATAATGGAGATTTGAAATCTTTTCATGAACCACACTAATATTTAAATAGCCGGGCAGTGATTGGTTCCGTCAACATCCTGAGCCAGTTATGCTCAGATTTAAGATAATTAAATTGCTAATGCTTTAGGGATGCTTTGATTCAGTTCAGAGAGACCATAGCAAAAATTCCAGCGTAGATAATGGCGGTCAGTCTGCCTTTATCTTTCCCTTCACTTTTAAGTGGAATTCTTTCCTTGAAGACTACATCTGATGTTGAGGGCTTACTCTCTTCCTGTACAATGGCTTTCCTTAGTGTACAAGCAATAATGTGTTATGATGAAAGATTTTTGTGAATGTGTTTTGTCTAATTTAGACAACTGTTTAAGTTATCTAATGCAAAGAGTACAACTATGAATGAGAAGGAACAATATATTAAAATTAAGTACTATGTGCATATGCACCATTATATATATTTTAAATGTTTTCACCTTTTAAAATCTTAATTGCTGATTAATAAATTTTCTTAATGTATCCAGTTAACCTGTTTCTAGTCCTGATTTATCTTTCTGTTTTATTATAGGTGGCAAAACCAATCAGTTGAATCTTCAGAACACAGCAACTAAAGCAATTATTCAAGGTCTTATGCCAGACCAGAATTACACAGTTCAAATCATTGCATACAATAAAGACAAAGAAAGCAAGCCAGCCCAAGGTCAATTCAGAAGTACGTATTTACAGTTCTTAAAGTGCTACCGTGGGACTCTGAGTCCATGAGCTCTTCCAGCTCTGAGTTTGAGTCTGGGGTAAATATTATGATAGGTTAAAATTGGATTGTTTAGATGAAGACATCTTGAAAGATATTTAGTGAAATCTTCCATGAGTTCCTTCTATCACTAATACACCTTTGCCCCTCCCTTAACCTGTTTTACTGCATGCCTACGTAAATCTTCTAAATTTTACTTCTCACACGCTCTCCCCGTTACTGTCCTCTGAACCTTACCCAGATATCTCGTCTACCTGGTACGTAATAGGTGCTCAGTGAATACTTAACCAAATGACTCAGTGGATGTTGCCTACACCTGCTCTATAGTATTCCTAGCAAGTGCCAGTCTAGCCTCTATGTAAACAACCTATACAACAAGGAACTTAACTCTTTCTCATCATCAGTTGACTTTTATCATTGACCTATTATGTGCCAGGTCCCATGACAAACTGCTCTGTGAACGTGGTAAGTGTCAGGGACGGAGATACCTTCAGGGCTCTATGAAGGGACCTCTCTCTGTCCCAGTAATGGGCTGGCATAAGAATGAATGGGAGTTGGCTTCATATTTGAGCCAGTTCTCAAAGAGTAAGTTGGGCAGACAGGGAAAAGCAGGACATGCAGAGAGATTCTAAGCAGGGGAGAAAGCTTTGAGGCAGCCCAGTTTATGTCATTAGAAATCCTTTCCTTACACTGAGTTTAAAAGTTGCTCTTACAGGTGGTGATTCTTCTGTCTTTCAGGAGATTAAACATTCATTCAGGTCTTATTTTAGGCACTCAGAACATGACAAATCACTGCCTTTGTGGACTTTATATTCTCGTGAGCAGAGACCCCAGCAACTCCCTCTTCCTGGGAGTGGCTATTCATATGTAGACTGCAAAGTTTTGTGTACTGTGAATATAAACAGAAGAGGTCTGTCCTACTTAACTTTCTGTGTCACTTCATTGTTAATATAGACTCCTTAAAAATTCCAATTTATTAAAGATAATTTCAAACATATTAAAAAAAATCAGCAGGATAGTAGAATAAACCCCTAAGTATCCATCAGTCACTTCAACAATTACCCATCATGGCCGGTCTTGTTTCATCTATTATCTTCCCCCCCCCACCACCACTCTGCGCTAATTTTGAAGCAAATTCTGGACATCATTTCCAATAACATTGGCTTTTCAAATCCTGCCATTAGATTAATCCACAGATCTGGAAGGCTGTGGGATTTACCCACGAATCCAGAACTATGTGTGCAATAGTGTTCTAGCTGGATTTTCTGCCCCTCGCTCCTTTTTTCCCCCTTCCTCTTCTAAGTAATGTTTTATGACATAGATTTTGTGATTTTTTTAATAAAAAAAAAACTTTGTTAACCTGCTACCTCTTGAAACTTCTGAATAAAGACATTTGGTAAATCCACCTGTCAGTAGGACATGCAGATGTTTTAAATGTGACATTCTTTTGAGATCCACATTATCTGGAAGTGCCAGAAAAAGTTTTTAATGTTATTTATAACCAATATAAATCAGCCTTTGTCTGCTTTTATTGGCACTACACTTCCGTTTCTGGCCTCTGACATTCCGACATGAATAAGCAAAATAACTCTTCTTAAAGTTTATTAGAAGCAGTGAAAGGACACGGAGACATTTCACTTTACACTGAAGGTATTGCAATGGATTATTCCAGATAGTCCATTGACTGAGCAGCCTAAGAAACAGGTAACCTGAAAAAGCTCTGCCAATAGCTATCTACTCAGAACCCTTCAAAGGAAGTGCAGTTGTTTTCAGCTTGCTTAGCTCTGCTGAAATAATCTTATTGAGACTGTCTAACTGGTAAGTTGGGTAACGTGTATATATATTTAGCTACAACAATATTATTGTCAGGGATTAGTTCTTCCCAAATAAAAGTTTGCCATAATGATATTAAAATAACTTTGGATGGTTTTCTTTTTCATTTTGCTCCATGTGAGATGGAGCTAAAGCCTGGTCTCACCTCCCTGGAAAACTTCCATTGTGGAGTCCAGGAAAATGATCCAGACAAATGCTGAGCTTATAGGTTTACAGTGAGTGTAGAGATTTGAAGTCCTCGTAAGTCCATCTTCTGATACACAGGGAAGTGTGAGAAACAGTGCTTTTGGATTTTGAAGATGGAAAGGCATTTCTGCTCTGGTGTGTGTATTTGGCCGAGCAAATCAAGCACGGCCGCAAGTTTTCTCATCTGCAAGTAGGGATAATGATATCTGCCTATAACACTATAGATCAATTCACTTCAGCACATAGTAGGACATGGTTGCTCTTGTCATGATTAATGCCACTTTGCTTATGACAGTCTGTTTTCCCGTTTAGTTTGCTTCCTGCATGAGGAAGACAGCACCTTGGTGTGATATTTGTTGCATCTTGTTGGGAAATGACTGTTTTATATGTACATACATATATATATATCAAAATGGTTTATGGCCCTATTTTGGCAGATTTTCTTTTTGGCCACCATTTTCCTCTTTGGAATGACCTTTTGCTAATCTCTGCCTGTAAAATCACGCTCATCTTTCAAAGTCTGGCTCAAATGTCACCTTCCCTGTAAAGGTTCCCTGAGTCTCTGCCTCTGGAATTATTCTTTGCCAGATCTATTTCTGCTTCTATGACCACTCAGCACAATTGTTCTCGTGTTAAAATTGCAGATTTCTTTTGCAGGCTGTAAGCAATTTGAGGCCGTGGCCTATGGGTGGGTGGGGTTGGAGATATAGATTTGGAAATTATCCACAGAAGGGTGAGCATTAAAATTGTGGGTTGATAAAATGATAGGCGGGCTGTGCTGAGATGCAGGGCATATTTAGTATAGGATCATGTTTCAGGAATGGAGGCAGAAAAAGGATCCAAAAAATGAGAATGTAAAGGAGGGGTCAGAGGAATACGAGAAAATCCAGAGTAATGCCTTTGTAAAAACTGACAAAGAAAAGAATCTAAAGAAGGGTGTGTTCCAAAGTGGTCACAGCCTACAAAGAAGTCAGAGAGTGAGGTCTGAAAAAATGGATGTAGAAAGTTTTCCATTAGAAAAAATGGAATAGCAGGATCAAGTCACCTTATTATTATTTTTTTTAATCTTGAACTTTAACCTCTAGGTATCAGAAAGCCAAGGATGGTTTCTATGGAAACAAATAATAGAACTAAAGCAACATGACCTTGGCAACTGGCAAGTCTCAAACCCTTTCAGCAAAGGGATGGAAAGAAGTAGAAAGAAGAGGGGGGGGGATGATAGAGACAGAGACAGGGTTAATGGAATAACACCCTAGAGAAGGCAGGAAGGATGGTTCAAAGGAAATTATTGCTTTCCCTCCATAGCCCAGCCTGCAATAAGTCTGCTGATTTCTGTGAAGTGAATGCAACAATTAAAGGAAATATCACACCAGAGGATCCCTTCTGCCTTTTCATGGGTGCTTTATCTGTGCAGAAACCATTGCCATTGGTGGCGGTCTGAGCTGACGCAAACAAGTTAAGGTGCCAAGGAATAGCAGGAAATTGCTGTGGAGTTTAAATGACGGTATAAGGGAGTAGATTGGTATGGATATGTTAATTCTGGGTCCCTGAATATTTCATACTGAAACTGACAAAGAAATAGTACTACTTATTAATAGGGAAGGTTTCTTTTTTTTTTTAAGTTTGAAAGGAAATTATTTTGGATTCTCCACCTTCTGTTGCAGACAGGCCAACTCCAAATGAGGATATTCATGGCCAAGATCTTTCTAGAACAGGGGCCAACTCATAGGCCTGTTCAGAGACCAGAAGATATGGCTTGAATCCTGAGCCAATACTTTCTGGTTTTATGAAATATGTCTTAATTCCTTAGCCTCCTGGTCTTTCCTTCCCTCATGTACAAAATGGGGATAATCGTGCTGATTTTATAACAGTTATGAAAGGTTGAATTTATTTTTTACATCTGTCCACAGTGAGTACTGGACCAAAGCAATTCCTTACGTGTTTTCCATACCTTCCCCTGACAAGGTTGAAATAAAAAAGCATTTCCAATCTTTGGGAATGGAATTCTACCATGAAGCTAATTTCTACTTAATACTCTTAATACTTGCAAAGGTTTTAGTAAAGTTCATTGAATATTTTCTTTTACACTTTAATATGACATGTTGCTGTGTTTCTCCTTTTCTTCCAGTTAGAGATTTGGAAAAAAGAAAGGAACCAAAACCCAGAATCAAGGTTGTGGATAAAGAGAATGGGTACAAACCAACTCCACCAGTAGAAGGTCAGATTTTATTTTTATTTTTTTATTTTTTTGCTCATTTTGGGGGGTTGAGTTGTTTTAGTAACACCAGCAATACACACGTACCTGTCCATAGGCCCCATCAGAAGAGTGCAGCTCCGAGATGCAAATCCCCCTCAGCCCCGTCGCTCCTCCCCTCCTCATATCTACTGACTGTCAGTACTTTTCTCTCCCTTCCTCTCCATCTTTTGTACCTCACCAAGTTCTCCTGGATTTATTTTCTGTTGAAATGCTAGACAGAATCTGTTCATTTCGTTCCATGTCTATTGCCGATACTCAGTGAAACTGCCCTTTCTTTTTCTGATGCCCCGGCTTATTTAGCAGAATCTCAATTTGTTTTCTACAGAGAAGTTGGAGGAATCTTTTCAAAACAAATCTGAATGTATGCTCTCCCCACACATACCTTAGAACCCACTGAGTAGCTTCCCACTGCTCTTGGACGTCCAAGCCCTGCCTACCCTTGGAACCCGTCCCTTCCTCTCCTTCCTCGTCAAACAGCTCAGTGCTTTCTAGCCCCACAGGCTCTTTCAGATCCTTTAAAAATCTGGTCTCTCTCTCTGCTGCATTGTCTGCATGAGACACTCTCCCCCATCACCCACTCTGCATAAATACCTCCTCTTTTTCTTGCAAACCTCATTTTAATCATCACTTTCTTGGAAACCTTCCCTGACTACTCTCCTCCCTAACAGGCGCTCATACAACAACTGATTTTCCTTCACAGCATTTGCCGTAGTTATAAGTTTACATTTTCCTTATGATCGGGACGTTTGCCTGTTCCTCTTGACTGTATGATCCAAGAGAACAAGGACTGTGTCTGTTTCTGCTCATTACTGGCTCCTCAGTAGCTCGTCATTTCTGATACATAACAGGTGCCTAAGTAAATGTTCACTGAATGCAAAGACAACTAAATGGTCCATTAAAAATGTAAAATACTAATAGCTAAAAATATTGTCACCCAACAGCCTGCTCCGGTGTTTATTTTCATGCTCTGGCATGTGAATTTTTGGTCACATTTCTGTGAATATACAGTCATGAGTGCACAGCCTCCCACAGTGTATCTGTTGTTCTGTGCATTGCTTTTCTCACTTTGAGAACTTTCCATGTTGCTGCATACAGGAGGCAGGATAACCTAGTGGCAAATTGCATCAGTGTGCCTTTTACCTGCCTGAATTCAAAGTCTGCCTTTGCCTTATGCTTGGGTGATTTATACTGGTTATCCTAATTTCTATGTCTCTGTTTCTTCATCTGTAGAATTTATTTCACAGACTTAGGGGTTAACTGTGTTGACACATGTCAAATACTTAGAATACTGCCTACCAGTAAATAATGTGAGCTCTCATTATTAGTCTACCTCATTCTTTTTAAGGCCCAGATAATATATTAACTATTTCCCAGTTAATGAATATTTACACAGTTTATAGTTTTCACTATTACAAACATGCTGGAAAAACATACTTCTGAAACTGGAGGGGTGCCTGGGTATCTAAGTCGGTTGAGCTTCTGACTTTTGGTTTCAGTTCAGGTCATGATCTCAGGGTTATGAGATCAGGCCTGCAACAGGCTCTGTGCTCAGTATGGAGTTGGCTTGGGATTCTCTCCCTCTCCCTCTGCTCCTCTCTCTGCTCATGCTTGCTCTCTTTCTTTCTAAAATAAATAAATAAAATCTTTTTAAAAATAGTGGAATTTTAGGGTTAAAGGATGTGCAAATTTCAAATTTTTGATAGGGTCTATCAAACTGATACATTTTTCAGTAGTTTGTTTTTTAAAACATAAATACTTTCTAATATTTGAAATTCTCAAATTTTTTTAGAAAAGTTAAAAAACTTAAAAATTTTTCCCAGTAGTGTTTCGTTGCTTTAATTTATATTTCTTTGATTACTAGTAAGGTTGAGCCTTTTTGTTCTTCATGTCTTTAGTGCTCATTGGTATTTTTACCCATTTTTGGTCCATTTTTGCTTTGTGTTTTTTTTTTCTAGGAATACATAGAAGTTTTCTATACATTTGGGATGCTAAAACTGTTTCTCTTATAGTGTCATATTGTTACAAATATCTTCTCTTGGTGTATTATTTGCCTTGCAACTTTATTCATGCTTTTTGAGAATTTTTAATACAATTTTTAAAAATTCACAACAGTTATACTATGCTTAACTTTTATGGATATCTTGGCTTTGTGACTTTCTTTGATTATGAAACTATATTTATATTTAACTATATTGTTAAAATTTATTATTATCAGATATATAATTTATTATCAGATATACAAAAAGTATAAAAATAATGTAATAGTGACTTTGTCCAGTTAAGAAATGTATTAAAATACAGTTGGAACTCTGTGTATCCCTATATATTCCCTTCCCCTCTTAAGATGCTACCATTATTCCAAATTCAGTGTTTATTATTCCAATATGTGTCTTTATCATTTTACTACATATATGTGCATCCTGAAACCATATTTTATTTTATTTTTTATTTTTTAAAAATATTTTATTTATTTATTTGACAGAGAGAGAGATTACAAGTAGGCAGAGAGGCAGGCAGAGAGAGGAAGAAGCAGGCTCCCTGCTGAGCAGGGAGCTCAAAGCGGGACTCAATCCCAGAACCCTGAGATCATGACCTGAGCCAAAGGCAGAGGCTTTAATCCACTGAGCCACCCATGTGTCCCTTGAAACCATATTTTAATTATGCACTTATATCTTATATTTTATATGCATTTTATTATACATGTGTATCTTTTGTAACTTGCCTTTTTTTAAACACAATATTAGATTTTTTTTGAGTTATTCATGATGACTTATGTAGAGGCAACTTATTCATCTTCTTTGTTGTGTAGACTAGACTCCCATTGGGTAAATATACTCAAGTGTATTTAACCCTTCTACTCTCAATGTTCCTGACATTTTGCTATTGCAGGTTTGCTATAAATATTTTTGTTAATGTCTCCCTCTGCACACACAGTAGAATTTCTCTAGAGTATATACCTAGAACTTGAATTATGCAGTTGTAGTATGTGCATATTTTCAACCTTGTTGAGCCTATCTATGGTGTCTTTATTTTATATGTTTTTGTATCTATTATTTACTTCTTTCCTTATTATATTCATATATATTTTACATTATTATTATATTATGAACTTCCTGAATTGGATCCTTATCTCATTAATTTTCAGTAAGTTTCCTTTTTGTTATATCCATTTTTAAGACTAAAATATCGAAGTGCTGCTTTAGCTGTATCATGTAGATTTTGAGATTTATTATTATTATGTAGCACATATGATTTTCTAATTTCCAGCAGGCTTTCTATTTTGATCCACAAGTTATGTAGAAATGTATTATTTAATTTCTTTTTTTTAAACGATTTTATTTATTTATTTATTTAGAGAGTGCATGAGCAGGGAGAAAGGTAGAAAGGGAGGGAGAGAGAATCTCAAGCAGACTCTGCACTGAGGGTGGAGCCTGACATGGGGTCAACCTCACGACCTTGAGATCATGACCCGAACTGAAATCAAGAGTTGGATGCTCAAGTGACTGAGCCACCCAGGTGCCCCAGGATTGTATTATTTAATTTCTAAACTTATGGAGAGTTTTTAAAAGATATGCACTTGTTTTTGGTGTTTAGCAAATGGCATTGTGGTTGGAATATTTTTTTAAAAATTTGCGGAGACTTATTTTATTGTTTAAATGTGGGCAATGAGAAAAATTTTAATCTCTTTCTCTGTTCCATGATTTGCCCATTTCTCTTTGTAACCCTGGTAATTTCCCTTTAAATAATGGACTAGATACATGTAAAATAAAAGTTGTATTTTCCCAATGACTTTTTCTTTTGGAATGGTTCTCGTTATTTTTAGTAATTCAATATTTGACCCAAAGACAGTTTTGTTTAATATTAATATAGCAATACTGGCTTAATTTTCTTTAGTAGAGACATAATACATTGATTCTCTATCCTTTAACTTTTACCCTATTTGTATCCTCAGGTTTAAGGTGAGTAATCTTGTGAAGAGCATTCAGTTAGATTTGTAGTATTATCTCTTACAATCTCTGTTTTTTGATTGGTGACTTTAGTCTACTTAGATTTGCTGAAGTTACTGAAAAGCTTGGATTTGCTACTTAATTTGTCCTATTACTGTACATTTTCCCCTGTTTTCCCTCCTGTATCCCTTATTTATTTAGAGTTGGTCAATTTTTTTAAATGCTTTTTTCTCCTTATTGAACTAAAAGGTATTTGTTCCTTATCTATTTTTTGTATGGTTATAATTAAGATTTAACATGCATATAAAATCAAAGTCTAAAACTAATCCTTATGTTTACCATTTCCTAACCAACACAAAATTTTGTAATACTTTATCTTCAGTTGTCTATCTCTTGTATTTTATATAATTTATGGCAAATACATTAAGTTTAGCTTATTTTTTGCCTAATGAAGTTATTATATTTATAATAATATGTTAGCAGCCTGGATTTGTTTAGATTTTCCCATGTTTATGAATTTATTTACTCATTATTCCATCTTGTATGTCCGACCTTCTCTACGTGTTCAGTTTCCTTTTCAGAAAATCTGTGTTGATAAACTCAGTTTCATTTATACCAAAAATATCTTCCCCTCCTCCTTGATGTTGAAAGATTATCTGGGTACCAGGTTGAGCGTTTTCTCTAGCCATTTAGATGATGTGTCACTATCTTCTGGCTCCTGTTTTTGACAAACCTGTTATCAGTCTAAATGTTGTTCATTTTCAGGTAATTTCTCTTTCAGACTTTCTTTCCTTTTTCTTTGGCGTTCTATCGTTTCACTATGATAGCCTAGTTACAGATTTCTTTGTATTCTCAGAATTAAGAGTTCTATCTTTCACCAGTTCTGGAAAAATCTTAACATTTAGCTCTTCACATATTTTTCCCCCCTCAATTATCTATTCCTTTTTCTCTCCTCTCTTTCTCTGTATTTAAATTAGATTTCTCATAGTTAGTCTCCTCCAGTGATCTATGCCTCTTCATTTTCATATTTTTTACCTCTTTGATTTTATCAGTGACATTTTGGATAATTTCATTTACTTTGTATTAGTATACTAATTATCTCCTTTCCTTTATCAAATTGGTTTTTTAGCCTGTACTTTTCAATGAGTAAATCTTTTATTTCTAGAAATTAAATTTAATTCTTTAATAAATTTGCTAGTAACTTTTATGGTATTTTGTTCCATTTTAGTTTTTTTTAAACTATTGTAATATGTCCATCATATTTATTTTATATTCTGGGCCCAATAATTATATTAATTAAAGTATTCTGGGACTAAATTCTTCTTTTCTTTTTTCATGCTGTCTTCATTCATGGTGCTTATTTTCTTGTTTGATGTGTCACATCGGTTTGTGAGCTCTTTTGTGGGAATTATTCCACACTTGGTTTAGGAGTATGCCTCTCCAGAGAGGTGCCCTTTCGTGGTAATGATTTATGTTTATTTCTTGTCTTGGGACACTCAGAGTTTGTCTACAATTACAGATTCATAGGAGAGACGGTTTTCTTCCACACAGAGCTTAGGCCAATGCAAACTGTTATGTCGCTTGCTGGAAAGCAGATATTTTCCTAGCCCATCATTTCACTAAATGTATAGCCTTATGAGGGTGCTGTCTTTACCTGAGAAGTATCAGTTCCAACCTCCCACGTTGAATGCATTCGATGTCTTATCTCTTGTTCCTATATGACCGTTAAAGCTGAACTTCTTGACTTGTAAACTCCTGGTTAACATGAAGTCTATTTCCCCTTGCAATAAATAATTTGTGAGGAGATATTTTCAGACTATGAAGATACTGTTTTTCCCGTTAAAATTTTACCCACTTGTTTTAACATTCATTGATGATTCTTGCCGCAGTTACTGTGATACTGTTTATAAAATGGTACTTTTCCCAACTCAATTGTTTACTATGTATCAGCTGGCTTTCTAGTGTAAGGCAAATATTTCACTTCTCCCACATCTCTTTGTCTGTTTATATCAATATGGACTCATGGATTCTTATTTTATGGGATGGACTGTAATCCATTTACTATCATTATTTATTTCGATGCTCAAGTTCTTCCAGATTTGTTTAGTGGGAGTTATACTGCCTATCATTCCTTAAGGTTTTTCTGCTTTCTGGCATAAATCTTACATTCCAGAGTCTTGTATTCTTTTCTGCCCTGCTCTGATATCAATCAGTTCTTCAAGAAGTCCCAGGTCCTTTTTTATCGAAAGTGGTATTTAGAAACCAAGATGCGGCCACTAGATGTGCTTATTGCATCTAGACTGTCATTGCTTCTAGGTCCTCTTAGCTAAGAGGACACATGTACCTGCCCCCCATGCCCGCACACACACAGCTCTATTTGTCTATCATCTATCTTATCGTTTCTTATATCTACCTCAGACCCATATCATGGGGTTCATTCTAGCCCCCCTCTTTCCGTATTTATCACCCTTTTGCAAGACGGTTGGGAAACATGGCTCCGAATAACTTAAATATATCTGCTTACATGCTCAATCATAAAATTAGTTTTAGAATTTCTAATCTATAGACACAGTAAAAAAAATGTATTAATTAAAGTTCAATTGTTTCCCTTTAGTGTGGTTATATAATAAAACATCTGTGTTCAAAAGGATCTTGGGTTGGTTCTTTTCTTCCCTCTTCATTGTGGTTTTGTCATTCATTTTTAATACAGCTGGGTTAACTTATGAATGCATAAACATTAACGTGGTTCCAAGAGCAAAAAAATTATACAAAAGGGTAATACTCAAAAGAAGTGTCACTTTCCTTGTTTCATTGACCTAGTTTTACTCACCCCTTCTAAATAATCAAGCTCATTAGTTTCTGATTTTATCTTTCCTGTTTCTTTTTGGGGAAAAAAAAAACAGACTTGTAAGTATTTTTCTGGAGGATTTTACATGTAAGTTCTCTCCAGAGTTTTGGCTTAGCATTCTTCACCGTGTAGTGCTTAAAGAATGGCACTCAAGGTGAAATCTATCTTCTATCCATGGATTAGAGTTGGCCCCAGAATTTAGCTATAGCTAGATATTCCTAAATATCCTAAGTCCTTTATTTTTTCCCTGATTCACTTTCCTCCTGCCCTTTAAAATGAAAGATCAGGTGAAGGAAATTAAGTACAGGAAAATGGACAATGAAAAAGTAAGTATCACTTGTACACATGCTTTGATAACTGTGAATGAACACTCAGAGAACCATTCATTCCTTCAGTGGTGCATTTGCTTTACTCACTAAACACGATTATAGGGGCACCTGGGTGGCTCAGTTGGTTAAGCTTCTGCCTTCAGCTCAGGTCATGATCCCAGGGCCCTGGGCTCAAGCCCCACGTTGGGATCCCTGCTCAGCAGGGAATCTGCCTCTCTCTCTCTTCCTCTGCCCCACCTCCTGCTTATGCTCTTTCTCTCTCTCTGTCAAATAAATAAAATCTTTAAAAAAATAATCAACACGATTATGGAAGGGCCTTCCCTGAGCCCACTGTCAGGCAGGAGCTATTTCACGGTGTTTATTGCAGTGATCAGGACCTGGGCTAGGGCAAAGACAGTCAGGGTTTTGAGGCAGAAAAAGTGGCTTCCTGTTTTTGGCAGAGGCTCCCATGAGGTGGGTCCAGGGCCAGTGAGGATTCCGAAGGCACTGGCTGTGGGGGAGGATTATCTTAAAAAGTAAGTTGTCAACAGTGGCAACAATCCAGGCAAGAGTTAGGGCTCCCAGGAGATTGGGGAAGAATGTTCCCGAGGCCCGCAGGCAACAAGAAGGCCTCCCCCCCAACTTGTGATGTACCCCTTGCCACATCCCCTCTTCCAAATGTGTTAGTCCCATGTTTCACATTGAACTCTGCTGCTCCTCATGTTGTTTACAGTCTACAATTTTTGGTCCAAGAGTCGACATTGATGGTGGTTCAGATGCAATCAGACATATTTCACGTAGTTTAGAATTTTCGTTTAAATGTAAAGAGCTAAGATCCTTCACAGAAGTAGCTGTGGAGTTAAAGAGTTACTTGCTTTCAGTCCACTGCACATGTTTCTGCAATAATCCAAAACAAACTCACAAGCAAAAATGGTATTTGCCTTTGAGCATAATACTGGCATGTTTGCCTCAACGGCTATTTCTCCTTTGTTGTCCAAACAGCTTTCTTTAGTTATTCTTGGTGTTTTGCATAAGAAGGCAGAACCTGATTGAAAAAGATTATGAAACAGATAGGAAGAATTGCATAGAGGTTTTTTTTTTCCCTCTTTGTGGTTTTTCAATTAAGACCTCTGACCCGCTTTGCTTTTTTTTTAATGTTTTTTGTTTTGTTGTTGTTGTTGTTGTTTTTTAGTTTTCTACAGTGAGAAGATCAGAGAAGGGTTATCTTTGCCTAGGAAAAAAAATGAAATGAGCACAAGTTATTCTTTTGAGGATTGGCAAACTATGGCTCACAGGCCACATACAGTCCTATTTTCTTACATGAACTTTTATTGGAACACAGCTGTGCTCGATCATTTACGTATTGTCTGTTGCTGCTTTCCCACAAAATCCGAGCTGAGCAGGTGCAACAGGTATCCTATGACCTGCAAAGACTAAAACATTTCCTAGCCTGCCCTTTTCAGAAAAAGATCGCTATTCCTTGCATTTGAATGTGCTGGAACAGAATCGTTTGAAGAACTGACTAATTTAATTGCTTTTCTGAGAATAGCTGGTCTATGTTGATATTTCCAGTAAGGATTGCATAGATGTGGTCTCCCGTATAACCCTTCAGTGGGTGCTGCTTCTCATACTATCTATCCCACTTGACTTTTTCTAAATCTGAAATATGGCAACTCCCAAAAGTTAGTT
Source organism: Ailurus styani (assembly GCA_002007465.1). Lineage (NCBI taxonomy): Eukaryota > Metazoa > Chordata > Mammalia > Carnivora > Ailuridae > Ailurus > Ailurus styani. The sequence goes on along the minus strand of LNAC01000029.1, from coordinate 252,948 downwards.
GTGATGATTAGATTAGTTAACATGTCAAGGGCCTAGAACATAGTAAGGGCTACATACATTTTGGCTACTGATATCACAATGTGTAGTTTGCATGAATCAATATAACCATAGATCAGTCTTTCATGTTATTGATTTTTACCATAAATGCATAGAGGAGGTTTGACGATTACCCCCTTAGTGCTGAGCACTGCGTTGGGCACTGGGAATTACTGATGCTCACAGTAGACAGGATTCTACCCTCACTCCATTAACACAGTCTGGCGGGGGCTCAGCATTCCTGGAGAAGACTCAGGTCTGCATTACATATCGTCATTATAGTTGAGCACAGCCAGGAATCATGATCGTTCTGAAGGTGTATTTTTATTTAGTAGGATTGCTTATTTTCTGTTAATAGTTTTATGGTTTTTTGGCTCAGAGTTAAGAGATAAACGGGAAATTTCACCACTTTTTCCACCAGTTATTCTGGTCTTACATCTACCCAGCCCAGGACGAGGAGTTTAATTCGACAAGAATGGGACTGCTGGGGATCTGAACTGTGGTAAGGCAGGAGTCAGAAGATCAGCAACAAAGGAGAATGGGGGGGCTTGGAGATTAATGCTGGCTAGATCTTGACTCTTCGAGATGAGAGGGGAGGGGTTGGGTTCATTCATAAACTGGACGTTGGAGTTAGGTTATGGGCTGGCATTCCTGCCTTCAAGTGTGTGGGTGGGTGCCCGGCTCCTGCACACGCTTGGTAGACGTGCCTCGTCTTCCTTTTCCTTCTTCTGCTTCGCCATCCCCTTCCTCCTTTTCCTTTTTCTCTTTATTGTTATAATTACTGTTACCTAGATAGCTGGCACAGTGTACCAGCAACAGCGCCAGGCTGGACTAAAATATCTCTGCTTATATGCACAGGAAGAATTTGAGGAAGGCTTTCTGTCTATGCCTGTGCCTGGAGTGACAGAAAACATCTGGAGAATTCATAACCATGGGCCTATACTATGTTCAAATTAAGCATTCAGATTTACGCACTTCACATGCTCGGGGATCCTTCCATTCAAGAGATTACTATAAAAATTGCTCAGGGTTGGTAAGAGTAGGGTGCCTGACAGATGCAAACACAAAATCCACACATTTGAGGTACGACATATAATTCAAGTTCTAAAGATGACCACGGATAAGGCAATGCCAAGAAAGAGCTTGGAATCCAAACTTTTGAAACACAGAAGTAAAGCATATGCCATGAGTAAGAATCAGAAGACACAGAAAGGGTGGTCTCGGAATTCCATGGATTTCAATTATGGAAGGATGACATGAAGACTATAAAATAAACAATATTATTAAAGTCATAGAAATATTCAAAATGAAAGAAGAGCTTTGGAGACTATGAAAAAGTGAATATGTAGATTTGAGAAGGGATCAAATAGAACATAAAGAGTTCTGAAGAGCATAAATAGGTAGCTACACCCTGAATCCTTGTTGGGTAAAATGTAGAATGCCAGATTCAAAGATAAGACTTCAAAAGACAAAATCAGAATGAGGAAGAATAGGAGGACTCGTTGAAATCATTTCTAAATTACAGAGATCTAGCTATGTGCTGTTGTGTGTTCTTCAGTTTTTTGGTGTATTAAATGAAACCCTGTTTTTAGGGGCACCTGGGTGGCTCAGTCAGTGGAACATCCGACTCTTGATTTCAGCTCAGGTCATGATCTCAGGGTTGTCAGATCAAGTCCCACGTCAGGCTCCACACTAGGTGCGGAGCCTGCTTGAGATTGTCTCTGCCCCTCCTGCATTAAAAAACCCTACCATTTTTAAAAAGTGATGTTAAGTAATTTTATTTATTAATTTAGTAAGGAAAAGGTTGAGAAGTTCAGCAAGTTCAGCTTGCTCAATAAACTGGTAATGTGTTTGAGGAAGAAAGAAATTTGTTTATTTTTATTTATGTATATTTTAAAGATTTTATTTATTTATTTATTTATTTGACAGAGAGAGATACAGCGAAAGAGGGAACACCAGCAGGGGGAGTGGGAGAGGGAGAAGAAGGCTTCCTGCTGAACAGGGAGCCTGACATGGGGCTCCATCCCAGGACCCTGGGATCATGACCTGAGCCGAAGGCAGAGGCTTAACAACTGAGCCACCCAGGCGCCCCGAAGAAAGAAATTTATTAATTAAAAAAAAAAAAAGAAAGTTTGCGAAATTCTGATCTGTTACAACTGTGCAACAGAAAATCTGTGATAAAATTATGGCCCTGTTTCCCCTCACTTCTTCCCTCCAAGCGTTCCATAACATCTCACAAAAGCACAGAGGAAGCAAAGAATAGTCTATTGGGTATAAGGTATGAGACACGTCATAGGTCCCTCAAAGGAGACATGCTCAAAGGAGACATCAGAAGATGACATGAATTGCTTTCCAGCCTAAGGTTTAAGAGAATAAATAAAAACATTTTCATCAGAATACTTTTTCCTTCCCATACTGAACTCCCCCCCACCCTTGTTTTCCTTATTACATTGTGAGATCACTGTGGCTTAGAATCCAGCACACAGGCTTTGTGGTCAAACATCTCTTGGAGTGAAGTCTTCCCTCACTTGCTACCTAGCCATTGCAAACCTAGGCATAGAGCAGTGCCCCCCTTATCCGCGGGGGATGCGTTCCAAGACCCCCAGTGGGTTCCTGAAGCCACGGATGGTACCGAACGCTCTAGATACGATGCTTTCCCCTATGTGTGCATACCTGTGTTAAAGCTGAATTTGTAAATTAGGCACAGTGAGAGATTAACAACAAGAACTACTAATAAGATAGAACAATTATAACAATACCCTGTCATAAAGGTTCCATCAATGTAGTCTCTCTTTCTCAAAAGTGCCTTATAGTTCTGTATTCACCTTCTCCTTGTGATGATGTGAGGTAATAAAATGCTGGCATGATGAGATGAAGTGAGGGGAATGACATAGGCACTGAGATGAAGTGTTAGGCTGCTCTTGACCTTCTGATGATACCTCAGAGGGAGAATCATCCGCTTCTAGACCGTGATGACCACAGGATAAGGGAGGACCGTAGGTAAGGGAGGACTACCGCGTTAACCTCTCTGAGGCCTGGTTTCTTCATTGGCAAAAGCAGAATAGTCAGAATAAGGGATGTGAGGATGAACCTCTGGCACATGGATGACAGGCCTGGTACGTCTCAGGCACCTACGGACTGTCAGTTTCCAGCCCATTTTCCATTTCCTGTTTCCTTAATGTCTTCATTTCGAAGAGAAAATAACATACAGAATGCAACAGAGTGTCTTACATTATCCACAGCTATTTGTTGAATATTTGGATGAGGCATGTTTTAGACTCAAGGAGAGAGGGTCACAATCCTGTGGAGAAGATTCAGAAGACTGTGTTAACAGAAGGTTTTTATCATAAAAAAGCAGAAAGCTGTTTTCTGGGGTTTTTTTCTTTATGTAAAGAATTGCAGTTGATGTTTTCAGGAATTCAGAGAGACACGAGGCAGGATTAGTCATTTAGAAAATAATCATTGAACACCTGCAAAGTATGTTATACCTGTGTATGTAAAATGACAAGATTTCCTGAGGGCAAGGGGATGAGATTCTCCTAGCAAGAGACTTCCAGTTCTTTTAGTCCGCCTCTCCCCCACGCTTGACGAGACATTTTGGAAGGATTTTGACACCTTGTCTGTGGGCCTCCAGCAAATTTTATCATTCTTAGCCTGTGACTTCTCTGGTAGAAAGAGATCATAGTTCTTTGCTAAATAAGTTTTTAAATGTCCTCATTTTTTTAAAGATTTTATTTATTTATTTGAGATAGAGAGCGGTGAACGAGAGTAATGAGTGAGAGAGAGAGAGAGAGAGCCCGAGCACACACGTGCGCACACAGCAGGGGGTGGGGGTGAGGGGAGCAGAGGGGGAGGGAGAAGCAGATTTCCCGCTAGGCTAGGCAGGGAGTCCAGTGTGGGGGCTCTACCCCAGGACCCTGGGATCATCACCTGAGCCAAAGACAGACGCTTAACAGACTGAGCCACCCAGGCGCCCCTCAAGTCCCTCATTTTTAAAAGAACTTGTAATGGATGGTTGGTTGGTTTTTTTAAATCAGATACCTTGGAGCTATGAGCCCTGCTATAGATTTTGGTCATGTCTGTCCCCTGTAGGAATGCTCGGGCTTGTCTGATTGATACCTTCCTTCTTATCTAAGAATTTTATATTAATCATCTTGTTTCTATACCTGCAGGCCTGACTGTTGGTGTCAGATTGAGTAGGGGGTCTCAGCCTCAGAAATTGCAAAATGTCAGAATCTGTTTGTTATGGATGAATTGGAATTACAGAGATGATTGAGTGGTTGCATTTTTCAGAAAATCACCTAACAACCAAAGTGAACGTATACCCAGGTCATGTAATACTATATACAAACATGAAAATAAATGTGAATGCAATACACTGGCTTCTGAAGTTGAGCACGTTTTGTTTTTAAATAAAGATGTTCAGGTGAAACAGCCTCTCTTGAGTCTGTATTATCTTAGTAAAATCAGGAAATAACCAGGTAATTGTACAAATAAATTTTAAAGCAAACACTATGTGAAAGTATTTTAAAAGGACCATATAGTCTCCAAGGAAATAAAATCTATTTTAGGTATTTTACATAGGGGTAAGTAAAGTTGGAAGAGGAGAGGTGCAAAGAAATAGAGATGGGACAGTTTTGGGGGGAAAGGAGAGTAAATTTATTGGCATGAAGTGTGAAAATAAGTAGGGACAGATCAAGTGGACTTATATTATGGAAAGATTTGAAGAGCACCACGAATAGTTTAGGTTCAATTTATTAGATGGGGGAGGGAAGAAGTAACCTTAAAATTTAGAATGAGAAGGTACTTGGAAAGCCACGTTGTCGCATCAGTTGGGAGGATGGTTGAGAAGCTTCTGTCATGCCCTTGAGGGTTAACCTGCATCTGCTCTCATTGACAGAGATCTCACTGTTTCCCTGTGATCTATGGAAATCTTGACTGTTAGTTCTTTCTTGAATTGAGTTGAAATCTGTCTCCTGTGGACATACAGAACGCTACTAATCCATCCTTTGTATGACAGTCCTTTGAATATTTGAAGACAGCTCTAGGGTCTTCTCTCGGTCCCTTATAGCCTTTGAGCAGAGAAGAAATGTAAGGAATGTGATGTTTATGGGACTGTCAGTTACTGTTAAGATCCAAGGCTCCGAGTGACCGCTGAGATGTTCTTTTGGATAGAGGGCAAATGGGTATGATTTTGATTTCATGCTCTTTTATTTTATTTTATTTTTAAGATTTTATTTGACAGAGCACAAGCAGGGGGAGCAACAGGCAGAGGGAGAGGGAGAAGCAGGCTCACTGCTGAGTGGGACTCCATCCCAGGCCCCTGGGATCATGACCTGAGCTAAAGGCAGACGCCCGACTGACTGAGGCACCCAGGCAGCCTCATGCTCATTTTAATGACTCACTTCCTTCCTTCCTTCCTTCCTTCCTTCCTTCCTTCCTTCCTTCCTTCCTTCCTTCCTTCCTTCCTTTCTCCCTCCCTCCCTCCCTTCCTTATTCCTCCCTTTCCTCTTCCCTTCCTTCCTTGCAAATCTTCTGTGAAGGGAGTTGTGTAGGACAACAGCTAAGTGGTTCAGGCTTTGGTGTCAGTCCTGGATTTGAATTTCAGCTTTTCCACCTGCCCAGTGTGTGATGATGGACAAGTTACTTTCTGAGTTTCTAACCTCTCTTTTTCAGTGGAGCGAGAAAAACACCTACCTTGTAGGATTAATGTCAGGCTTAAATGAAAAAGATACATGCAAAGCTTCTGGTGAAAGCAGTCACTAAATGGCAGGCCTTTTTATTATTGTAAAAAAAAGAAGAAATGGTGACTGTTTACTGCAGTCAATAAGTAAATGACTACATGTATATATAAGTATGTAACTATAATAACTGTGTAACTATATATCTATAAGAATATCTATATCTATACCTATCTCTTTCTTTCTATACATATTTAGATATAGACATATATATAGATATAGATATAAAGAGGTTTATTCTAAGGAATAGGCTCCCATGATTTTGGAGGCTAGGAAGTCCGCAGCTCTGCAGTCAGCAAGCTGGAGACACAGGAGAGTTCATGGTATAAGTTTTAGTCTGAAAACTGGCCAGGCTGGAGGTGCAAGAACAGCCAAAGTTTCAGATCAAGTTCACTGTTCCAGCTCAAGGCAGTTCAGCAGACACAGGTCCCTTTTCCTCCATCTTTTGTTCAGGTTTTCAGTCACTTGGATGAGGAATGTGCTTTACTCAAGTCTGTAGATTCAAATGCTAATGTCGTCCTGAAAGGACCCTCACAGACACACCCAGAACCACATTCTAGGAAATGTCCCGGCACCCCGTGGACCAGTCAAGTTGATACATAAAATTTTAACCATTCTACTATATATCCTATATTTAGAAAGTAAGAAGTCCTGCAAAAAAATAAAAACAGAATAAAGGGAGAAATTGACGGGGGGTGGGGTGGTGTATGTGTGCTGTTTTAGGTAGGGTACTCATTATTCCCCTATCAGGGATGCTCTGAGAGGAAGTCTCTGCTGAGACTAGACCAAATGAGTGCTAAGCTCACTCTGATTCATGTGAATAAACACAATTGAGATGAGCTCCTGCTCCCCACCTGCTAGACGGACAACTTGTACCATTAATATGACAAATAACTAGTGACCATCCGTGTTGCATCATGTGAGGACATTTTTAGGGTGGTGGTACATGGTCTGATGAAAAAGGCACGTTGGACCAAACCTTTCAAAGACCTGGCATCCAGTCCTGACTGTGGTGTAACCACTGATTCATTCACTTGTCTCTCTGAACCTCAATTTCTTTTCTAAAAAATGAGGACAATAATGGCACCCCCCAAGAACATTGAAAGAACCAGAACGTGCCAATGTATTGAGAAGCCCTTTTTAGAACCATTGGTAAAATAGTGTTAACTCTTTTAAAAAATGTCGTCAGTGATGTAGCTGAAGCCAATCTTGGAAGTGAGTTTTGGTTTGGAAATCTGCACTTAACCTCATGAGAAACTTAAGTGAAAAATTGTTCTGTGGCCACAGATTTCCTTCAGATGTCTTGGTTAATAAATGGCCTAGCTAGGTATTTTGCCAGTGGCATCGAAAAAATAATTTGAAGCCACTAAATGAATCCTGCCAGTTGTGGTGAAAATCATCATGAGATTTTCTGAGTGCATATTGAGATAAGGTGAGTAAAAATAGTACATGCTCTCCTTTCGTTCAGCTTTGCCTCCCGCATTCGAAAAATAGCAAGGAACACAGGCAAATCTGATACAATGTCCCCGAGCCCTAAATATCTGTAATCCACTCTCCCTGTGTGGTAGTGAACCAGGGTAGGAGGTTTAACTGAACCGTCATGGTTTATTTTTCTAGTGCCTTGCTGGAGGTATATATTATGTGAAAAGAGGAATTCCCTTTGAACAACAGTTCAGTGACTTCACATTCACTGATCTGCTTCATGCAAAAAGCTGGGCTGGACAAAGGAGATGAAAAGAGAACATGTAAATTTCTCTTCTCAATGAGTTCAGTCAAATCAGGGAGATAGAAATGGAAACATCCTAATAGTCCAGTGTTATGAATGCATCAAACCATGTCAAAATGCAGAGGTGGTACTGGGGGCAGATAATGAGTCCCCCATCTGAGGACTGTTGGAAAAGCCACATGCAGTCGTAAAGTTTTGAAGGATGCATAGGAGTTTGCCTGACAGAAAAAGGCCACTTTTGTTAATTCTCTCTTTTTCTTTTTTCATTAACTATGTTGGTGAACACTTTCATCCATGAATACATTGTAAATATTTCTATAGAAGCCAGATTAGGTCATTAATTTGAATGCTATTCGAACAAAAAGAATAATATGGTGTAAAAAGACTTGTAATTTGGTAATTTCATGTCATTCTCACCAAAGTAACACCACCCCCCCATTAACAATTACTCTTTATGTTATTATGTTTACTTTTATAAAGCATTTCAAAAAATCTGAACTTATGTGGTTTTGCTAGAGTGTGTTTCCTCTTTCTAAGAATTTCAGCAGCTGGGAGGCAAACACTTTGCTGTGTTCCTGAGTGCCCAAAACAGTGCTTGGTATATAGTAAATACGAAATAAAATAAATGAATAAATAACTTTTATCCAGAAAATTAGTCTCATAATATCAAATTAATAAACAAGTTTAAAGTAGACATATTTATACTAATTCAGGGTGGGGTTTTTTTTTGTTTTTTTTTGTTTTCCTGTGATCCACTGAAAACCTTTTATTAAAAACCCTGAGGCAGTGGGTGGTTGAGGAGGGTTCAGTTCTGCTGCTTGGTTCTGGAAGAATTGGCCTGGAGCACAGCCCATGTAGATAGGTAGGGGTGCTTGAATTAACTTGTATTTTCAACACAAAATTCTCTCAGGAGGTCAGAAGTACAGTAAAATTGGTGTAAAATGACTGTTAAAGACATGCATTTTGCATGGGCTATTTAAGTGCTAAGTGCATTATATTTGGAAGGGAAAAAGTTTTAGACGGACAATTGGAAATGCTTGCAAATGGCCCACACTAGCTGTGGTGGTCACAGCAGGGGCCAGTTCTGCAGGGATACTCCTTCATAGTCACTTTTTCCTCTGCTTTCTACATTCATATGAGGTAGAGAGAGCCTTACATGTAGCCCAGTGGCCTCATGGGTGACTAGGTAAGCCTCTGATTCTTGATTTTGGCTCAGGTCTTGATCTCAGGGTCCTGAGATCCAGCCCCACATTGGGCTCCATGCTCAGCAGGGAGTCTGCTCGAAATTCTCTCTCCCTCTGCCTCTTCCCCAACTTGTGCTGTCTCTCTCTCAAATAAATAAATAAAATCTTTTTTTTTTAAGAAGTCTATACAGCCTTTTGGCTAAAATCTTAGGTTTTATTTTTTTAAGATTTTTATTTGTTTATTTTTGAGAGAGAGAACATGGAGAGGAAGGGCAGAAGGAGAGAGAGAGAGAATCTCAAGCAGACTTCTCGCTGAGCTCAGAGCCCATTGTGGGGCTCCATCTCCAGAGACCATGAGATGACCATGACCAGACCTGAAATCAAGAGTCAGTTGCTTTACGACTGAACCATGCAGGCACCCCTACGAGCTTAGATTTTTAACACATGATACTGGGGTTTAAACCCTAGCTTTGCTACTTCTTCAGTGTGTGACCTCTTGAGCAAATCACTCAGTCCATGTACATCACACTTTTCGGCCAGAAGTGGGACCAATAAAAATAGTACCTGTGTCCTAGAGCTCTTATGGGGTCTGAAAGCACAGATGAGTGTGGAGGGCTTAACGTTGAATGTCATGATGCACGTAACTTTCAGATAGGGAGTCATCGGCTTCTGGGAGCCGCTCCTTCTGATGCCATCTGCGACCTCAGTGTTAGGCTTGTGATCTAACCCATAGACTGGGTGCTTTCCTTTGCTTGCCATCAGCTGCTGAGCTTTTTTTTCTTTCTTTCTTTTTATACTCCCTGCATTTTCAGAATTGCATTTTAGATGAAGTCCATGGTTAAGCGAAGGGCTGAATTAAAATTTAGTTCAAGAAATCATTTTCCCTGCTCCTTTGCTTGAACGTTAAATACAATATGGAGGGCCAAAAAGATTTATTTTATTATAATAATTAATTGCAATATGCTATTTTAACAATGAAAGGATATGTACTTATCCCTTTTGTTTATTTATTTTTATTTTACCAATAAACTGTTTATAATATGATTTTAAGAACTCGTATTTGACTGCTAGGCTGATTTGCAGCTTGATAATTAACAAAACTGTAGGATTTCATGGGTTTTTGGGGGGGTCTTTTTATTTAAATTCAATTTAATTAACATATACTGTATTATTAGTTTCAGAGGTAGAATTTAGGGATTCATTGGTGGCATATAACACCCAGTGCTCATTCCATCACGTGCCCTCCTTCATGACCGTCACCCAGTTACCCCATCCCCCCACCCACCTCCCCTCCAGCAATCCTCGATTTGTTTTCTGTAGTTAAGAGTCTCTTATGGTGTGCCTCCCTCTCTGTTTTCATCTTATTTAATTTTTCCTTCCCTTCCCCTGTGTTCGTTTTGTTTCTTAAATTACCCATATGAATGAAATCATATGATGTTTGTTTTTCCCTGACTGACTTGTTTTGCTTAGCATAATACCCTCCATTTCCATCCACGTCATTGCAAATGGCAAGATTTCTTTTCTTTTCTTTTCTTTTTTGATGGCTGAGTCGTATTCCATTGTATACATAGACCACATCTTCTTTATCCATTCATCTGTGGTTGAACATCTGGGCTCTTCCCATAGTTTGGTTAATGTGGACATGTACTTCTCCCTTTTAAATACATTTTAAAAATAGATTTGGCTACAAGTTTTACATGACATTATCTGGGCTCCCAGATGTGTCTGGTTTTCTACCACTTGATTCCTTAACACATTTTAAGATTAAACATTATGTTTTCTTGTTTTTCTGACTGGTCTCTCTCTGTTTGAGATTACAGACACGGGTAACATATTTTCTAGTGGAAGATATCATTTGTCGTCAGTGCTGAATCTGGGCTCTCACTCTTAATAACATTTGAATATACTCAAAAATTACTATTTTTTAAAGATTTTATTTATTTATTTGAGAGAGAGAGATAGCAACGGAGGGCAAGAACTGGGGAGGAGAGGAAGAAGCAGACATCCCACTGAGCAAGGAGCCCAATGTGGGACTTGATCCCACATGATTCTGAGGTCATGACCTTAACTGACTGAGCCACCCAGGAGCCCCAAATATACTCAAAATTTAATAAAATTTGAATATGTATTTTAAAAGATTCGCTACAGCAGCTGGAGTTATGTTTGAGACGTGTTATTATTGAACTTGAACATGGCAACTTTAAAACTACTTCTTGCCCCAAATGTTTGAACATTGATCTGCCTCAGGCACAAGACACACTTGGCAGGGTACACCTGGCCCAAACTATATACACAGTTTGTTCTGCCTACACTAAATCTTAGTAGAGTTGGTACATGCTGCATTTGTGCCTGCTACAGTGGGAAATAGCCCTTAGCGTCACTGTGCTTAGATAGATCTTAGAGCTAATGATCAGGGTTTAGGGCATTTAAAAAAAAATACTGTTTCCATAGTTCCCAAGTATGTGTGCACTAATCTTGAAGAAAAATCACACCTTGAAATACAAAACCAGTGATATAGTTTGACTTCCAAAATCCAACAATATCTTAAAAACTGCATCTTTCTGCTGATGTAACAGATACTGGTCTTTAGTTAGAAGACACGGCAATACAGAGGCCTTAATTTCAAATGAAGAATGTGGAATTGTACCTTGTCTTTAAGATTTGGTCATTAAGTTGTATGATATAAACACTGAAATTCTTTTTCTAGTCAATATTTTCTGCATTCCAGGTAGGATTATTTTTGATTAGTTACTTAATTTGTTATTTTTTAATGGCATAATAACCAATCAAACCCTTCTGTCCCCGAGAAAAGCTAAGACTTTGCCCACAACCCACATATCAATCTCAATTCCTTGGTTCTTCTTACCCGATATAATCACCATCTTGGACTCTGTCTTCATCACCCAACCCCCCACCTTCTAAACATAGATCTATGGCGTCCATATATATTTCTAAAAAGGGAGTGCTTTTACATTAATTACTTTTACCTTCATAAAAAGATATAATGCTAATAGCAATCTTTTGGGATTCCTATTTCCCCCCACCAAATATTGGTACCTACCAAATAGCAGTATGTTGCTAAGATTCATCCACATTGCTGCATTTCAGTGTAGCTCATTTATTTTTGCTTTCACATAAAATATCAGTTTTCATTGCCCTCTTCAAAATAAGCAAGGAGAAATTGTTCCCTTTTCTAAGACCTTATGTACAATGCACCCAAACAATTTATTAAAAATGAAACAGTGTCCTCCCAATAGTTTTGGAAAAGAAAGAAAAGGACTCTCCATTTGCGGTAAGTTTCCCCATAAAAACGGAGAGAAATAGATTCTTAAAGTTTCAAAAGACTTCAGTTTTCCCTGATTATTTCCAAAAACCAAATTAATTTTTATCCCATGACTTCTTGCAATAATTCTGTTTTAGAATACTGCAGTGTAGTGGCTTTGTATTTGATTATTAAAAAAAGGGAGAATGGGTGCCCAGAAATGTAATATATAAACTTTGGATTTATTGAGCTGTACTGTTTAGCTTCCATAATGAGTATCTGATTATTTCATTGGCAAGTACATTTTTTTCCCATCTGGTAAAAGGATCTAGGTATTCCATGCATATTTATGTCTGGGGGGGAAAAAAAAAAACAAGATTTTTTTTTTAGAATAATGTGGCCTGGTAAGTTCAGGGATGTCTATTGAATTGCCTACTCCAACCATAGTAGGTTGATTATTTCTCCTCTGGGGGAAAAATTTATTCAATTTATTCAAAACACTTCTGTGCTTTGGTTCCATTACATTAACTGCATTGTATTTCAAATATTGTTTTATTATCATTTTAATGTTAGAAAACAAATGAGATAGGGATTAGCTGAGCAATTTCAAGAAGTTGACATGGACCCCAAGAAACACACACACACTATTCATGATCACTAGTCCTAATATGAACATTGAGCAAAGTAAAGTAGCCCATTTAGAAGCACGAACTAGAGTATGAAGCAACACTACTAAAGGTATTAACAATACTGCAGAATGCTAAAGATTCTGAAATACATTAAGAATATTTTAGTATCTTGGCTCAGCTGACACCTAGTCAAGCCCAGAACTACCCTTCATCAGACAGCCTCTTCCTTTGTTGCAAAGATCCCTCCAGCAGAGACTTTCTCAAAGGGTAAAGCTTAGGGTAGTATCACTCTGGCTTCTGGGCCTCCTTTTCGAGCTCCTTATTCTAAAACCTAATTGAGTCATTTCAAGAATCAATTACTAAATGATTCTTAGGGACAAAATCTTATTGTCACATGGATAGAGTATGCGAAAGAATTTGAAATATAGGAAACTCCTGGACCCTTTTCCCATTTTCTTCTTCCACAAACCCTTCCTACTTTAGCCAAGGTCTGTATACCTTTCTTTTTTTAGATTTTTATTTACATTCAATTAGCCAACCTATAGTACATCATTAGTTTCAGATGTACTGAACTCAGTAATTCATCAGTTGCGTGTAACACCCAGTGCTCATCGCATCACACTGTGTACCTGTCCTAGATTAAATGCATGGCTGTGACTTTCCCTTGGAGTCAGGAAGCACCTATTACTTTTTGGTCACTTCCGCCAGATTAACGTATCAGAACAGGAGAGCCACCTCTGTGCCCTCTGGCCATCGTCCCATCTCCGCTGACTCCCTCGCACTGGTTGCTAAGACCTTTCCTGGAAAGAATCTACAGGCTAAAGCCCAGAGCTGGATGATTTTTCACAGACACTACTCTCTAAAACACACAGAAGTCTTGAGTTGCCAGAACGGTGTGAACCTGCCAGTGTTTTGCTAACTATTTCCAGAACACTCACTCTCCTGCCAGCTGTTACCACAATTTTTTCCTAGTAAGAATGCATTTAAGGGAAAAGTTGTAAAAACATGGTTGCTTTAATAGGAGCTTTCTTGTACTATTAGCACTAAGTTATCAGAAAGATATAAAATAGTATCACTTTTTTTTTTTTAAGTTCCAGAAGTGATATAGATGTTTTTCTGGGTTGTGCTTTGCAGAAGTGAAGTTTTTCTGTGAAACTCCAGCCATTGCTGATATTGTGATCCTGGTTGATGGTTCATGGAGTATTGGAAGATTCAACTTCAGACTGGTTCGACTTTTCTTGGAAAACCTGGTGACAGCCTTCAACGTGGGCTCAGAGAAGACACGAATTGGTACAAGTTCTGTTATGAGCGGAAGTCAGCTGTCAGTGTAAATATGCTGGGAAGCTTCATAAGAAAGCTTTCAGAATTACAGGATCAGCTATGGTGATATTCCTAAGAGCACAAGTTTGAATCAATAAATATCTATTCCAACTAATTTATACCAAATGATGCTGTCATTTGATTAATTATTCAACACATTCTAATTTTTGAAAAATTGAAAAAATTTGAAAAAGTCAAAACCCTCTCTGCCTAGTAATAATAGCCTTTAAAGTTGCAACTGGTTTAAGAATCTTTTCAGGTAGAAGTTTTCTTTTTATTTAAAAGAAACAGCTGAATCCAGTGGAATTTTGAACTAAGAAAATTGGAAATTGGAAGTAGTTTTATAGTACAAAATAGTCTTTGCCAAGTTAATGCTAGCCAAGATAAAAAAGAAGTTATACATCTTTGAGCAGTATATTCCACTTTATCGTATAGAGTCTCATAGTTTCACTTTTATATAGCCATTAAGGAAAATCATTCCTTTGAGGATAAAATTGAACCGGTAAATCTAGACCTTTTATCTACAAATCCAATCAGATTTGTTTTTTAAATACCAAGTACCTAATTAGGTGCTCACTTCTAAATGGCTAGAAAATATGCACATTCCTCCTGCCCCAAGATATGTCCAAACTAATTCCTTAAATTGATGCCAAGAATTCTTTTTGAAAATACATAGTGAAGCAGAGAAAGAATTGTTATATAGATCAGACCTTTTATTATTCTGGTTTCACAAATAGTTCACTAGATCTTTGAGTAATCCATCATTTCTGGGTGGGCTGTCTCATCTTTTTTACCAGGTCTTGCACAGTATAGCGGCGACCCCCGAATAGAATGGCACTTGAATGCCTTTAGCACAAAAGATGAGGTCATCGAAGCTGTCCGAAATCTACCCTATAAGGGAGGAAATACACTAACAGGTATGTTTCATTCAATTCGTGTTTTTAGCAACATATCTTGCCAAAGATTCGTTTCATTTCTTCATTCTGCCATTTCGTAAGACTTGGCATAGTATTTTTAAACCCAACTAAAATCTGGAATTCTTAGATGGCTCTTTTCTCAAACTCGGCCTTAAGAATTAAGACCCAGACACTACATTCCTTTTGCTACATGAATGCCCCCAGAAGGGCTTGCCTGGGCCAGGAAGAGATGGGGCAAAGCTGAGGCTGGCAGTCTTTGGGGACTGTCTTAGCTGTGGCTGTTTTAGCTTCTGCCAGTTCATTTTCTTCTTTTTGCCTGCTTTCTCTTCTAGCCACCCCGCCATTTATTTTTTTAATTAATTATTTTTTTAAAAGATTTTATTTATTTATTTTAGAGAAAGAGAGAGAGAGAGCTCAGGGGAGGAAGGGGCAGAGAGACAAGGAGAGAGAAAATCCCAAGCAGACTCTGCACTGAGCGTGGAGCCTGACATGGGGCTTGATCCTGGGACCCTGAGATCATGACCTGAGCTAAAATTAAGAATTGGACATTCAACCAACTATGCCACCCAGGCGCCCCTAGCCACCCCATCATTTAAATGAAAACAAATTTCTACCTTACTTATTTTCAAGGAAAGTATTTTCTTTATCCTTATTCTGGAATTAGTAGTTATCATAAAAACCTTTATGGATCTTTGGATCACCAGTGTTTTTGGTAAACAAGGAATGTAAGAATATTTCGATTATAATTATTCCAGCCAAAAGGGATTGTCCCAGGATTTAACCTTAGTACCTGCTCTTTTCTTCTACAGGTGTACAATGCAGGTGCTCATTTTAAATAGTAACTGCGCTATCATTGACTTTTAAGTAAACCACGGAAATCTTGATCATTGTTTTGCCAGTTTGAGGCATAATCTTTTTGTTAATACAACAAAAAACTTCATTAACCACTAATCTTATAACAATGTTGCAGCCTTTCTTATTCTTTTTCTGGATGAAAAGAGTCACACTCAAACGGCAAGAATTCGGTGATCATTTTGGATCTGCCTCCACTATCCCTAAAAAAAGAGAGAGAGAATTTTTGGTTCTTTAGACCATCATAAACAAATTTTTGATAATATTTAGGATTGTTGCTTCTATGTAGGTATTCCTGCTTCATCCTAAATTATTAAGGTTTGCATTTTCTTGTACACAGATCTGTCAATATCAATTGACCATGAACTTAATGTTCCTTATAAATGCTAGTTTCTGAAATGATGGACTATTCAGTTATTCATATTACCTCTATTCTGATGGATTTTAAGTTTTCATCTGATCTGTTAAGAAAAAGGTCATTGTAAAATTGAAGATGAAAATTCACATCTAATAAAAAAAACTTTTAGCTCAATAAGTTACTCATGTTGTGGTTATGTTTTGCAGAATTGGAAGGCTTTTTATTAGAGCTGATTGGTTTGTGTTTATTTTTTCTTGTTTTCTCCCAGGTCTTGCTTTGAGCTACATTTTTGAAAATAGCTTTAAACCAGAAGCAGGAGCAAGGACTGGAGTGTCCAAAATTGGCATTTTGATCACAGATGGAAAGTCTCAAGATGATATTATCCCACCATCTAGAAACCTCCGTGAATCTGGTGTCGAGCTCTTTGCCATAGGTATGTGCTATTCAATCAGGACATAGACACCCAACCAGTTAAAACAATGTGTAATGCAAAGTTCACTTCATTGAAATCCAGGGGACCTGCACGGTTTCTAGTCCTGACTCTAGTCGTAGCCAGTCTTGTGATCTGAGCCCAACTTCATTACATGTAAGGTGGAAGTGATGGTAACTTTCATGTACCTTATGTCTACCTCTACATTCCCTATAGTGTGAGGGTCTCTGGATGAGATGCCATCCATAAAATGTTGTGAAAAGCAGAAAGCATGCAAAGGTTAGGTAATATTTGTTAGCTTTCAATTAGTGAGGACTTTCTCACTCTCTTTTTTTGGTAAAGATTTATTTATTTATTTTTTAGGGGAAGAGGCAGAGGGAGAGGGAGAGAGTCTCAAGCAGACTCCGTGCTGAGCACAGAGTCCGACTCAGGGCTTGACCTCACAACCCTGAGACTGTGACCCTGAGAGCATGACCTGAGCTGAAACCAAGAGTCAGATTGGATGCATAACCCACTGGGCCACCCAGGCACCTCAGGACTTTCTCTTTAGTATTTCTTCAGAGCAATCCCTTCTCTGGTAGCATAGAGAGAGACCAGTTTATCATTTTCAAGGAATTCAGGTCCTGCAGCTATTTAGAAAGCATAAAGTTCTAGATATGCGGTATTATTTCTTTGAGATGAATGCTTTGTAAGGGTTCATTCTTGTGGAAAAGGATACATGGGGCACACATTCAGAATAACTGCAAAAACATTTAGATGATGCAACTTTGCTCTTGATGAAAATATTTACAGTTTCTCTGGCAGGAGGAAGATCTTTTACTTAATAGAGACCAACCGAAGCAAAACAGAACAAAACAAAACAAAATCCCCAAACAAGAAACAATTCGTCTGACCCATTCCTAGATTTTCTCCTGGAAGTGTGATTTCTAGAGGGTTCCATTCAAGAAGCTTGTGCTTCCGTGCTCTGTGCCCGGCATTGTGGTGGGTGCTGGGGCACAGAGATGAGGAAGGCAAAATTCCTGCAGAACAAATTCTTTCCAAGTCATGATGACCTTTTCTTCTCTTTTCCAAGCTGTTTGCAACAAACTATTCAGTTTGGAAAGGTGAGAGAGAGATAGTAGAGATTTGGGGCTAACTTCGCTAAAACATACTTTTTGTTGTTGTTAGGGCTTTTTTTTTCTTCGAATATTCTTACATAAATACAAACTTGTTGATTTTACCTAAAAGCCATCAAAAACATCATTGACATTAAGTTCATTGTCTTTTCATGTACTTGGTGCTTTTTGTCCCTATGAACACAGATCCAGCTGTACATGTTAGAAGCTTTTGTTGAAGTCCTTCCGGCAAGAAACATCAGAGGAGTCGATCTAATTTTTATTTTTTTATTTTACTATCCTTTTGTCCAACAGAAGAAATCTTTTTAGATGACAAACTAATGGGATTAATTTATGTGTTTCCTTTCCATTCTGTGGTCTTGTTGATCATGAATGGATGAGTTTTTAAACAAAATTTGAAGTGAACTCACAGATGTAATTTGGACTTTTTCCTCTGGGAATTACCTGGGAATCATTAGTATTTATTATCTTATAGCCCCCTAAGACACATAGTTCAGAGACAACTCACACTTTGTCACTTAATATGTCAGGGTTGGAAGATAAATCAAATGGCACAGTCAGGCATCTGAGAATCCATTCATGTTGCCCTAGGTAATCTCCCTTCCCCGCTTCCACAGTACCTTCCTTTAAAAAAATACCCTTAGATGATTGCAATGACAGATTTATAAAGAAAGGCTCCTTGTTTGCTGAAGCCTGGAGAGGAGAAATCTATCTCCACACCCATAAAATCCGACCCTGTGCCTCCCTTTTCTGTCTATAATTTCACTTACTCATTTTAATTTGCAATCTTCTGAGAGGTGGCATGATATAGTAGTTAAGAGCCTATGACTTTGGATCTAGACTACCCCGGGGGAATCCCAGCTGTACACTTCCTGGCGGGTTTCCTTGAGCAAGTTAATTAACCTCTCTGTGCAACACCTTACTGATGACAATGGGGGAAACAATAGTGCCCAACTCATAGGGATGGTGGTGGGGATTAAATATGTTCATATACATAAAGCTCCACAGTTCCTGGGACGTAGCAGGTACTCTCTGAGTGTTAGCATCCTCTGCTAAGATAGACCGGGAAAGTTGCATAGGAGCTGAGGATTTTCTGTCTCACCCTGTTCTCTGCTGCATGCCAAACACCCAGCATTGTGCTTGGCTTGTAGCAATGGAATTCCACAAAGATTGTGGAAGAAGCAGAACTTCCCTATTTGCATTAGCCAAATTGCAGTGTTACTAGTCAGCCAGTTGTACTTGAATACATTAAAATTTTTTTCCAAGCTTTCTCTTAATGCTATATAATAATACCATAAATAGTAATAACAATATTTTTATATCTATAACTTTTATTCTAACAGTAGCTCTTAATTTAAGTGAACTTATTTTCTAGAAATTGAAACCTAAGGCGTTGATAGTTTAGAATGCTGGTTTAATTACTATTGCTTCTGCACTTTTCACACGAGACAGAAGTTAGTTTCACTAATGCATCTTCCTGTTAAGACACACTGAACGAAATTAGGATGTAATCATTTAAAAATGATGCTGAAGGTGATTTTTACAAAACATCTAACAATTTAAAGGAGCAAATGCTTCGACTGCAGGGCGGTACTGGTGGGCTCAGGACAGGTTCATGGAGGTTGGTTTCTCAAAGAGAGCTTGAATGTCATGACCCTCCCTGTTGTCCTCAATGCAAGGGGTGAAAAACGCGGATGAGAACGAACTGCGGGAGATCGCCTCTGAACCGGACAGCACTCATGTGTACAATGTCGCCGAATTCGACCTGATGCACACAGTTGTGGAGAGCCTGACGAGGACTGTCTGCTCCCGGGTGGAAGAACAGGACAGAGAGATCAAAGGTAAAGTCAGGCACTAAAGGTGGTCATTCTGTGCATGTGCACATTACTCTGCCCAAAAGTCTATCGTGGATGATGAAAATTCTTATCACTTGTGATGTTGACTTTCTAAATAGAGCCCTTTATTCCCCTAAGACATGACTCATCAGAGTAGAAAGGGCATACACTCACAGCCCACTGGGAGGAATAGTTTAACCACTCGATCATTTTCTCCATGGTGTTGGATTTAGACCATCATGTGTGTTTGTTTTTAACTAAACTTTGGATTTTGGGGCAATTGTACATTCATGTAAAGTTGTAAGAAATAAGGTAGAGAGAGATCATGTCTGCTTTACCGGTTCCCCTTAATGGTAACTTACTGCAAAACTCCAGTACAGTATCCCAGGCAGGATGCTGATTGAGAGCCAAAGTATTGAACACTTCCATCACCGTGGGGATCATTTCTTTTGTCCTCTTATGGCCCCATTCACTTATCCCTCCCTACAACCTCTCCCTCACTCCGGACAACCACTGATGGGTGCTCCATCTCCAAATAGTTTTCATTTTGAAAATATTATGTAAATGGAATATGCGGTATGTCCTCTTTGAGGACTGACTTTTTTATTCAAGATAATTTCCTGGCAATTCATCCTACTTGTTGCATGTATCAGTAGCTCTTTCCTTTTTACTGGTGTATAATATTCCATGATATGGCTAAACCACAGTCTGCTTAACTGTGAACACATTAAAGGCAATCAGAGAAAGATAAGTATCATATGATTTCACTCATAGGTGGAATTTAAGAAACAAAACAGAGGAACTTAGGGGAAGGGAGGAGAATAATAAAAAAAAATGAATTCAGAGAGGGAGACAAAGCATAAGAGCCTCTTCACCATAGGAAACAAACTGAAGGTTGCTGGAGGGGAGGTGGCTCGGGGAATGGGGTAACTGGGTGATGGACATTAAGGAGGGCACGTGATGGAATGAGCACTGGGTGTTACATGCAACTGATGACTCCCTAAATTCTTGCTCTGAAACTATAATATAGTATATGTGAATTAATTGATTTTAAATAAAATAAAATTATATAAAAAAAGAAAGAAAGACATCTGAGTTGTTTTCATTTTTGGCTGTTACAAACAATTCTGCTATGAATGTTCATGTATACGTTCTTGTGTGAACATAAGTTGTCATTTCACTGGGATAATGCCCGGAGTGCACAATTGCTGTATCATATTGTAGCAGCATGTTTAGCTCAGTGTTAGGAAGCTGCCACACCGTTTTCCAGGTCTACATCCCCACCAGCAATATATGTGTGCAATTCTGTTTCTGTGCATTGTCACCAATATTTGTTGTTGTACTATATTTTATTTTAGGCATTCTGCTAGGTATGTAGTGGTATCTCACTGTGGTTTTAATTTGCATTTCCCTGATGGCTAATGAAATTGGACATCTTTTTTGCATGCTTATTTCACATCTGTATTTGCTCTTAGGCTGTTCATACTTTTGCCCATTTTCTAATTAGATGAGTGTGTGCGTGTGTGTGTTTAGTTTTTAACTGTTGACTTTTGACAGTTCTTCATTTATATTCTAGATACTAATTCTTTTAGCTATGTGGTTTGTTACTATTTTCCCCAAACCTGTAGACTGCCTTTCCATCCTTTCAACAAGGTCTTTTGCAGAGCAAAAGTTTTAAATTTTGATTAGGTCCAATTTCTTCATTTTGCATTTTGTGGTTATTACATTTGGTATCAAGTCTAAATAAGGACTCTTTGGCCATAAATGCTAAAAATTTTCTTTTGTATTTTTTTCTAAGAGTTTTGTGATTTCCATTTAAGTCCATGATCCAGGTTAAATTTTTGTAAAAGATTTGAAGTTTAGATCAAGGTTTTTGGGTTTTTTTCACCTATCAACATACAATTACTCCAGCACTACTTCCTGAAAGTGCTCTATTTCTGCCATTGAATTGCTTTGCACTTTTGTCAAGTATCAGTTGGGCAAATTTGTGTGGGTTTATACATGGATTCTCTGCTCTGTTCTGTTGGGTCTATGAGTCTAACCCTCTTCTAATATCCTACAATCTTGATCTCCTGTAGCTGTATAAGTCTTGAGACTGGATAGACTCAAATCTCCCACTTGATTATTCTATTTGAAAACTGCTTTCATTATTTTACTTTCTTTACCTTTCCATATAAATATTAGACAAATATTTATTCTCCAAAAAAAAATCTTGTTGGGATTTTGTTAGGAATAGCATTAAATCAATTCTCAATGATCAAATATTAACATGGGAAGAACTGACGTCTTTACTGTATGGATTCTTCCAGTCCTAGAACACGGTAAATTCCTCCATTTGTTTAGATATCCCCTGATTTCTTCATCAGCACTTTGTAGTTTTTAGGATACAAGTTCTATACAGGTTTTGTTCTGTTTACACCTCTGTATTTAATTTTATTTTGAGGAATTTCAGTTATATTTTTTTTTATTTTGATGTTCACATGAGTCTATATAAACACAATTATATTATTGTATGTTTATTTTGTGTCCTATGATGTTATTGTTTGAATTTGCTAACTCTAGGATTTTTTTCTCTAGATTTTCAAGGATTTTTCTATGTAGGTAATAAATCGTATCCTTTGTAAATAGGGGTAGTTTTATTTCTTTGCTTTTGATTTCTGTGCTTTTTATTTTCTTGCCTTGTTTCACTGGCTAAAATTTCCTGTACTGTGTTGAATAAGAGTGATGAGAATGAACATCCTTGCCTTATTCCCCTTCTTAGGGGGAGACTTTCTTATTTTCAAGGAATTGGTTCATTCCATAGGATTTGTAGAATATATGTGTGGAATGTTATTCATAGTCTTCCTTATTATTCATTTGATGTCTGTAGGGTCTGTAGTGATAGTCTGTGGTTTTTTCCCTCCTGATATTGGTAAGTATTGCCTTCTCTTTTTTTCTTTCTCGGTCTTGTTGGAGGTTTGTTCTTAAAACAAAACAAAACAAACAAAACTTTTTCAGAGAACTGTCTCTTATATTCATTGATTTTTCTCTCTTTTTCCTCTATTTTTAATTTCATTGATCTCTGCTCTTATTTTCCTCATGTTCTTTCTTTTATTGGTTTTAAGTTTATCTTGGTCATACTTTTCTAGATTGTTGAAATGAGAACTTGGATTACTGAATTGCGATGTTTCCTCTTTTTCTAATGTAGTTACTGAAATGCTGTAATTTTCCTTCCCCACACTGCTTTAGCTATGCTCTACAAATTTTGATATATTGTATTTTCACTTCATTTCAAAATATTTTTTGATCTTCTTTGACCTGTCCTCTTTGACCCTTTGATTGTCTATAAGTGGTTGTTTATAATTTCAAAGTGTTCGGGTGTTTTACCTTTCTGCGACTGGTTTCTAAGTTTGATTTCACCATCATTAGAGAACACACTCTGTGTGATTTTTAGTGTTTCAAGTTTTTTGCGGTTTGTTTTCTGGCCTAAGATGTGGTTATCTTGCTACATGCCTTGTGAGTGCTTAAAAAGGATGTGTATTCTGCTATTGTCCTGTGAAATATTCTGTAAGTTTGGCTGGGTCCCTCCGGTTAATGGTTTTGTTGAGTTCTATATCCTTTCTAAGTTTTCTGTCCAGTCATCTTATCAATAGATTCTGGATTCCTGAGCTCCATGTCTAGGACATATGAAGTGAAAGGAAAACTCAGGGGACTTATCACTGTCTCATTCTTTGGGTCCTCCAATTCCTCACCCGTATACTTTCTTCTTTCAGTCTTCTTATGCTTGTGTTATTACATAATTTCCAGAATTTTTAGTTGTACTTAGCAGAAATAATAGGAGAAAGTCACATCAATTCTGTCTTCCTGAAAGCACAGCCATCATGTATTGTTTAACCTTTGTTTCTCATGATATCATTGGTCTTCAGGTTATATCTGGTCTACAGGGATGTGATATGAGAAGGGGGTAATATCCAGATCCTCCTTGGAAAATTTGGTTTTATTTCCTGCTTTCATTGTATCCAGGGTGTGAATGATTCTATCTGGCTACATCTATGCCATCATTCGTCTTTCTCTGGACCAGATCTCTTGGGACTAAGTTGGACAGCGAAGCAGTAGTTTCTTGAATACATTTATTTCTCTGAGCTTCTTAATGAGACTACTTTAGAGACCAATTTTTCCCACAAAAACTCTACCTGTGGTTGTTGATAGAGTGTATAATATAGTTCCTGGCCATAGTTAAGTGTTAATAGTTAAGTGTACTATGTTTTTTCCTCATTAATATGGTTATTAAGGCTGCTTTGGATAACTCCCTAGAGGATAAGAAATCCTAAAGTTCAAGGACTTTGAGCTTTACACGTCCCAAATCTTTTATAGGGTCATTTGTTTTAACATGTATATAACATACACAAAGTGCTTACACAGTGTCTAGCTTATAGTGAACATTCAGTGTACATTAGTTGCCTTTTCTTTTCTTTTCTTTTTACTTTTAGATACTGCCCATTTGTTGAATTGAAGTCTTCCATAAAGAGACTATATCTCCTGATGCTTAAAATCACAGGCTCTTATATCAAAAACTCAAGTATCAATCTCAGCTCTGATACTTTCTAATTGTGGGACTTGATCAAGTTATTTAACTTCATTGTGCCTTGGTTTTCTCACCTGCAAAATGGGAACAATAATAGTAACTACTGACAATTTAAGAAAATAATACTTCTAAAGAGCTCAGGAGAGTATCTTTAGATACACACGTGCTCAATCAGTGCTGTGTTTCTGTTTTTGTTTTTTTTTAATTATTCTGTAGCAGTGTCTTTAAGAAAGTTTCTTAGAGTCAAGGACTGCCTTATTTAAGTTCGTATCCTCAGGACCTAGCATAGTGATCGCTACATAATAGGTACTTCAGTGTTTCAGTGAACAAATGTAGGAATGAATAATTGAATCAATTTGTCTAGAGATGAAATCTTAGAAGTAGCACAAAACCAACAGTCATTTCGGACTAATGGAGTTTCTGAGGCTTATGGGAAGTAATTTTGGGAAAGAGGTTCACTGAATGTATTTCTATAC
The DNA here is from genome assembly GCA_002007465.1 of Ailurus styani. Lineage (NCBI taxonomy): Eukaryota > Metazoa > Chordata > Mammalia > Carnivora > Ailuridae > Ailurus > Ailurus styani. The sequence goes on along the minus strand of LNAC01000029.1, from coordinate 228,503 downwards.
TTTAGCCTCAGCTCTTGCCACCATTGGGCCGCCTACAGAGCTGATTACTTCTGAAGTCACTGCCAGAAGCTTTATGGTTAACTGGACTCATGCCCCAGGAAACGTGGAAAAATACAGAGTCGTGTACTACCCTGCCAGGGGTGGAAAACCAGACGAGGTAATAAGGAGATGATATTTGCAAACCATTATTTTCATTCTTTCAAGTCGTCCACAGTAGTGAGGACAAGACAGAAGTGCATGCATAAGGAGATTATTCTGTCCCAAACATTAAAAAGTTGTTGGACTGAAATACATTTCCAAGTGTCTACTTTGTTCTCCCATCTCTCTGGTTACAGCATTCATACTTTCTCTTCCATCTCTACCCAGTAACCCTCAGAACGGGTCATGTGTTCACATCTAACACAACTTATTTCGACTTTTTTCCTTCTCCAAATTAACAAGTTCTGAAGCAGAAGGAATCAGTGGTTCATTGTGTGGCCAGAATTCCTTTTTGCTATTCATGTATTCTTTCAACTTTTGGAGTGGTCTGAATTATCTGCCTTAATGAAGTCTATGTGTTCCAAATTATGTGGTCATATAGTCCTCCAAGGTTTGGGATTTCCTGGCCCTTTGAGGAGATGAGTGCAATTGACAAGCCATAATAAAGCATCCGTGGCTGGCCTTTTTCATGGTTTGGCCTTCACAGGAGAGAACGCCTACTGCCAGATGATTGATTAGATCTTTCCCTTTTCTTACCTTTGACACAGCAATCACAGGGAATATGTTAAAATGTGATGAAATCTCCCTTCTTTTTTGAAGTGCAAACGTTTTGTTGTTCTAATCTTTGGTTGACCTCAGCATGTTTCACAATATTTTTCTGTATTATGGCAAGATTTTTAAATTTTTTTTAAGTGTTCAAGAAGTAGAACAGGGAGATTTAAATTGTCTGGACTAAAAAAAGAAGTCAGAGTACTTCCAATACTTCTATCTTTTTCATGACTAATAAGTCTGTTAAATGCTTCCCAAAGCTCCATGGAAAAATATCGCAAGTCAACTATTTTAAGTGGAGGTGGTTAGGATAACAATTAGCCTGGGAAAGGCACTCTCCATTAGCTGTGACTTAATAAGGGACTTTTGGACATATTCCATAAAAGGTGCATCACTTCCCAGAGGAATTCAAGGAGAACTGACTGCCGCAGCAGAAAAGACGATGAGGCACAAATAAGAAAATATCAAATGACATGTTCTTACTAGAGATAGTTTGTTCTGTGGTTTTAATTCTGCATGTCAGGTATTCCCTACTCTCATTCTCGAACTGTTCTTTAATCAGGTGGTGGTGGATGGAAGTGTATCTTCCACGGTGTTGAAAGGCTTAATGTCTTTAACTGAATATCAGATAGCAGTCTTCGCAATATATGCTCACACGGCTAGTGAAGGCCTGCGGGGAACCGAAACCACACGTATGTATTGAATTCTACCCCATATCTGACTTTGTACAGCAATGCTTAGGTGGCCTTCCTTAAGTTGGATTTCTGCTCAGGTCATATTGATGGCCATCCTGAATCAAATTCCTAGGCAACAGGGGTGGAGCTGTAGGCGGTATGGGTCCAGGCTGTATGTCCAGTTTGCAGGTACTACGTATTGAGAGGGATATTATAGACCTCTGCTTTGATAAGGAGAGACCAACCTTGGTGGCGAAGGGTGCAAAATACATGTATTTAGTGAATGTGTATTATGAACTAATTTAACTATGGACTCAGTCATGTCTCCTCACTGTCTCTGATTGTGTGGGTGGGTATATGTTCATTCATGGATTTGTTCACCCAGCCACCCATTCTGCCATTTGCTAAGTGACACAATGACTGTTTTTAACAGCTGTTTTATGGCAGACACAATGCTTGACGAGGGGCATAAAACACTGGTCAGAATAGTCTCCTTGCTCTTGACGGGCTTCCAGAGAAATGTACCCATCACTGTCGTAGGGTACAAGAAACCAGAAGATGTTGCTCTATTTAAGGATGAATATTATCTGAAAAGTAAGCTATGTGTATTTAGTAGATAGTAATACCTGGATACTTTGAAATAGATAAACATACTGATAAATGGCTGAACATTAAAAAAAAATCTTTTGCAGTTTCTTTACCCATGGTTTCCGACCTTGAACTGTACGATGTAACTGAGAACAGTCTGAGGGCAAAATGGAATGCAGTGCCTGGAGCATCTGGATACCTGATCCTCTATGCCCCTCTCACGGAGGGTCTGGCTGGGGACGAGAAAGAGGTAAACCACCTGCTGCGTACTAGAGTCTTCGACTTCCTGAAAATGGATTTTTTTATTCTAAAATTGTAATGTACAAAACTTAGAAAATCCACATTAGTTAAAAGGGGAAATCACTTGTAATCTCCCCACCTAGAAATAGCTATTGTTAACATTATTGAGGTCCTTTTTTTTTTTTAAAGTCCTTTTGAGTGCATTTTTTAAATACAACAAATGAGAATGGTTTTATAGTCTTGTGTGTTCATTTTGTTTATTGTGACTATCTTTTCATACCATTAAATAATATTTTATATAGTTGTTAAAACGGTGCTGTTGTTTTGTACCAGGTCATGTTTAATTAATTTCATGTTCCTGGGTATTTAGATAATGTGTTATATAAATATGCTTTGGTGATCATTCTTAGCATATAACTTTGCAAGGTTGTCAGATTATTTCCTGAGGATAAATACCCAGAAATGGAATTTCTTTTTTTCAAAGGGCTTGCAAATTATTAAGACTTACGCTAAGTATTAGCCAATGACTCTAGAGAAATTTGTTACAATTATATTGCTATATGCAATTGACACTGACTTAGAAAGTTTTTTTTTACTAATTTGAGAAGTAAGAAAATGTATTAGCATGGGTTTTTTTTGCATTTATTTCATTTTAAATGATGAATCTTTGACTTTCAAATGATTCATTTTAGTCTTTGTTTTTAATTTACAGGGAATGATTACTACAGCATAGATTTTCAGGGAGTGATGAGGAAATGTCTGTAACACTTGGGAGTGTTTGACTAGGCAAATAGAGTGGTCAAGACGGAGTTCAGAACCCAAATCTTTACTATTGTCTAAATATTGTCTTTAACATTGCTTCTGGTGAAAGAAATGTTTAGGACCAAAAGTATGGTGAATCTGAGGGTCAGGAACAGAGCTTTGGTGAAGTGTGTGTGTTTTATTTCTAAGGTTTATACAGCTTTAGTTCATTTGGGATTTAGTGTGGATCTGAATTATTTTGGCAGAAGGGAGACTTAAAAAATGATGCTAGAAATATAATCAAGCTTCACCAAGAAGGAGAAAAATAAGAAAGAAAGGAATACCAATTCACACACAGTAGATTAGCAAACTGTTTTTAAAGTTTAGTAATAACTGCATATTAGTGAGCGTATGGGAACAGAATCATTCATGTAAATTGGTATGTAAATTGACATGTAAATTGGTACGGCTGCCTTAGAGAATAACTTGAAATATATCATCAAGTTGAAGATATGTATAATTTTTTAAGGAATATATCATAAGGAAGCCTCCTGCAAGGCTTTTTGGGATGCAAGCATTTATTCAAAACACAATGTTGCAAATGATTGACATGTTCATCAGTAGAGGGATGGAAAATAGCAGAATATTTATGCAAAAGAATACCACAAAGAAATTAATCTCTATCCCTGCGCATCAACATGGATAAACCTTGAAACATAATATTGACAGAAAAAAAGCAGCAAAAAATTATGTCGATCAGATTCCATTTATGTACATTTTTAAACATACAAAATTGTATATTATTTACAGATATATACATAGTAGAAGTAAAAAACTGGATCAGGAAGGTACGCTGCATCATTAGGGTAGAGAGAGTGAACAGAAAGAATGAGACAGTGAATAGAAAGAAACAAAGAATGAGAAAGGACTTCTGTTTTATCTGAATATATTAGCTCTTTTAAAAATAAGATTGGAAGTCAACTTGACAGCATTTTCATATTTATTAAATTTGAGTGATGGATGCATCAGAGTGAATCACATTCTTCTCTCTACATTTATTTTATATATATGGAAATATTTCAAAATTAAAATTTCTAATTTGACAATAGCATTGGCAGTTGTGTGATTGGAGACTGACTCTGGAGATAGTTTTCTTCCTTCCAAAACAAAAATAAAGCCATGCTGTCATGCAGTTGGCACACAACTGAGAATGTTGGCTAGTTTATTTGACTCCAAGGGTCAGAAAAGTCATCCTGTAATCAAAAAGCAAATTGCCACGTTGGTTGTCAAGGTGGATTGATCTCATCTGCATCCTGGGAAGAACTTGCAATCCAAGTGCATGCATGGGCCCTTTGTTGAATGGGGCATCAAAACTGGTCAAGCTCAATCAGGTTTGAAGTGAAAACTGGGCACCCAGCCAAGGCACTGGTTCGAATTAGCCTGTGATGAGTGATGCTCACTTGGCTCTGTCCCCAGCTCTCTGGCCTAGAGGTTCTACTCTTTCTAGACAACGTTTCTGACTCAGTTCCACCCACACTCTCCTGAGGACTAAATTTGTGACACTGTTATTCTGGCTGAGATCACTCCTTGTCCGGACATAAAGAGTTACCCTAAAACAGGACACATGGGTGCATTCAGTTTTGTGTGGCTCCATGGCATATGTTCCTAATATAAAATGACACCAGACAATGAAAAATTATGGCCGAAGCGTTTGACGAAGGGGTTGTGAGGAGACAAATCTTACTCCAGGAAGTCTCACCTTCACTCAGTTGCACTCTGAGCAATAGGAATGGTCCCCATTGGCTAATGATCTGATAACGTGTGTTCTTTTCAGATGAAAATTGGAGACACCCACACAGATATTGAATTGAGTGGGTTGTTGCCCAACACGGAGTACACAGTGACAGTTTACGCCATGTTTGGAGAAGAGGCCAGCGATCCTGTCACAGGCCAAGAAACCACACGTGAGCAGCTCAGTCTTTCAGAGGAAGTGCTGGACTAGAAGCCCACATAAATGTTGGGGTTCTAAATTGGAAATACTGGCTTAGGTTGAAACCTCTGAAGAGCTAATTGTATCTTAAGAGAATGTGTATTTTATTCAGTGGCAGGAAATGTACTAGTTGATTAATAAAAGCAGGGGGAGGGTCCTAAAAAAAATGATGTCTCTGGGTACCCGTTCCTAGGACTGGCATTTTTATGCAGTAAGGAAACTAGACATTGTACCATACTGCTGCATTTAAATGAACTCGAAAAAATTTGGAGCAGAGTGTACACGGCACTTAATTTATTGCTTTTCTCTCTCCTATACTTTCTCTCTAGCCCCTTAAGTATTAAGAGAGTCACTAAACTCTATAGGCTCTTTATTGCCAAATAATCAATATGTATTGAATGAGTCAAAAGAATTGGTCTTTTCACTAATTTTTACTTTTCACTAATTGGGCGAGGAAGCATCATAGTTTGTGGCGATGCTGACAACTGTCATGATTTGTCTTCAAGTTTTTTGCAGCCTCTCTCAGCACTATATCATAGGCTCGTGAATCGATTGATTGCTTGGGTTAACTCTAACTTCTCTAAGTTCCTACTAACTATGGCCTTGGCCAAGTTACCTCAATTTTATGACCTATATAATGGGAATATTATAATCTCCTTGCAGCCCATTATAAGGGTTTAATGAGATACATGAGTTATAATGATCAGTTTCAGAACATCTCAGACTCACAGAGCATGTGAGAAACCTTAATAATTGGTTTTACTATAAACCTGTAAAAGCTCATGAAACTCTCAAAAATTATTGATCAATTTCAATCTATTGAATCAGGAGAGGGCCCTCGAGGAAATACAGAAAGCTATGGAACTGATAGTCAAGAATCTGCAGAAATATCATTGCTGCTTTACATAATTTTAAAGCAACAACAAAGTGTTCATTTTTACTTAGTCCCACAAAGCCAGTGGAATTTATCCAGATCAGGACTCCTGCTCATTGAGTCAACAAATATGTATTGAGAACTTGCTGTATTGGGGCTAAAGCCAGGAACAAAATTAATCCCTAATCCTCTGAAGTTACAATATATGGATGGAGAGAGACAGTAGATTAATAAAAGCACAATATAAGAAAAAAACAGGGATGGGAGTTCAGGAGTGTTGGGGTGGAAACATTATTTTACAGATGGTGACCCTGGAGAGTCTCAGTGGGAAAGTGACTTGTGTTCAGAAGCCGGAATGTTGCATGACTCAAGAGTTTTTGGCCTGGGCGATAGGAAGAATGGAGTTTCCATTTGCTCAGAGGGGGAGATAGAGATTGGAAGAGGCGGCAGGAGGAATCAGTAGTTTGGTTTTGGACAGGTCAAGTTGGAAAGGTTTAGTAGATACCCAAGTAGAGAGGGAAGACCATCAACCTCGCTTTGCACATGGGAAATTGTGGAGAGGAGCAGCAGAGCATCAAATGACAGTTGAATGAAATAGCCAAGAATACATTTCAGGTGCCCTGGTTTTTGACCCGTTAGGTTTCTTATTATTTATAGCAAGCTATAATAATAGCATTGATTGGAAATATAAAAAAAATAGCATTGATTGGAGAAGACACAGAAAATGTACCTAAATCTTATTTATTTCTAAGCATGTATAACCTATTAATACTATTCATTCCTTACAAGGAAAGCTTTTCTTTCTTTGTTAATTTATTCATTTTCTTTGTTGTAAGTTATTATCTAGGTAAAATTTTTCATATGTAAGTTGTTTAGAAATCAAAGACGCTGGGGTGGTTTTTTTTTGGGAGGGTTAGGTGTATGTTATCTAATATTTTAATTATTTTCTCTTCCACTTACTGCAAAGTGCCTCTAAGTCCACCAAGAAACCTGAGAATCTCCAACGTTGGCTCTAACAGTGCTCGGTTAGCCTGGGACCCAACGTCAAGAAAGATCAGTGGTTACCGAATCGTATACAACAATGCAGATGGCACTGAAATTAATGAGGTAAGCTGAGGATCTCGATGTTTATTTATTTATATTTTTGGTGTGTGTATATTAACTTTTTATGGCTGCATAACCAATCAACCCAAAACTAGAGTGGCTTAAAACAATTCAAATTGATTTCTTTTCCCTCACAGTTTCTGTGAGGAATTAGTGAGTGAACTACTTGGATCGATACTTCTGGCTTGGGGTCCCTCATGAGATCATAGCCAGATAGTGGCTGTGCTGATATCATCACAATGGCTTCTTCATTCAGATGTCTCGTGTCTGGTGTGGGAAGACTGGATCAGCTGGGGGCAGCTCTCTGTGTCTCTGACCAGATTCTTCACATGATCCCGCCAGCATGGCAGTTTTAGGGGAGCTAGACTTTTTACATACTGGCTCAGAGGTCCCCAGACATGTGTCCAAAGAGACAGAAAGAGAGAATGAGAGAGCACTAGGTGAAAGCCATGTCACCCTTAGTTACTCAGAGAAGTCACAGAATACCACCTCTGCTACATGCCACTGGGAGGAGGTATCTAAGTCCCCATGTGGATTCGACATGAGGAGGAACACAGGTCCCACCTGTGGTGGGAGGCAGGAGGGATGGGAGATATATGTTGATGTGGCCATCTTTGGAATATATAGTCTGCCCCAGTGCAAGGAGGTGGGGAAGTAGGTATCTTCCTAGACACTATGAACTAGGAATAATATCTGTGTCATCCACTTTATCCCTCTGCTTTTGAGTAATCTTTCTCTAAAAGATGCTAGTTAGATGAGTTAGATACAAAACTGAATAATTCAAGTTTTGTGTAGGAAGATATTTTCAAATAGCAGAACTTACCAGAACTCATGAAGATACAGTATCTTATACTCAGTCACTAATAACTTCTTCACAAATAGTAATTTCTTCATAAAGTCCTTCCTTGGGAATATATTTTAGCAGGATAGATAGCAAAGTTATATTTTTCCTCAACTTGATCCAAGAAGTTAAGACCAAGAGGGAAATATGTTGGATTACATCACTTCTATTTTCTGACCAGATGAAGAAACTATTTTCATTTGCTGAGACAAACTGTTTCCAACAATTTAATCCATGCAGTACTTTGCAGAGTACCTCCTCACATGGGAAATTGGATAATGAAGGCACAATACTGCACATTGGCTAATATTTGATATTTGTATATATTGTGAAATGATCAGCATAAGAAATGTACTTAACATCCATTTAAAAAATATAACTGCTATGGTCTCTCTTTTTTTTAAATTCTTATCGTGTTATGTTAGTCACCATACAATACATCATTAGTTTTTGATGTAAGTGTTCCAAGATTCATTGTTTACATATAAGACAAAGGGGAGAAAGAATATACCATTTTCTCATGTTTTAAATTCAGTTTTCCCAAATTTTCTCAGATAACTGTTATACTCTTGTGGTCTCTTACGGTATTTTAGGTTATTTGCCATTATAAAGAATGACCCCAGACTAAACCATTTGTTGAGAGCTACATGTGGATTTTTGCAGTGTTTTTCAATCTTGGAGATGCCTTTGGCACTTGCTCTTTCTAATTTGTATTGTGCTGGGAAATTAGGAAACTATATTTGGTAAAACTGAATTTAAAACATGAGAAAATGGTCTACGAATGAAAATCTGAGAAAATTTTATTTGAGTAAAATGCATAAACAATATGTGGTTTTGTAGCATTTGCAATTTGACTGGGGCGTGTGTGTGTGTGTATGTGTGTGTTTTTATTTCTTAATTCTTAACCATGCAATTAAGACTGAATGTTGCTAGACAAATGTCTTTTGTTTAAGTGTAGTATTACTTTGCCTAATTTTGGAATATATGATTTTAAGGGTGAGTATTCCTACTATAATTTGCTTTAAATTGTATTAATTCAGCTTTTATTTATAGGTCATGCTACATTTAGGTTTTTAGGAAACTTCAAAACATTCTGGAATGAACTTGAAAATGTCCCATCCAAAATCTACTTAGTATGTAACGTGCAATTGATCATAAGCTTTTGTTTTTGACTCAATTTGTATTTCTCTGCTTTACTTCCTGTTCCTCCCATATTCCCTCCTTTATGTCCTCTTTCTCCCTTTTGTCTTTTCTGTATTATCCCTCTCTCCAACTGCTTGGAGACCAAGGAAGAAAAATGAAACAGACACCCAAATGTCAACGGTGATGATAATGATGATGATGGCTGCTAACGCGTGTTGAGTGCTTCCCTTGAACCAGCCACTGTTCTGAGAGTTTACAGAGAGTCCCTTTTGCCATCCTTAGAAAAAACGCGCTGAAAACCCCACTTGTCTGCTGAGGACAGGGCCATCTCAAAGAGCATGTGCTGGGAGAGGGTTTGGGGAAATGTGCAAGCAGGATGGAAAACTAAAGTACTGCCCTTTGAGTTTTATAAATGAAAGGCCAGTTTTTAGACTCAGACGCAGGTCCAGTTCCCGACAGCTATGACTCAACGAGAGCCCAGAGCGGAGCCCAGTCCCTTGTTCCTCATCAAGGACTCTTTCTTTATCCCTCCCAGAATTAGGCTGAAATTAAGCTTTTAGGCCAGACTGTTTGAAAATTTTTCAAAAAGAGTTATGTAACTGTGAGATCATGGTCATTTGTTATCATTTTCTCAAATTCTTCTCCTACATCTTAAAAGTACTACCAACAAAATCAGTTCCAGAACTCAGTCTAAAACATAATATAACTAATAAAAATAGATGATACCTTAAGTTTTCATTCCATGGAATAAAATTATCAGTAGTTAATGAATAAAATATGGTCTATAAATAATAAATCATGCTTCAAATAATGCTTTAATAAATAAAATAAAATAGATCTTTTCAACATATATACATATATATGTATGTATGTTTCAACATATGTATACTGAAAAGATATATACTTATATACATTAAGTACGTGTGTGTATATACACACACACACATATATAAAAGGGGAAAATTGTGTATGTATATACACAGTTTTTCCCTTTTTGTCTGTTGGTGTACCTAAGAAAATTTGATTTTTATCTGCTTTGTGTATGTTTGTTATCCTCATGAAATTCCATTGTCATAGATTTGAGACAGAGGTCAAGGATAACTACCCATTCCAGCTAATAGTTTTTAATAGACATAAAACTTTCTGTCCAGGAGGTTAGTTCAGGTCTTTGGGCCTCCCATTCCTTGTTTGTAAAGTAGATATTATAAATACCTAGGGTTTGGTGGGAGGAAAACGGGGCTAAACATGACAATGAATGTGAGGTCCTTGACATGTTGAAAGTGCTCAGTAAACTCAACTATTCTAATCCAACACAACAGAAGCAATATGTAAATATCATTTAGAAGAACGTGTCTTGAACTCCTATTATTTTATTTTATTTTTAAAGATTTTATTTATCCATTCATGAGAGACAGAGAGAGAGGCAGAGGCAGAGGGAGAAGCAGGCTCCCCGCCGAGCAGGGAGCCCGATGCAGGACTCGATCCCAGGACCCTGGGATCATGACCTGAGCCGAAGACAGTCGCTTAACTGACTGAGCCACCCAGGTGCCCCTTGAACTTCTATTTTAAATATGGATTTGTCTTATCTACGAGTTTAATGAAGCCATACTGTGCATAAGATTTTGAGTCCAAAATCCTTGTGTTGATGCACTGGCTACCAGCTGTATTTCCATTGGGCAAGTTCCTTAACTATTCAGAGTCTCAATTTTGCCATCTTCAAATTAGTGGCAATAACTAGCTACTCTACCCGGTTGTGGACTACCGATTAAAGGAGCTAATACACAGGAGGCATGCAGACAATATCCAAACCAAAGTGAACATTAAATGCTAAGAACAACCTATAGTATTATCAAACCCAGATTCAGAAGAAGATTATCGATATTTTTAGTTCACTGCTGCTATGTTATTAACACCCTGGCTTAAAATAATAACCCATGATTACGTAACATGGGCAGAGCTCAGCAAGGACACTTGGCTCTGCTGCTCCATGTGGTGTCAGCTGAGGTGACTCTTGCCTTCATGTGGGAGCTTGACTGAGCCAGAACTTCCCAGATGACTTCACTCCTGCATCCGGTGTCTCAGCCTGGGTGGCCGAGAGGCCTGAGGTTGGTTGGCCCTCTCTAGCTGAGTGGCTCAGGGTTCCAAAAGCGTGAAGAAGAAGCTCCTCCCCCCAGGACTCATACTCTCTCTTTTGACCTGTAGTTGATTTCTTAGTGATGTGTGTGGTTTCTGGATTGGCTCTGAGTTCAGATGAGCTTTCTATTATCTCTCTTAAAAACGATCTCGGGTGCCTCCTCTATTCACTCAAATACAAGTATCATTCAACATGCAGTACTGAAGAACCTAAACAAGGTCCTGCCCTGGAGGGGCTTACACTCTATGCAGGCCGTGTTTGGTGCTGGGAGGAAACAGACAAGGGCAGTGTTAGGGCATAGCCCTCCTGAGATAGGTGACAAGAAAACCCCCCTGTCAAGAGGTAAAAGTTAAGCACAGTCCTGACAGATGGCAAAGGTCTAGTTTTGAAAAGAGCTAGGATCTCAAACAGAATGAATTGCATGTGCAAAGGCCCTGAGGTGGGAAAGACACAGACCTGACAGGTCAGTGTGGCTGGAGCCCAGCCAGTGATTCAAATTATGGCAGGAAAAGGGGGCACTGCTCCAGATTATGCAAGACCAAGAGGTCATCGCAGGATGCTTGGTTTTGATTTGGAAGGCAATAGAGATAGCCAAGGAAGGTTTTAAGTAGGACAGTGACACATTTTATATTTTGGTGAAGGTCGCATTGACTGCCGTGAGCCAATCCATACGGTAAGCTTAGTCACCTTCCCCTTACCCTCAGGTGCTATCAAGTTTAGTCATGATAGTATTGTAAATAACAGATCTTATTGATATTCCTCTAAATGTCTCTTGAAAACATTTTAAATGGTATCCTTTTTTTGGCAGAATCTGCTACCAGGTAAATAGGTTCGTTTCTTCAATTTTTTAGGCTATCTTTATCGCTAGAGTGTCTTATTATTAAGTGCCTCCCCTGCAGGGGTTTTGGAAGGGTTAACTGAGACAATGTACAGAAAATGCTTAAGTGGGGTACCATTTACTTGGTCTAGAATATGCCCCCAGTGCTGTGTAGCTCAGGGGCCCAAGACCCAACCTTTCCATGATAAAGCCGTGTCTGTTTTTTCTCTTCATTGAGGACGGCTTTGCTCAAGGCTCTGTGTTCTAGATCCTGCTTCCATTTCTCCTTACTTTATGGTTTCTTTCTTCATTCTTTGCTGTGCCTTTTCGAACCCTTCCTATACCCTAGGTCCTTATCCTTAGCACTCCATCCCTTGTGTACTCTAAAGAAATTGGAACCTCTTTTTCCCAAATAAATCTCTCTGTGGAAGATAAAGGACTATTTCACATATTTACTGTGATCTTCGGTGTGACTATCCCCTGATTCTTGCCCTACTTGGTTGCTCATCTGTGCAGCTCTTATAGGAGTTATTGTGTGATACTTAGTCATGGGTCAGGCGGCCCAGGCTGTAAAGCCAAAAACTGGCCGTCCTGGCAGATCAGGTTGGAAATGTTATATTTATTTCTAGTAGCATTTTCAACTGTGTGCACTTTCTTTTCTATATCTTTAATGAGTAGAAAGAATATTGGTTGCAAAGATGTCCCAAGAATGAACAGAGAGGTAATCTATTTAAAGGTAAAGATTAGAAATGTGTAATACAGAAGCTGACTGGTTTCATAATTCAGTAATATATTTGAAGTCTTCAGAGCTCTGCTGCCAGGCCAAGTAAATGACAGACAGTAATAAAATGCCTTCTGTTTCCTGTGTCTGGAGAGTATCGGATGTAGCTGGTATGATGTCTCTGTTTTGCAGGTTGAAGTCGATCCTGTTACTACCTTCCCTCTGAAGGGCTTGACGCCGCTCACAGAGTACACCGTGGCCATTATCTCTATCTATGATGAGGGGCAGTCGGAGCCTCTGACTGGAATCTTTACCACAGGTAGGCCTTATTATGGTTTGGAAGTTTCCAGGAGTAACTATATAGAAACCAGAAGCTGGAGCAGCTTCCTCAACTGTGATTTTGAAGAGATTGCATTTTGACTTTTATGTTGTATTATTATTATTTTTAAAGATTTATTTATTTGAGTGAGAGAGAAAGTACGCATGTGTGGGGGAGGGGGAGGGGAAGAGGGAGAGAGAGAATGTCAAGCGGAATCCCCAGTGAGCATGGAACCCGAGGCAGGGTCCCATCTCATGACGCTGAGATCACGACCTGAGCCAAAACCAAGAGTTGGATGCTTAACCGACTGAGCCACCCCAGTCCCCCTACGTTGTATTGGCCACGGAACAATTAGGTGACTAGAATGAGTACTGTCTGATTATTTTCTATCAAAGCAAGGGAAAGAGAAGAAAGCTCATCTAAATTCAAAAGGTCCCAGTTATGTAAATGTGTGTACTGTTCTGTTCCTACTCTTACATGCTATTTCTTTTGTTCTGTGGGTCTAAACATTTCACAACTTTCTTCTGTTTTCAAATGCATATATGTTAAGTTGAACTTCCAGAATTGCTGACACCCAACGATTTTTTTGACCTGCAAGAATGACAGTTTCATACTATGTAACCTAAGACAATCTGTAACCAATAGTGTATTCATGCAGCTTGAAATATTAATACAACAGCATAGAGTCTTTTAAATACCAAAATAAAAAACGTAAGGCATGCCTGCATGATTTTCCTTTTCTCTGTGTACCCTGTAGTCAATGAATATAAAAACTTTTTGCCTTTTGGTGGTAACAATTCTATTGTTTGCTGTCTGAACTTAACATTGCTTATGCTTGGGAAAACAGTTGAGTGCTATACTGAGGACAGGAGGAGCTATTTTGGAGAGATGAGAAATATGCTCCATTGAGAAACAATGTTCACAGAAAAAAGTTCAGTAATTCCGTAAAACTTCCTGAAGGCTAACTCCAGTTGGGATTCTCCTGGTGTCCTGCGAAAGAGTTTTAAAATCTCTAATTTCGGGGCGCCTGAGTGGCTCGGTCAGTTAGGTGTCTGCCTTCAGTTCAGCTCATTATCTCAGGGTCCTGGGATCGAGCCCCACATCGGGCTCCCTGCTCATCAGGGAGTCTGCTTCTCTCTCTCTCCCTCTGTCCCTTTCCCCCTGTTCATGCTCTCTCTCTCCTCGTTCTCTCTCAAATAAATTTTTAAAAATCTCTAATTCAAGCAATAAAAATCAGTGACTGACAATGACTGACGCCCAATTGGATTTGGGGTTCTTGTACATCCCTGAGGTATGAAAATGTGGAAAGTCTGATGAATCATATTTTACTTCCGATGGCTCCCATATGTACAAGATTAAAAGGATGTCAGGTTCTTCTTTATCTTATTACAAAGGGGTGATTTAGGCACGAAAGCAAATAAAACTGAGAGGGACATTTCTCAGACCTCGAGGGCACCAATTTGTTCATTTCCTCAACATAATGAGCAAATAATATCTTTGTCAACTAATAAATATGACACTCTTACTTTTTATAGTTCATGAAAAGAGCCAAATAGAGAATCTAAGAGTTCTGGAAATTACTGGAAGACTTTTAAAAACATGCCGTGTCCGTGGTCTTCCTGATTTATACCATGGGTAAATGCCGGCCGCAGAGACTTAAGGTCCCACTGGGCTGCTGGGCAGGGCTTTCTCTGCTTCTGTGTGCTTTCCAAAAGTCAGAGGTTCCTCAGAGCGCCTTCTTCCCGTGGCCCTGGGAGCCCCTTGAGTTTGGCTTCCTTACCTTCCCCATTCCCTGACAAAGTCTCCTTCCTTGGCTCACAGAGGAGGTTCCAGCCCAGCAATACTTGGAAATCGATGAGGTGACGACAGATAGTTTCAGAGTGACCTGGCATCCCCTTTCAGCTGATGAAGGGCAACACAAGTTGATGTGGATTCCAGTCTATGGCGGGAAGACCGAAGAAGTGAGTTGTCTGACACAGACTGAAAAGTAATCTGGAGCGTTTTCTCTGGAAGTGAATACCCACTGCTCATTTGAGGTGGTCTTCACTTTAAAAGAGATTGAGAATCCATCTGAAGTAATTAATATTTTGCCTGGCATGGAGTTTTATAAATGTCAAATCCTATGATTTTTCTAAGATTAAAATGGCATTTTTTTTTGCTAGGGCCTTCATTATATATTTAATGTATTTTCAGATCCTTTGACTTTCATACATGACATTGAATAAAAAAATTTCAACTGGTTCTTTTACAATATGAATAGCTTATTTGCTGAGGGAATTGAAAGAAATGAGGTCTCTGCTTTGACTTTAAAATAGAATTCAGTGACCCAGTTTGTTATGCTTCGTTGTTTCTTACTTATGATCAGGATAACTTTTTTCCTTTTTATTGTTTTTTTTCGTAACTTTCACCGATATTCAAGTAAACCCAGTTATTAAGCATTGAATGCTTTCCAGGTTCTCCTAAAAGAAGACCAAGACTCCCATGTTATTGAAGGCCTGGAGCCCGGCACTGAATATGAAGTTTCACTCTTGGCTGTATTGGATGATGGGAGCGAGAGTGAGGTGGTGACCGCTGTGGGGACCACGCGTAAGTGTCGGTCTGGCTGAGGGGACTTCACCAGCGGCCACCATCCATTCTGATACCCTCCTGCCCACCTGGTTGCCTGCCCAATCACCTTATTCCTGCCTACAGAGGCTTCAATTTCTCTATGTCCCCCAGAGTTCTTCATGTGCCCTCACCTTTAATGAAACCACTGGGTGAAACATTTGAGAATCCTAGACTGTCACCAGAAAGGCAGAGACCATATCTGTCTTGTTCACCATCATATCCCCAGCACCTAGCATAGTACTTGTTGCATAGTAACTGTGCAATAAATACTTGTTGAATGGACAGATGGATGGGTAAAATAATTTATAAGTGAATAAATGAGAGAACAAATAAGCTGAAGGCAAACATGTCCAAGAGCTTTTGGAATTTCCCAAGTTAGTCTTTCTTCCAAGAATCTTGTATAAAATTCACTCGCTGATTCATTCATCCCTTCATTTTTTAAATATGAGGTATTAACCACATATTAAATTTTCTTTGATGAGGTTCCCTGGAATCAGATTCTGAGAAAGAAAATTGCATCCAGAAGGTTAATTGAAGACTGTAGTTGGGAGATACATCTTTAAGGAAGTAAGGATGGCAGGATGAGGCATAGGGAGAAGCTAAAACTGAGCCTTTGGCTAATTCTGTGAGGAGTTTTGGACCTGGGATGACCCTCCACTGTTGTCCCCAACTGAGTCAATGGGGCTGAGCCTTTGTATCCCTGTATGCCCAGTCACTGGAGGTGGGCCATCCCCTGATGGAGTCTGTGACCTCAGGCAGAGGCAGTTCCCAGAGCTCTGAGCCATTGGCAGCCAGTATTCCAGAAGCTGGTGATGAGTGTGTTGACCCTGAAGAGGGGCTCTGGGTGGAGAACCACACAACTGCTCCAATGTGCCGATGGCCCACGGTGAATACGTGACATAAAAGATGCGCGTATGCTCTTCCTTGGTGGTCTTGTTTGGCAGTCCTTTCCCAGTATGATCTACAGCACTGTTTATTTTCCTTTAATTACCATGGTTATGCCCCATTTCACAGTAACCGGGAGATTTCACAAAGTTATATGTGTAATTGTAATTCAAATGTTTATATGAAGGCTGGTATCTGTGATTAGAAACATACACTTCGTTGGGTTTCAGTTTCCTTCTCAGCAGAATAGGTATCACATCTGCTTTATTTACAGCTCATTTCTTCTTTCTTGCAACCAGAGTCAAGGTGGTTGGGAGAAGCAAGTGAGACAACATAGGTGAAATTTTCTTTGAAAACTATAAAATGCTCTATGCAAATGTGCAGTTACGATCATTACAGAATTTTTAACTTGTGAATATTTTTTTAGTTGACGGTTTTTGGACCGAACCATCTACGACCATAGCCCCCACCAGACCTGTGACGTCAGGTAAGGACAAATAGAATTTGTCCCCATTTCCCCATAAGAAAAGTTTGATTTAAACAGAAGTTATGTCATCCCAGTTTTATTTATATTATTGTTTAGGGGTGGGGTCTTCCAATTCAAATTTTTCTTCTCTTAGAACCTCTCAACCTCTTCTTAACCCTAAATGCCAATGAGTCTTTGGACTTCTCTATGACATCTCTACCTGTTCCATCTTTGTTTTGGGTTCCTATTTAGTCTTTCAGAGGATGTTCATATAGCACACCCAGGAGTCTGTCCCTTCTCTTGATGGCAGTGACTTCTATTGCTGTCTGTTGAGAATTACTCACATCATAGTGTCCTTGCATTTCTGTGGGTAACCAAGACCTGGATGGTCTAATGGGCTTCTCACCTCAGCTACTTTCTCTTTCAACTTACCTTCCTCTCCCCCCCCACCCATTGTGATACACCTTCCAACTAGCTGTCAGAGTCAACTAGGTGAAACACAAGTTGGATTAGACCATGTTTTCCCCTACCTAAAACCCTTCAGTGGCTCTCCATCACCCATTCATTCATTGACTGATTTATTTATTCTCTAGTTAATTTTTATCGAGCCCTTCTTTAGCACAGTGTCCCAAATCTCTTTATCATAACATCCAAGATCCTTCTGCTTTTCTTCTTGGATTCAACCACATTTTTCAAGCTCTCCCATTTCCTCTTGCCGTCTAGAACTTCTAGCTAGCCCTGAAGGTGAGACGTTGCCTCCCATTCCCACTACCTTGTACCCTCCCCCAATTTTGCTTGCTGAATGTCACTCTCCTGCCTCCTCTGTGACTTTTAATATTTTTGTCAAGTGTTCATCCCTGTATATCTCAAAGGCCTAACTCAGTCTGACATAAAGGAAATACTCAGTGAATGTTTGCTGAATGAATGGATGAATGAAGAGAAGAAAGAGTCACTGGAGATGGACAGAGGGGAAAGGAAGTCAGATGGGATAAAGAGGGAGCCGGCATGGAGGTAGAGGAGAAGGAGTGTGTCAGAGAGCATGGGTGAAGGAGTTTGGACAGATATCAGAGAAAGGATAATATCCATGTGGGCTGACTGGATGGAGGCAGCCATGATGAGAGATGCGTGCTTTGAGTGACAAGTCTTGAAATAGAAATGAGGGAACAGGTGAATAGGATATATGTTGGATACTGGGTCGTACCCTAAGGCAGACCACATCCAGTCCACCTTGTAAGCATCTCTTAAACTCATTTCTGTCTGTTACCGGTAGATATGATGTCCAACTCCACCCCCCACCCCCGCCATTAACCACTAAAGCTGAATTGTTCTTCATATGGCTCTACATTAGAGAGATACATTAAATGCTATTTGTTGCCATGCCCCCGCAGGGTCTCTAGAGCTCACTTTGGAATATGATGGGTTAAAAGTTCTTTAATCCTTGGTTGTGCTTATTCCAGTTTTCCGAACAGGAATCAGAAACCTGGTTGTAGATGACGAAACCACTTCTAGCCTGCGGGTAAAATGGGACATTTCAGACAGCAGCGTGCAGCAGTTCAGGGTGACCTACCTGACTGCTCAAGGGGACCATGCGGAAGAGGTGATAGGAACGGTCTGTATCCATACAACTGCCTAGAAACCACGCAGTTCCCTGACTAACAGACCTAACGAGGCTGTCTCTGGAGATCTGTGCAAGCTCGACGGCTCATTTCTTGGTGACTCTACCATCTCCAGAAACTAATGTTTTCTCTTCATCCAAACTTAACTCCTGGTTTCTTGATTACCTTTCTATCTCCAAAACTTGCTCCACGTATGACTTGCTTCAGACTGAGAAAGCTTCTGAACCTTGTCTCCCATGCTGCTTCCGTTGCCTTGACAATTCGATAGAGCACCAACGTTGGGTCATACGTACTCCCCTATCCACTGTCTCTGTGTGTATATTCAGTTGACCCTTGAACAACATGGATTTGAATTGCACAGGTCCGCTTATATGTGGCTTTTTTTGGATAAATACAATACAGTCCTGCATATATATTTTCTCTTTCTTGTGATTTTCTTGATAACAATTTTTTCTAGCTGACTTTATAGTAAGGATACACTGGGTAATACATACAACATACAAAAATATGTGTTAATCAACTATTTACACAAAAACCAGTAAGGCTTCTGGTTGACAGAAGGCTATTGGTAGTTAAGTTTTAGGGGAGTCAAAAGTTATACATGGATTTTGGACTATGCAGGGACTCACCGGCCCTAACACCTGTGTCGTTCAAGGGTCAACCACACACATATATAAACTTCTAACATATAAACTTTTAATATATACACATATACTAAACTTCTTTGCCCTTGGGAATATGATTAAAAGTTTCTTTGTAAAACATGCATGAAAGGTTGTCTTTATATAGTTGAAGTGTTCCTAATAAGATAGCACCCATTAATATATAGTTATGTTTTCACTGACATCAACTCATTTTCAGGAGTTCTATAGTCATTTCTAACTTAATCTTAAATATGACTGTTTCCCTGAAGGGATTTGGATTTTTGTGGGCTGAATTTTCTTTGTTTCATCTCATTGTTTTTCTGTATTAGAAACCTGGGTACACTTTGAGTGATGGCCTCCCTGTGTTTCCTTAATTTACACCATATCATTCCTTTTTTTCAAGACCCTGAACATTGTTTCCTGGACGAGCTTCCCATCAGACCAGATAACTCCAGTTTGCATCTAAAGGAAATTTTTCTTTTCAGTCATGGACTATGCCTTATTTAACCTCATTACTTGCATTTCTTGCCCTCTGCTGCATTATTTTGAGACACTCTAGGAAAGACATCTCCAAATTCATTATTGCTCAAGAATAACATTATTATCCTAATTTCTCCTTATGTGTGAAGGCTTTGATAGAAAATTATTTTTATATATGTGCTTATGTAAACAATTATTTTTGTTTCGGGAAAGTACTTAACTTCAGGCTGATAGAGGATTTGTTAGCACAATAATATCCTTGGGAATAGTCATATCCACGGCGAATAACCAGAAGGTCCACGAAATTGGTCTGGGAGTACTTTTAGAAAGTTAATGGACACTTCAACAAAATAAATTGAGTTATAAATTCACTCAGATCATACATTTAAATGACCCATGATTGAGAAATTCAAAAGAAAATTGTACTTAGCAATGGTAACTAGGGACATGATTTGGATGTTTAATTTTCCCTGTTATTGTCCCATATTTTAATTTTGTCCCTAAAAATGAGGCCCATAAAAACTTCCCAGAATGAGAGCTTTTTGTTTTTTTGTTTCTACTTTTTCCGGGAAATATATTAAGCTTCTTGCTAAATTATTCTTGCTAATTTGCAAAGACTAACAATTTAATCTCATGCATGCACTTGTAAGCTATGCAAGGTAAAATAATAATAATATTTACTTTGGATTATCTCTAGATAATATTTCCTTTGCTAGTTTCTTTCATTTCACACTGTTTATTTTGAAACCCTTGGACACCTACATGAAGGGAAAAAAAGATCAAAGGTCTGAAATACACATGTGCCCCAGTTAAGCAAACCCTTCTTAAAAATGAAAAATATTGATAAATTTGGTGGTGATTATTTACTGTGCAGAAGTGTTTTTGCTAAACTGAAGAAAGTACTGTAGAATTCTTTAAATATCAGGCTCCTCTACTGAATTCCACTTGAATTGGATTTGTGCACATTTAATTTATAGGCATCTTTTCAGGGACCCAGGTGAGGATTAATTGAGAATTTACATCTCAGTGTTTACGAAATGTTACTTCTACATAAGTGTATTATTATTAGAGACAGAAAGTGGGTGCATCTAGATTTAGACTGTAAGACAAAAATAGGGCAGGCAGTTGCAGATCTGTACCAAAGTCCAAAGGCCTTGAACTCCCATCACCAAATGAATATCTTTAAGAAATAATGCATGAGGGCGCCTGGGTGGCTCAGTGGGTTAAAGGCTCTGCTTTCGGCTCAGGTCATGATCTCAGGGTCCTGGGATCGAGGCCCGCATCGGGCTCCNATAGGGCAGGCAGTTGCAGATCTGTACCAAAGTCCAAAGGCCTTGAACTCCCATCACCAAGTGAATATCTTTAAGAAATAATGCATGACAGAGAAAGGCAGAGAGATAAAGCACATTATAAAAGTGAGAAAGGAGTTGTGCCCAGGTAAGGGAAATGCCTCTTACCACATTNAGTTGTGTCCAGGTAAGGGAAATGCCTCTTACCACATTTTCCTTAACTATAAAAGCTGATTAGATTTGCTTGAGGAAATGGTCAAGTGAGAGAATGGTATATATCTGTAACGTTAGTAAACCAAAGTCAAACTTCAGTATGTGGAAAACAAGGAGAACTCAGTTTCCTTTTCCAATTGAGTAAGTGAAGTATCCATATATTTTCTAAACCTAATCAAATCTGCCAGATATTTCCAATACAAAGCCTTTGACCTTGTATAAAGTAAAGCTACTTGACTGGCAATGACTTTGCCCTGAACTTGTTGTCAGAGTATGGAGGTCTCACACGTCTTTATTTGTGAAAGGCTGATCAGGATTTCAGACTTTTCTAGAGCCTAGATGTCAACATCCATAACCACGACCTGGATTCTGATTTGCAAGAAATGTTCCAGAACACGTAGGCTCAGTGTGTGGCTCTGTCTCCTACAAGATAAGTTCAGATATTAAGATTAAGCTTTTAGAAACATTTATAGCGATTTGACATTGCTGCAACATCCAACATGATCTTTTCCCCAGAAATTTTGTTTTATTGTATTTTATAAAAATATTAGTCTTTGATAGATTGGAATTAAGATGGCAGCGCCAACGCGACCCCGCCCCCTACCATAGATAGCATTTGACTCACCGTCTAGACACAGTTTTATAAGATGGGAACACAATGAGATGCAGGGAGCCTTGTTTCTCCTGGTGGGATCCAGGCTGCTCCAAACAGCTTTGGGCAATAATGGAGCCAGACATGAAGTTCCATTTCTAAAAGAAAATTTAAAACGTGAAAGTCCACTGGTTAGATTTGCATCTCATTTAACCATAAAGCATCTTTTATAGAATTGTTTTATAAACAAAACCACCATCTGCTGTGATCTACAGCATCTGTTTTTAGTAAAAGCCCATCTTTACCCTGCTCTGTGCAAACAAGCAGAGGCCAAGCAGAAGGAACTTTGTATTCCCCAAGAAGAGATTTACATTTTATTCTTGGAAATGAATATCATTAGGATAAAAAGGTTCAAGCAGTGTAGCCACATGGAGCAGGGTGTAGTAGTGAAAGCAAGGCTCAGGCTGGATAGCCAGGATTTCAGGATGGCTTCTTTACTCAAAAGCTGCGTGGGCCTCAGTTTCCTCCTATGGAAAATGAATGTAAGGTTTCTCCTTACCTCAAAGGGTTGTGGTGAAAAGTAAGTGAATTGCTATATTGAAATTCTTAGGGTAGCACCTGGCGCATAGTAATTGCTAGGTAAAGGATGACGATTTCAAACCACATCAACTACTTCCTAGCAAACTCAGTGATTTCTCCAAAACAGCTCTACTGCTTTTCAGAATTCCACAGACTAAATGTGATTGATTCCAAGCTCCTGCATCTCTGTTTGAGAGATGACCTTATTTAAGGAGAATCAGCATGGATGGTTTGCTAAACAGACAGCTTGGACCGAATGCCCAGGCTCGTGTGCTTCAGAGGAGTTCCGTTTAAAGGAAGTGCCCTAAAGGAAGCTACACTGATGGGATAATGCGAGTCAGGGCAACCCCTGTTCTTCCTTTGCCTGTCCTTAATGCCAGGTTTAGCTAACTCATTCGAGACTAAAGCAGAGCTCTTTTTTTTTTTTTTAAATATCTCCCTCCCAGGTCCACATCAACACAACCCTGTAGGATATTTCAATGTCCCCTTTCATCCAAGGAGTAAAATCATACTAATTCATTACAAAGTCACCTAATTCAGACTTCCTTTTTAACAGTATATCTTAGAAAATTGCTTTTAGAGCTTAACAGTATCGTAGCAACAGCTGCTTCTGGGTTCAGCTCGAGGCTTCCTAGGGCTGATTCCATGATTTATAGGTCTCTTCCCTCATCCAGAAGTAGACAGCACAGCCCTTTTCCTGCTGGCATCTTACCCAGGCCTTGAATCAAAAAGCGTCTCCAGCTGTCCCAGTCTTGTGACTCCTTTAAACACGTTTGGGTCAGTTCTTAGATCTTACATAGCATTTTTCCAGCCATGATTAAGTTCCCCAAATGGCCCTGAGGTGTGCCAGCATCTGACTGCCGAAGCAGAGGCAGAAAGTCTTGTGGTTTTAACAATGAGAACATGTGGCTCTTCTGGTCCATATGCTCACTGGGGAATGCCAGAGTGTACACCACAGAGCCACGTGGCGTGTGACACCCATGCTTGTGCGTTGTGGACCTCCTCCTTACATTTCAATTTTTGCAGCCTTGAGAGGTAGAGGGATGGTGATTTCAGATTGAGGAAGACATCTCCTTTCAGAAGTAAAAAAAAGCTGCCTCAGTTTTTAGTCTCACTGGTAACTATGTTTTGCTCTGGAAAATGCGGATTTAATGTGTGGCTCTGTTGTTCTTGGCTAGCCTCCATTCTTTTCTAAAGTGCTGGGATTGAATTAGTCTGAGAGAGAGTAAAGAATGGAAGGCTGAATTTTCAAGAGGATACTGAAGCAGAATAAAAAATGATAAGCAGGGACTGAGTCCTCCTGAGCTATGAACACCTGCTTTCCAAAGAGATGATGATTCTCACGTCTGGGTACTTTACAAATGCTGGAAAGACGTTGAGAGAAGACTATTCCTCAGAGCCGAATTGCTTCAAATTTAAACTTGCTTTCAAGGTTATAAGCTGAGGGCTGCTGGGAGGCCAGTTCCAGAGAGAAATGCTTTTGCATGGATGCCTATTTTTCTCATTGCTGTCCAAGCACATTGCCTTGCTTCTGATTATTTCCAAGTCCCCATAGTCGTGCTCCATTAGTAGACCAACAGGAACAAAGGTCTTAACTAAGACCGGGGTCCCTCGCTTTTCTCTTCAGGTAATGGTGCCTGGAAGCCAGAACAATCTCCTTCTGAAACCTCTGCTTCCCAATACCGAGTACAAGGTCACGGTGACTCCCATCTACGATGACGGAGAAGGTGTGAGCGTCTCTGCCCCTGGAAAAACCTGTGAGTGAAGCATCTCCCTGTGCCTGCTAGCTGACTAACTGAAAACGCCCACCCCCCACCATGGGTCCTGAAAACCCCCGTGCGGTGTGGGGAAAAGAGCAAAAGAGGTTGGGAGGCTAAGAAATCTGAATCCTCTCTCCACCCAAGCAAGCCTATGAATTTGGGCAAGGTGAGCCAGCTGCCCTGGGCTTCAGTTTTCTCGTGTGTAAAAGCTAAGACTTAACGAACTCCGTCTTCCTCTTCTAACATCTAATTCATTCCAAGTCCTGTTGTTTCTCCAAAATGTGTTCTGTGGGCCAGCGCTCTTGTCTTCATCCGATGGCTCCGCCCTGATTCACGGCTCACTCGCAGTCACTAAAATGAGCGTTTCTACTCTTGGATCCTTCATTCTCCTCCTGACAGCCCGGGAAGCTTCTCAAAATACAAAGTATCTGACGTCAGACCTCTGTATCAAGCCTCCCAATGGCCTCCCATAGTACTCAGGGTAAAATCCAACATCCTTCCTGTGGCCCTACAAGGTGCTCTAAGACCTGGACCCTGCTCATTTCCTTAATCTCACCTCCTAACCAGTGCCCTAGCCACACCTTCTTTCCTGCTCTTCCCTGGACATTGTAAACTTGTTCCTGCCTTAGGGCCAACGTACTAGCTCTTCTTCCCATAGTGAATACCCTTCCGCAGATATTTGCATTTTGGGCTTTTTCTTGGCATTTTGGTTCTAGCTCAAAGTCCCCTCCTCAGATTTTTCTGACCACTTCCTGCAGAGTAGCTCCCACTCTCTAAGCCCTCAACCTGTTCTTTGGTTGTTGTTTTGTTGTTGTTGTTTTATCATGTTATGCCACTGATGACTACCTGATATTTTCTTGTTTACCCATGTATCTGTCCACTGTCTGTCTCCCTTCTTTGGAGAGCAACATCATAGGAGGCCAGGACTTCATCCGTACTGTTTGCCTTTTCATGCAAAGCTCCTACGGTGCTGGGTGGCACAGAGGGGGCATCACTCAGTGTTTGGGGGGAATTGGCTGTGAGAGTCAAGCAAGGAGCGTGCACCACGGAGCACACAGTTTGTTAAAGGCACTGCAAAATCTTAGCTGTCTTCATTGCTGTGTAGTTGTCTGTGCTTGCATGAACTACCCCAGAACCCAGTGACTAGGAACCATTTTATTCTAGTGCATGATTTTATAGGTCAGGAAATTAGGCCGGGCTTGCGGGAAATTCTGCTCCACATGCTATGGATTAAGGTCACCTGGTGGCTGGTAGAGCATCCAACACGACTTTACCCACATGTCTGGCATGTTGGTGGAGACATTTGGAAGGCTGGACTCAGCTGAGCCTCTCTCCATGTGGTCTCTGTGCTGTTTCCAGGAGGAGAGTCATAGTCCTTATGTGATGACTCAGGACTTGAAGAGCAAGAGTTCCAAGAGGAGGAAAGTGGAAACTGTCAGGACAGATAAGGGCTATGTTTGGCCCTGGTACAGGGTCCCTTCTGCTGTAGTCTGTTGGGCGAGTTATTCATAGAACCCACCCAAATTTGAACGAAGGGGGTTTAAAAATCCTGCACCATCTTTAATCCACCACAGTTACCAAACAGTTATGTGTGACTAGGTGCAGAATGGTGACAAGGCCTGAATTCTGTCCTTGGGCATTTAAGCCTGGATTTTTCAAGTAAGTGTACAAGTCATTAAATTCTGTACCTGCGGGCGCCTGGGTGGCTCCGTGGGTTAAAGCCTCTGCTTTCGGCTCAGGTCATGATCTCAGGGTCCTGGAATCGAGGCCCGCATCGGGCTCTGCTCAGTGGGGAGCCTGCTTCCTCCTCTCTCTCTGTCTGCCTCTCTGCCTACTTGTGATCTGATCTCTCTCTCTCTCTGTGTCAAATAAATAAATAAAATCTTTAAAAAAAATAAAAAAATAAATTCTGTAGCTGCTGGTTTCAAATAAGCATAGTGAATTCTGTAGATCTGAGTCATTTTGGATTATTTTTAACACTCTAATGTTCCGTGAAGTTACCATAAACCCTGCCCCTGTGGAGAGGGGAGGGAAAGGAGGCGATGGGAAGGCAGAGGCTCTCCCTCTAACTGCTGCTCACCTGGGCTCAAAGACCTACTTTTAACTGTCCTATGTTAATAATTAGCATAATATGTAGAAGACTTCCATGATGAGCAAATGTATGAACTCATGCAAATAAAAACCACTTAAAGACTTTTACTATAGAACTATGACTTTTATTGCAGAAATACCACCACATGTTCCAATATCTATAGAGTAAAATTATTTCAAGGTGTTAGTGGATGGTCTCCCTATTTTAAGCAATAGTCAACACAGCTGCATTCCATCAACAGTAACAAAAATGATGACAATAGTATCTGTCAGCATGCACAATGGTTTACAAAGGCTCTCCATATAAACGGCTTAACGTTTTGGTAAAAAGTTGGTGAACAGCAGTATACAGTTTCAAACAATGTAGACAATATGAGGATGAAAGCAAAAAAAAAAACAAGTCACCAGAATCTTCCCTCCTCGAGTTACCATCATTATCACGGGGCAAGCACCCTTGATATTGCTGTACAAACATACTTTGCTAGTGGAACACAGTGGTGTATAGACAGAAATGTTTAATGAACACTATTCAATTCAGTATTACTCAAAATAAACTGAAGAAAAGGAATGAGAATGACCTTGAATGAACTCCTGATGCTCACATGGAAGTGTTTCACCACAATAATTTATTTTCTATATATTTAATTTTTAGAACAACCGCAGACTCTCAAAATCTCACTGTGTGTTTTAATACAGTTTTACTTGTAAATATTTTTAACGTTATGGGACACTAGCTTGGATTTTGTTAACAGTATCGTTCGTAAAGATGGAAACCACACTAAACCACTGTTTTTCCTTTGCTCTGCTCAGTGCCGCCCTCTGGTCCCCAAAACTTACGGGTCTCAGAAGAATGGTATAACAGGTTGCGCATTACATGGGACCCCCCATCTTCCCCTGTAAAGGGCTATAGGATTGTCTACAAGCCTGTTAGTGGTAAGTAATGCTTTGTAAAAATATATATTGTTACCATGAATAGGCATCTGAAATGGTTTTCAAGATAAGTCATTTTTGTTTTGATTTTCTGTCTATCTTTGCTTTTATCTTTAGTTTTGAGAAGTGGGAAGGGCCTTACCTTTTTTGAAAAAAATATTTTTTCATTGTATGGTCAGTGTTAGGATAGATATTATCAAGACAATGAAGTTATGACTCCACCTAAAAAATGACTGGGCACGTTTATGAGAGAATATATACTTGTTATGCACCTAGCCTAAGTGCGCCCCAGAGAAGTCAGCAGCCGAAGGAAGCCTTGACTAGGTAGGAGTAGGAAGCTTCTATGGCTCAGTGAATATATAAGCCCTAAACATTCAGAATCTCTAATTTCTAATTCCTCTTCTACCTCTTCTTGGATTAGTAGGAAAAAGTTGACTTACTTCTTGGATTAGTAGGGAAGAGTTGGCTTACCAACTTCTTCGTGTCTTCATTTTGGAAACTGTATTGGAAACTGTATAAAATTAGGAAACTGTATAAAATTCATCAAAGCCCTAAGGTTGTGGTTGTAAAAGGCTTTTCCATCAGCCTCTTAGCCACCTTGATGAAGGGATCTCTCTCTCCTTACCTGCCACATCTTTCCATCCTGAAAACAGGAGAATGGCGCCAACAGGGGTGACCATGGCCTTGGCCCAAATATCAGGAGAGATGAGGCACCTGTTACACTATGTACTCCCGACATTCAGCACTTCTGTGAAGTTTGAACAGGAAACTCAAAACAGATATTAGAGGGGTCTTATCCATTTTCTAGACTTGGGCCTTCGACTCTGATTATTCATAAGATAGGGGTTCTCTAATTATATTTACTGATTTGGCAAGAAAATTTAAAGAGTGTTCTTTGGACCATTAAAAAAACTCTTTCTGCCCTCAAAGAGCACATGAGGCTCAGTGTGTCGTCTGAGATGTTGCTCTTGCCTCTGGGACACTTTTCAGCTTTTTCCATTGTGTCCTATTGTCCAGGTCCATGCAAGTAGAATACCGCCTCCTCCAATTTCTCCAGACAAACATCTCTATGAACTGAAAATAAAATAGCAAGAATATATTGCGGACGCTTTGGCCGGCTCAAGACTGATTCTTTGCGATCCATCACCGATTTTTTGGTTGCTTTTCTTTAGGCCTGAGGCATGTGTTAATTCATAAAGCAGCCTTGCTAGATCCGTGCTTTGGACCATTTTGTAAATATTTATCAGATTTTCTGAGGGAAAATAGCTTTGTTTTAGGCCAGTGGTTGTCGACTGATGCAATTTTGCTGCCCAACAGAGAGATTTTTTTATTGCTACAACTTGGGAGGGTAGGGGGCTGCTCTAGGCATCTAGAAGGTACTGTTAAGCATCTGTGAGTCACAGTACCTGCCCCCCACCACCCCAGAATTAAGAATTATCCAGCCCAAAATGTCCATAGCACTGATGGTGAGAAATCTTGCTGTAAGTCAAGTGGAAGAATTGTATGTGGACATTTGATTTAAGATTTTGGTGCATGAGAAAATCACCACCGAGAAAGATGTACATACAGAAATATAGAAATACATTGTTGGAAGGGGGTTCTGAAATAAAGAAGGAGTATTTTAGGAACGCATTAGTAACTCAAAACTGTTAAAGAATGAACACAGATGGGAAAAGGCAGGAGGTCAATTAGCTTGTATAGGACTTAGCAAGGATGTTTTTAATGCTAAAGCAAAGACTCCACTGGGCTGAAAAAGAGGTGAAAATGTAAGGACCCAAAGAAGCCAACTGGTTAAGGACCTTGGAATAATAGTCATCTGTCATCTGTAAGTCCTTAAAAATGCTAAGAGGATAGACGTGATAGTGGTAACATTTATGCTGGACCCCATGTGGAAAGGTACAGCATAGTGTCCATGATAAAATCTGCTGCTACTGCGTTTTGCATGCCTGCTGGGGACACAAGGTGGGTGTCTGAGAAGGGACAATTGAGAAAGACTTCTTTAGCATGGCAAGTGCCCCCAAAGCCTCTGGCGATGTAATTGCTCCACTGTGAAGGCCTTCCAATATGGCACATGGTGGACCGTGAGGTGGACCAGCTTCTCTCAGTAAGTACTAGGGAAAGAACTGTATTTGAGAAAAAGGACTAGATCCCTAAGAAGAGCGCTAGCATGGTGTGTCAGTCTCAGAGCCAGACGGGGCTAGGTTCAAATCCCAGCTCTGCTGTTTGTCTTCTATGTAATCCTGGGCAACTGAAACACAGTCGAACCAGTACAATTCCTGTCAGGAGTGTTTCCATTTTTCCACATTGCAGTGTAACTGAAATCACCCTTTCTCCCTTAGTCGCTGGCCCGACCCTGGAGACTTTCGTGGGAGCTGGCATTAATACTATTCTTATCACGAACCTCCTCAGCGGAATGGACTACAATGTGAAAATATTTGCCTCCCAGGCCTCGGGCTTCAGCGATGCTCTGACAGGCGTGGTGAAAACACGTAAGACTGATGTCCCGTTGCCTCAGCCCCTGCATGTGGTTTTGCCGCTTTGTTTTCACTGTAACTCAACCCCTGCTTCAACTTGGCGGTTGGTTTTTATTTTCCTCAGCATTGCCCTTTCTGGATGGTGGTTCATGGAAAGAAAGGTGTGCTCCTCACTCAGGGCTGTAGTTCAGTGTTCTGGTTGGCAGGCCAAATGTCAGAACCTGGCATTCAAATATACTTGATGGTGGCGGATAGGATTTCCTTCTGGAAAGTCTCTGTTGGCATTTTTCACATTAGGTGAAATTTTCCAACCAGTCTGTAGCCTGACATGGCCAACGCCAGTCAAAGTTGGGCCGGGGGGTGGTGAGGGGGGAGGTTTGCCTTTTCTCAGAGTGTTTGCCCCTCCCCCCTTACCTGAACACGTACATACACACATGTGTACATACACACACGTACACACACACTTGCCACCCATAAAAGATACAAAAAGGACTTTCTTCTGTACCTTTTAAGGGTTTTCATGCTGTCTGCACACACCATCTGGGACTTCTCATTGGCATATACCACTTCCAGACACCCATGGTATAAGGCAATGTTTTCCAAACTCCAGCACGTATGTTCCATATTCCTCATGTTTGTTATCCTTCCACACCATCTGTTTAATATATTTCCTTAAATAGACTTACATTTTTTTAACTTAAATACTTTTCAAAACCCACATAATTATCCTAAACAGAAGACCAGGGCGCCTGGGTGGCTCAGTGGGTTAAAGCCGCTGCCTTCGGCTCAGGTCATGACCCCAGGGTCCTGGGATCGAGGCCCACGTCGGGCTCTCTGCTCAGCGGGGAGCCTGCTTCCTCCTCTCTCCTCTCTCTCTGCTTGCCTCTCTGCCTACTTGTAATCTCTCTCTCTGTGTCAAATAAATAAATAAAATCTTTAAAAAAAAAAAAAACAGAAGACCAGTATTTTTAATACACATTAAAGATAATACACAAATAATGAAAATAAACACAGTGTGGCTGTGTGCTCATTAAAATCATGAGTGCTCTCAGCTGTGCGTGCCCCCCACCTGGGAAATAGAGTCAAAAGTAGAAGCCTTCGGTCTGTCACTTATTAGCTGTTACCTTGAGCAAATGACTTAACTTCTCTGAGGTCAAGTTCTCTCCTCTAAAATGAAGCTAACGGGGCGCCTGGGTGGCTCAGTGGGTTAAAGCCTCTGCCTTCAGCTCAGGTCATGATCTCAGAGTCCTGGGACCGAGGCCCGCGTCGGGCTCCCTGCTCAGCGGGGAGCCTGCTTCCCCCCCTCTCTCTGCCTGCCTCTCTGCCTACTTGTAATCTCTTTCTCACTCTGTGTCAAATAAATAAATAAAATCTTTAAAAAATAAAATAAAATAAAATGAAGATAACGGACTGACTGTGATGCTTGCAGAAGTAATGGGTAAAACGTCTGCCCCATGGCAAGCTCTAGCGAATGACTGTTATTATTATTGTAATGATTGTGTTTTATACCTTTGGGCCATAAGTCACTCTCATCCCTTGTCAAATAATTATTGGTCTCTCTTCTCCCTGCTCTCTCTTGTCTCTTCCTATTTTCTCTGCTTCTCTTCTTCTTCTGTTCCATCCCTTTTCCCTCCTTCAATAAATACATGGGATATTCCAAATATATCTTAACAAAAAGAGTATTGAATTGTTTTATATCCTATCCTTAAACTAAAAATTAGATGGGCTTCTTATTTGTTTTCTCTTTCTCCCAATGTTCTGTGATGAAGAGGAATCTATGCATTTGTTTTCTATAATTTTTAACGTGCTGATCTTTCATTTTTACATTTTCAAAAACATGTTCATCTCCTTCCATCATGTTTTGAAAGCCAGTCCTTATGAAAGTGCTCCTGTTTGAGTAAGACTTCCCTTTTGTCAATATTCTTATCCCTTTTATTTAAGCCAAAGCCATCCTTCAGTGGTTGATAAGTGTACACGGTATTTAATTTTTTTTGTTATGAAAGTATTGTATGTTAATTGTGGAATGTTTAGAAAACACAAATAAATAAAGAGGGAAGATTAAAAATCACTCAGAATCTCACCATCTATCCCATCTGGTCTTTTCCCTCCAAACAGATATTTCCTTTTTGGTTTACAAATATCAAACAGACCATATTATCCATAATGTTTTGCAACTGCTCTTTCCAGGAATAAACTAGTTATCTTTTGTGGATGAATTTACTGAGTTGATGGATTTCCCACCACTGGCTAGGGGAATTCTGATTATTTGAATTAGACTTTTATTATGTTAACCTTCACTTCGGCCTTGGGGACATTTGTGCCATTGTCTGTAGTGTGACGTAGGTATGCTTCTCCTTCATTCCAGTGTTCTTGGGTGTGACCAGTCTTCAGGCGGACCAGATTCAGATGACAAGCTTGTGTGCTCGGTGGCAGGTGCATCGCCATGCCACTGCCTACAGGGTGGTCATAGAATCACTCCAGGGTAAGTGCAAGCCTGGTTTTGTCAGGCCCTCACATACTTGGTTCTGTGCAAATCTCTGTGGACAACACGTAGGTAACATTAGACCAGAACCCTCTTCTTGAGGAAACAGCGGTATATTACGGATCATGCAGGATAGGGAGTCAGAATTGCCTGGTTAAGCCAATTCTTTGACCTCTCTAAATGATCATTTCCTCATCTGTTTAATGGGTATAACCATGCCGATCCTGTGGCATTCTGTAATTGACCCAAGCTGAGATAAATCCACACGAGAGACACTTGCAATGGCGCTTTCCACACATTAAGCTCCAGAGAAATGTTAGCTTCTGGGCCGCTGGGGTAGTTCAGTCGGTTAAGCAGCTGCCTTCAGCTCAGGTCATGCATGATCCCAGGGTCCTGGGATTGAGCCCTGCATAGGACTCCCTGCTCAGCGGGAAGCCTGCTTCTCCCTCTCCCACTCCCCCTGCTTGTGTTCCTTCTCTCTCTCTCTCTCTCTCTCTCTCTCTCTCTCTCTCTCTCTCTCTGTCAAATAAATAAATAAATAAATAAAAGCCTTAAAAAAAATGTCAGCTGCTCTTGGTAGTAGGAGACAAACAGCCAGGACTAACACACGGTAAAATTATGGTGCTATTATTTTGGTATTTACTCCATAGGGAC
Organism: Ailurus styani; assembly: GCA_002007465.1. Classification (NCBI taxonomy): domain Eukaryota; kingdom Metazoa; phylum Chordata; class Mammalia; order Carnivora; family Ailuridae; genus Ailurus; species Ailurus styani. The sequence continues at coordinate 195,808 of LNAC01000029.1, read as the reverse complement.
CTCAGTTTACCTTTAATGTTTTTCTTACTGGCTCTTTTTATTTTGGGGGGATAGTTGGTGGATAACAAACTCATTCAGGAGCTGGTTTAATATATCTATGCCATCATGGGCAGGTTTTTCAGCATTATTCTCAAGTACATCTATAATTTGGGACTTAGTTTCAAAATTGAAACACTAAAAATGTCTGCTTATTTCCATTATGAGTTTCAAGAACAACAACGAAAGGCTGATTCCCAAAAAGTGAGTTTCTAGGGACAATTAATCCTGTTTTCACATCATCAGCTTGGATAATATTCAGAAGATGAGATCAAAGAATGAAAATCACTTTGATCCGATTTGTATTATCAGTCGTCTTGTTATTTGGGGAAGACTCTGGGAGACACTAAAGAATCCCAAGTGATTCTTCAAATCTTTCAAATTCGGCAATAAAGTTGGAAACAAAGTTTTTCTTTCTCGACGAATGATCGTGGTTTCCTCATTTAAGAAATCAGAAGGAGCTGATTTTGGGAGTCTGAATGGGACTGGGCTCAGTAGCCCATATCTTGGGTGTAAGTACATCCGAAGTACAGAAATCTCACTTTTGGTCCAGTCCAGAGAGTGGAAAGCACCGATTAGCAGAGCGGTGAGGGCATCAGGAAATATGGGGAGAATGAGAAACTAGAACATAAGCAACACGAGAAGAGACTCCCGCCAACCCCAGCCAAGACAGTGTCTCAATAGATGTGCTAAGCCACTGATTCCTTGATTCCCTGTGTGTGATCCTATAAGGATCCCTTTAGCACGGCATGACTGTACATGCAGGAGTGGCTCTATTCTGGAATAAACAATGAGTAAGGAGAAGTCAGGACAAGTCATAAGGATTTTGTGGTTGTATTTAATATGATTTATGGGATGTTTAAGCATAAGCACATGAAAACCATGCAATTGTTTGAGAAACAAGTATAAAATCTTGAGTTATGTTTCATAGATCTTTATAAAACCAGTTAATTCACATTTTCCTGTAGAAGGGTTGACATTTAGTGGTATTTGTTAAGCTTTTAAAAAAATACTAAGGATAAAAATCATACTTCTGAACTACCCCACAATTTTTTTTGATCTTTAATGTCATTTAAGAAGTCGAGATGAGGGGACCTAGGCTCCTATGGATATGCATTGTCTTTTATAAAAATTACATAGACTGACAAAAAGATGTATCAAAACTGGCTTTATCAATGGAATTAGTGAACTCTGTAAGTCTTTTTTGAATTAAATGTCTTTAGCATATTTGCAAACTAGTGCTGGGATTTTTATCAGAGGATATGATGGATGTGTCTGATAACTTTGATCTGGTAGTCGAAACCTCAAAAAGCTCTTTCTGAAGCCAAGACCTTTGTTAGCAAAACAACAACAACAACAAAAAAAAAACGAGTCCACATTTCCTTCTTATCTTCAAGTGAAGTCAACTTGTACTCCCTCAGTGCTATTTCCAGGCTGCCAAAACCTCTTCAACTGAGCCTTGATAGCCTCAATTAAACAGGAATGAACAAAGTGTTGCTCAATTGATTTTTCATCAACATTTACAGCTGGGAGATTTACGAGCCCAATTAGCTTACGTCTCATTCAACCAGTTGTCTAACTGAATAATATTAATTAATGGACAGCCACAGTTTCCAGTTCGCAGCCTCAAAGAGGGGTGTTGGGAGTGGGGGTAGCAGAAGGGAGTGCGTTTAAGTATTTTAAAATAGAGTTTAGATCAAGGAATAGTCTTCCTACTCTAGGGAAGAACTGGTTGCATTTCTTTTTCTCTTTTGACCTCCTTCAGTGATTTCTCCTGCAATACCCCCCACCCCCAACTCCTGCCTCTGGCAATCAGGAATCTGTTCTCTGTACCTAGGAGCTTGATTTTAGGTTGAGTTTCTTTATTTTACAAAGAAATGCAACCATTATCCTGATTGGTGCCTTTGAAGGACTTCTGGTCAGAGGGAGATACTTCCATAAACCCATGAGTTTCAGAACCCCCTTCACTGGCTTCCTGTGCTGCCTGTGCAGAAATTTTAGTCCTTCGACCCCAGAGGAGACACTAGAGAGAAATGGGATCTAGTTCTTCCATGTGATAGAGAAAAGCTTTGTCCCGGAATGACCTATTTTTGAATGCTTCTGACAAATTCCTACTGTTTGACAGGTAATTTTTTCCATTTATTTCTCTCTCCCTTTTTTTAAATGTAGTCCCCCTGATCTGGTCGTGTGCGTTTGTATTCTGAGATGAGGTCGGTGGAGAGACCTCTGTTTTAACCATAATTGCTGGTCAACTTCTCAGGGTTTCGGTTTCTCTAAAATGACTTTTTTGGGGGCTTTTATCTGAGGTAATACCTACATATTTCCAAGGCTTTCGTGAATGAAGTAAGCTGTATCATTCAGGTTTGTTCGTAAATGGTAGAAATGCAGATAAAAGGGAGTTAAGCAAAGGGTCAATTAATTGACTAATACACTGGAAAGTTTGGAAGTATCTAGCATCATGCTCATCTGGATCTAAGTGTTCAAACAATGCCATCAAGGCTAAGTCTTGCTCTCTTCTGCTCTGTGCTTATGCTCAGCCAGATTCTCAGAGTTGGCTCCAGTCAGATCCGGAATGACACCCTCCCAGCTTACAGCTTATCCAGTCTGAGTGAAAAGAGAGCTTCTCTTTCTCAATAATTCCAACGATGGTCCAGGAACTGAGTCATACTGGCTTGGCTTGGGTCACATGCCCCTAAATCAAGGGCATGAAATAAACTGACGGGTCAGACTTGGTTGCCTCCCATCCCTGTATCTGGAGGAGAGGAGAGTTATTTTTCAATCCTTCTCAAATCAGAAAGACCAAGAGTGGGGAAGAAGAGATTCAAAGACAGAGGGAATAGATGCAAAACAGGCAAAAACAGCAGATGTCCTCTACTCATATAAATATTATGACTTTTTTTATAGCCAAGAAAAAAAAAAGAAAGATTACCAGAAGGATGAGGTCCTTTCAGGAGAGACTGAAATAAATCTGTGTTTGAGTCACCCATCCACTTGCCAAATTAAATTGTAGGCTTTGGGTTAATGGTAGGACAGACCAAAGTCAGCGACTTTTGGTTGGTCTTGGGTGGCTTAGAACCCCATGAGAGCCTCCATTAGTTCTGTGGAGGCTCTGAGACCTTGTCTCTCTCTCCAGCTTTTTTTGAGTTGACTTGGCACCCAACGTTGGGTATAGCATTTCCCTTTCAGTTCACGTATTTAGATTCTACATGGTCCCAAATACTTTATTCCCTTCCTAATCTCCATAACTTGGTGAATTTCTTTCTAGACTGCTTAAGGAAGGTTTCAAAGGATGCTCAATTTGTCTTCTGTCTTTGGGGGTTGAAATGCCAGTTTTGCAGTATCATTGACAAACAAGAATGATGGCATAGTGGAGGGCCCTCCTTACCAGACACCAGATCCAACGTAAAAGATCATATGAAACAAAACATATTCTCAAGATTAAACTTTTTGAAGCAGCGACATTATGATTGCGGGTCAGGGTACTTGAGAGACCTGGGGATTGGAAGCATTTATATCACACAATTCCAGCAGAGTATTCTGGATCCTGGGTATTCTTTGCTTATGGATCTCAGTACTACTCATGGGACATTTTGGGGAATCAAGCTGGTGGCATCATTATAGCAGAATAACAACCCAGACGATGTATTTAGCCTTGCTTCATAAGAATGAAGGCACAAAGACAGAATTTCTTCCCCTTTTCCAAAAAAACAAATTGACTCTCTGCTTTGGGCACAAGGGGTTGAGGAAATTAGTCATCATTTGATCAGTCTAAATGTTTTCCTTTAAGGCAAAGCCATTAGACCTAAGTGACACATGCCAAAAGCAACATGGATACGTCCCCATTCCTGTAACCCCTCTTTGTTATTATTGGGAATTAAAGCAATACTGTTTCCCAATAATTTTACAGTGCTCGTTCCAGTTTTCCAATGTTTTGAATTTTTTTGTTGTTTTAGCAGTAAAATCCATTTATATTCTATTGTTGAGGGTCTATAAAGTGCATGAGTATCCAAGAGAAATAGAGATGACAGAAAAAGCACTTTCTAGAATTGATTCCTAGAGAGTTCCTGGAAGCTTTTCTGGACATGGATTAATATCCAGGCCATAGGATGTTTGTTTTACAGGTGACTCACAAAAGCTTGCGAGAGGCTCCAAAGTTGTGGATAAAGGTTGGAAAGAAGGAGTTTGTGTGGGGTCTTGAGGCTGGGAACCGCAGACTGAACTTGGACACGAGCAAAGCAGAGTGCAGGGTTTATAAACATTTTCTTACTATCAAATTCCTGTCACAGAGAGATGTAACGTCACAAACACCTAAACCATTTTTTTTTTTATTTCATCATTTGGTAATATATATGATAAGAAAATTTTTGAAGTAGACTTAATTCATTCTGAACAAATATATTACTAAAGATTACATTATAAAGTTCACTTTTGAAACTCCTTTATAGTCTCAATCATAAAAATTAAATAAATTTCAAATTCCATTTAACAAGTGGCTTTAATTTATTTATATTTTTAAAAATCTTATTTATATTTTTTAAAGGAGGATTTTGTCCATAGACAAATTTTAAATGACATATGTCATGTTTGTTCTGATATATGTGTGCAGTAATAGATGTATGTTTTGTTCCAACATGTATTAAAATATAGATTGAAATTTAATGGGTGTTATTGCATTCAAAATAGAAAAATTACTACTTGAAATTTTTTATAGTTTATACTGTTCTGTTTTTAAGTTTTCCCTATTTTGTTTATATTTAATAAACTGTAACTAACACTTTGAAGGAATTCTTTTTAACCATTAAATAATATATGTAATGTATTCAACCAATGCAGTTTTTAACACAGGTTTTTAAATTCCTAGAAATAAAGCTCTATAAGGCATTAAGTAGACAGATACAACCTATGGGTGAAACAAAGCTCAATCTAGAACTTTTTTTTTTAAAGATTTTATTTATTTGTTTGACAGAGAGAGAGAGAGAGAGAGAGAGATTACAAGCAGGCAGAGAGGCAGGCAGAGAGAGAGGAGGAGGCAGGCTCCCACCGAGCAGGGAGCCCGATGCGGGGCTCGATCCCAGGACCCTGAGATCATGACCCGAGCTGAAGGCAGAGACTAACCCACCGAGCCATAGCAGTGATTCTTCCTTTTAACCAATTATCCACATGAGGAAGGGAGGGAGGGAGGGAGGGAGGGAGGGAGGAAGGGAGGAAAAGGAAAGGAAGAAAAGAAAGAAAGACTCTATGCCAATGAAGAAAATCCATTTGAAACCCCTCAGTAACTAAAGCTACCCAACGAGGCAGCTTTATCCAGTGGCGAGATAAAGCACTGAATCATCAGGGATCCTTTTCTAATCTCTGCCAACTGTCACATTTGCTTAATTTCATATGTACTCCACAGCTCTCAAACTGCTTTATTTAGAAAAACCATCCATGTGACTTCCACTATTTTATGATACGTTAATGGAAATTAAAGCCGCGTCCTCTGAGACTGTGATTTAGAGTGCTGAATTCAATTTCAGTTCTGCTACTTAGCATATGGACTTGATTAGGTGACTAACTTTTCTGGCCTTCAGTTTCTTGTCTTTAGATTGGGGATAATTATACACATTATGAGGATCAAATGAGTCAATACATATAAAATCTTTAGACTAGTGCCTGGCACGTGACAAATGCTCATTAAATATTGGCTATTATGATCGTCCCTTTTATTGTTTCATGAAATGCAAAGCACAAAACCTGGCACACAGTAAGCTCTCAGAAAATGATGAATATCCTTAATCCACCTACCCTAGACTCCAGGTTCAAGAGCCAGAACTAATTTCTCCAGGAAGGCAAAGCCATCTTGCTGTGAATATGGGAATGAAAAAAGTGGCCAGCAGTTAACCTGGGTCTTTGTGCTTCTGCCATGGGGGAAACAGGAAAGAGAAGGTCCTTTGTGGAGATGGCTGTACTCGGTTGTCTTTTTGATAGAACAAAAGAACTTCGGAACCGGGAGTTAGGAAACAGTTCTACAGAATGTACTTACTCAGTTTTGATTTCAAAAGAATAGAAAATGATTTTCAGGGGCAACTGGGTGGCTCAGACGGTTAAGCTGCTGCCTTCCACCCAGGTCCAGGGTCCTGGGATCGAGTCCCACATCTCACTCCCTGCTCAGCAGGGATCCTGCTTCTCCCTCTGCCTGCTGCTCCCCCACTTGTACTTTCTCTCTCTAATAAATAAATAAAATCTTTAAAAAAAAAAAAAAGAAAGAAACAAAAGAAAAGAAAATGATTTTCAAAGTGGATCCAGCCTTCTCTGAGCTTCCTAGGAGTTGTCATTGCCATTAAAAGAAATCATGAGTATCAATTAGAAATGAAGGCTGAAACTACGGAAAGAACCTAGATGTCCATCAACAGATGAATGGAGGGGTGCCTGGGTGGCTCAGTGGGTTAAAGGCTCTGCCTTTGGCTCAGGTCATGATCTCAGGGTCCTGGGATCGAGCCCCGCATCGGGCCCTCTGCTCAGCAGGGAGCTTGCTTCTTCCTCTCTCTCTCTGCCTGCCTCCCTGTCTACCTGTGATCTCTCTCTCTCTCTGTGTCAAGTAAATAAATAAAATCTTTAAAAAAAAACAGATGAATGGATAAAGAAGATATGGTACATGTGTATACACACACACGCACACACACACACAATGGAATACTATGCAGCCATCAAAAGAAACAAAATCTTGCCATTTGCANAAATAAACAAAATCTTTAAAAAAAACCAGATGAATGGATAAAGAAGATATGGTACATGTGTATACACACACACGCACACACACAATATGGAATACTATGCAGCCATCAAAAGAAACAAAATCTTGCCATTTGAAACAACGTGGATGGAACTAGAGGGTATTATGCTAAGTGAAATAAGTCAATCAGAGAAAGACAATTATTATATGATCTCTCTGATAAGAATTTGAGAGGCAGGGCAGGAGGTCATGCGGGGTAGAGAGGGAAAAAATGAAACAAGATGGGATTGGGAGGGAGACAAACCATAAAAGACTCTTAATCTCAGGAAACAAACAGGGTTTCTGGGGGATGGGGGGAAGGGATAGGGTGTCTGGGTTATGGAAATTGGGGAGGGTATGTGCTATGGTGAGTGCTGTGAAATGTGTAAGCCTGGTGATTCACAGACCTGTACCCCTGGGGCAAATAATACATTATATGTTATTTTTTTTTAAAAAAGAAATGAAGGCTAGAAATTGGACATTCTGGGGACTTCCTGGCTATCTCAGTGCCACNTTTTTTTAAAAAAAGAAATGAAGGCTAGAAATTGGACATTCTGGGGACTTCCTGGCTATCTCAGTGCCACTTCAAACTCTTGCCCAGAATTGCATTTGTAGCAGTTCTGAAAATAGTCTAGACCCCTGGATGAAGCTTCTGAGATCCTGAAAGCACATCTCTTCATCCATAGGCAGAAGAACTGCCTAGAATTCTATAATCCCTAACTCCATATCTATATTTTTATTTTTTTTTAAGTAGGCTTCACACCCAGTGTGGGACTTGAACTCACCACCATAGGATTAAGGGTAGCATGTTCTCCTGATTGAGCCAGCCACACGCCCCAGCATACCTATATTTTTAGGCCACTGCTAGAAAGGGCATCTTGTTGCATGGTAGTAAGTTTATGGGGCCAAAAGGATGGGTCTTTTTGTCAATTTGTAATTGATTGGCTGTGTTTTGGAGAATCTGTTGATATAAGAATATTTTAATTTTTAAAAAGTAAATATGCGATCAATTACGACATGTGCACACAATTATATACACTAATAATTTTCCATTAAAGGGTTGATCCCAGGAGTCTTTTATTCTCACTTTTGAACATGTGAAAATGTGATTTTCAATTATAAAAAAAAAATCAGTGGATGTATTAACTCTTTAGAAAAAGGTACAGTACCTAATAATTCATTCTGAAGGTGTCTGATCAGGCCATGCATAGTAAGCATTTTAGAAGCAAATCATCTACCAATCGCTGTTTTTTAAAATTTCATGTCTGTATGTTTTGTTTTATTATAGACACAAAAAAGCAAGAATCCACTGTGGGTGGAGGGACAACCAGGCATTGCTTCTATGGACTTCAGCCTGATTCAGAATATAAAATCAGTGTGTACACAAAGCTTCAGGAGATCGAGGGACCCAGTGTCAGCATAATGGAAAAAACACGTAAGTCAAGTGTGTCCTCTTCTGATCCCTGTCTCCATGGACAAATAGTATTTTAGGCATCCTGTTTTGGTTCAAAAACTTTATTCCATTTAGAAAGATGTTAGCTTTTGCTGCCCAGGAATATCTGTAATACAAGTTTTCTTCCTCTTCTCCGGTCCCATAATTCACTGCATGTGGCCCACTGATGTCATCTGTATGGGTTTTTTCCATCCTCCATATGTTTCACAAAGGACTGTAAGGCCATATGATAGCAAAGGGCTTGGAACAATGACCTTTATTGTGATCTATATCCATAAGGAACGTTTGTGGTATGCAGAGTGTGAAAGGAAGTTTAAGGACCGGGTCCTGACATTCAAACAATGGCATATTACCACAGCTATGAGGTGGGAATGGAGCCAAGATGTTCCAAATGGCTGACCCTCAAGTTATTCCCTACTTAAGAGGCACTTGCACTTTTTCCAAGTTGGCTGCAGATCTGATGTACTGAAGGGAAAGGCAAAGTATAAAATTAAAACAAAGCACTTTTTACATGTTCTAAAGACCAAGGAGAGTATCAACTTCTTGAAATGGCTTTTAATCAAGGATTCCTGACGTAAAGGTCACAAACATGAAAATGGTTTTAATTGTAGTGAATTCTGTGGAAATTTGTGTACTTAACTCACTATCTGGAACTTAGACTCGAATTCCCCGAGAGTTTGTATCTGAATAGGTGGTGGGCGATGGCTTTTCTTGGTGGCCCCTCAGTCATATATCTGACATTTGGAAAGCTCTGTCTATATATAGGTCTTTCAGTTGGTCTGACACAGGCAGGAAGAAATCATTAGCAATGTGTGACCTTCAAAATCAGATGGTGAAAGCATAATAAATAGCATCATCCAATTTTTTTTCCAATATGAAGATTTTATTTCCTAACACTAAAATATTCCACATTTTATATTGCATGTAGTTTTGAGGGATAATCTATATGTCATAACATTCACCTATTTTAAATGTACAATTCAATGACTTCTAGTACATTTAAAGAGTTGTATAGTCATTACCACAATCCAATCTTAAAACATCAGCCTGAAGAGTTCTTTCATACTCATTCACACTCCTCTGTCCCATCTTCAGTCCCAGGCTATTTGCTTTCTTTTCTTATACACTTACCTTTTCTGGACATTTCAAAGATGTATCTGGCCTCTTTCACTTAGCATATGTTTCTGAGGTTATTCATGTTGTGGGCTGTGTCAATCATACATTTCTTTTTATGGCTGATTAGAATTCTGTTTTATAGATAGCAGATTGTATCATTTTGAAGTTACTAGGGGCCTGGTAATGCACAAGATTTCGAGTCAAACAGACTTGGTTGGGACCCTTTCTAACATTGTGGCCTTGGGCAGTTCCACTCTGAGCTGCTTTTTGCTCAGCAGTAGAAATTAAATACTGGCTCTCTTATCCTGTGTGATGCTGATGGCTAAGATCCAAGAGAACCCATTGAGGAACTTTTCTACCTATATCTTACTGAACAAGTTATTCGGTAACACCATGGCTGTCTTAGAAGTCACAACTGATGGCCATAGGTTAGATATCACCGTGAAATAGGTTTTCTCTGAGCCATCCATTTTTTTCCACAGGCTTTAAAGAATCTGTTGAAAGTTTGAAAGATTTGACAACCCAGGACACACATATTATGGCGCCAATCTGCTGAGACCAACTGCTGTCTCTTTTACACAATATATGTGCTCTCAAGTTTGCTCTTTGTTAATGTTTAGGCTAGTTCTTTGCTCAGTTTCATTACTTGCCTGACCTTTAAGAATATTTGAGTTTGTAGACCAGGGATCTACTTCAGCATCCCCTCACCTTAGCTCCACAAGTGTTAACTACCAACCCAGGGTTAATTTGGATAGCTCTGTTTGATGTGCTTCCCTTATGTTGGGGATATCTGTCTTCTTGTAGCTTCTACCCACTGGCTCTAGTTCAACTTTCTGAATCAATGCAGATCAAGACTGCTCCTCTTCTATGGGACAGCCCCTCACATATTGAAGACAGGGACCATCTGTATGCCACATAGAGGATATAAACATGTGCCACCAGTACAGTGTGGTTCTTCCTACCCAAAAGAGTCTTTGGCCAGAAGTTCTGCCCAAATATATTGATCTGTCTGCCATTGCTTCTCATTGATTTGGTTCTTAGGACTTAGAACTTAAGATATGCCTCAATTTCCCACAGTAAAGAACATGGACAAGTATAAAGATGACCCACTTCTTCCAGAGATTTTAAGATAATTACATCTGGCTTTAGAAGCATCTTATGGTGCTTTCAAGAAAGTTTGACAGCCCTAGTTTTGGTATTAAGATTTCTCACTTTTTATTTTTCTTTCTGCACTTTTTATCTTCAAAAATTGCCTTTAAAAGATAAAAAGTGATATATATCCATAATAATGGAACAGAAGGGAAAAAGTACTTTGTTGACTTCCCTCTTTCCCCATTCTTCCTTCCCACAAGTGCCTATTTGTAACAGCTTTGTATCCTTCAAGAAATTCTCCCTAATCTGTCTATCTATCTATCCATCCATACAGTCTATATCTATATGGAGATATAGAGATACATTGATATATATTAGATACATATATATCTGATAGATTTCTTATATCTGACAGATTTCTTTACATTTCACAAATAGGATCATAGCATGGTATTCTGTGACTTGTTTGATTTTACATACTAATTAATCTCAAACATTTTTCCATATCAGTAATATACGGTTACCTCATTTTTTAAATATTGAATTATTTTACTCAAATAATTGTATTTTATTGCCTCCTAGAATTGGAAGAGGCCCTAAAAATAAAATTCATCTCTTCCAACCTTCCTGACCCTGAAGGAATTCCCTTTATAACATTCCTGACTGAGTAATCAGTCTGCCTGAACTCAGATCTCTCCAGCTATTTGGTGCTCACCTGTTTCAAAGTGAATGGTTATAATTAGTTGAGAGATTTCCCTCATATTATCCAAGATAATAAAAAGAGTTTTCTCAGTTTTTCTTAAGTTTTTCGTGCCAAATAAGAACAAGAAAAGAATATAGTAACATTTATGGTGTTTACCTAATGATGCAATAATTTCCTTGCTCTTTGCCACATGAGCAGCTGTGAAAGTCACATGATAGTTACATGAGTGTAACTATCCCCTGTTCCTTTAGCCAATCACACTTTGCATATTACATGAACTTCTCAACCCTCATCAACCAGGCTGAACTGATCTGGACACACCGTGGCCTCCCAATGTCTTGCCATTTGGTCCTCAGAACTGGAAGTTTTCCTGATAGTGAGCAGAAGAGGAGCCAATTAGATTCCACTGGGGACCACATCGTGGGGATGCAGGGTGAGAAGGGGGGAAAGTGCTATTAAACAAGGATTGATGGTCAGTCCTTAGTTAGGCAGAATAGAAACAAAGTTTATTATATGTGTGAAAGCAGCCGGGAGACTAATCTGAAATGGGTTGGCAAGAGTCTTGCCTTCAATCAGCGTTAGAACCACTTTGTAGTTGACAGTTTGATTGCTTTGACTCCTGCTGGGTAAACTGAATTGTGGCAAATGGCATTTCAAGCTTTCAGTCTGAGTTTTAGGAGATAGATGGAGCCAGTTTTCACAGGCTGTGGCTGATCTATGGTAGTCACTAACTTCCCTAAATTCTCCAAGAAGACAATGGTCAATATCATTGACTTTCCTGAAGAGTTATTACTCCATGGCTTCCCTCTCTTCGCGACAGATGTGATGGCTAATCCACGTTCCTTTTCCCTCTACAGAATCACCTCCCACTCAGCCACCTACTTTTCCTCCGACCATTCCACCAGCAAAAGAAGGTAAAAGCATCATACGATAATGCTGCGATTTTAGGTTCAGGTTTTCTGTTGCTTTTGTTGACTAAGCAAACATTAAAAAGTAGGAAAGGGTACAAGGAAGAAAATTAGGAACACAGTTTCATATCCCAGAGGTAATGCCTTCATGCATTTTGATGTATTTTTTTCTCTGATTTATTATGGAAATTTTCCTTTCGAGTATATTTTCACATAGACTTTGCTCTCCTTTCAAAGTTGGAATCTAATCTTGATTTCATTTTTCCTTGGTAACAGAGAACCAGATTTTCTTTAATAAGCTTATAATTAGCAGATCTTGTGATCCCTTTCAGCTTTAAATTCAAACCAGAAATTTGTAAATTTTTATAAATCTCAGAACTTAGAAGAACAACCTTACTAGATCCTTATTGTCCTTGGAGTATTACCTCACCTGGAGATGGTTTAGTCTATATTGTAAATAGCTTTAAGGGAATAAAGTTACACTTAATAAAATAAAAACCAAGTGCATTTTTTTTTCCTAAAGAAAAGAAAACGGCACACTATCTCATAGAGTATTTGTGTGCAACTGACCTAAGATTAAAAGATTCAGATTATTGAAGTGTAAATTGTTTGTTTCATCATAAAACAGAGTCAACCACAATGATCCACACTAATAAGGAGAAGACAGGCATAGATAATCTGAAACAGCACAGGATACCAACAAAGGACTGCTAAAAAAATGCTTTTGGTGGAGTGGCCTTTTGTTGGTGTATTTTAAATGCTTGTTATGCTGATATTAGTAATAACTACTGATAATAGTCTCCCTGAGCTAGCATTAGTGTACATTTCTTGACAAGTACCAATGGGTGGCAGAAAGGCATAGACAGAATTTTAGAGCAAGGCTGGAATTTTGCTTACGGCCTTAGCCCAAATGCATATCAAGTTGTAGATTAATCTGCTTCCATTATGTCCTGTGCCTTCCTTCTGAATTTGAATCTCTCTGAAGTTACTGACTCAATAAGCAGAGGATAGGGTACCTAGATTAATAGCTTGGACTTTCTTCTCATAAATGAGCACTAGAGAGTATTTGTTGTTACTTCTGTCTCCAAATCACTTTAGTTCCTCATTTTTCTATTCTTTCATTTTCTATTTTGGGGGACTCAGATTGGTGGATTTTTTTCCCCCCTTAATTCCACATGTTTGATAAAAACTTCTCAGTCATGAAGTCAAGCTCCTCCTTGACTACAGGAAAGAAATGGTTGTCAGAAAGTATAATGAGCAAGAGCGTAGAATGTGATTTATACCTTTCCTTTGGGAAAAAGCTATAGTTACCAGAAGGAAACTATCATATGCTTTGTTGATTGTAACGACTACTATGTTTTCTTCTTATCTCTAATTCAAATTTCATTCCTGTTCTTCAGTATGCAGAGCTGCCAAGGCAGACCTGGTATTTATGGTAGATGGATCCTGGAGTATTGGAGATGAAAATTTCAATAAGATCACTAACTTTCTGTATAGCACTGTTGGAGCCCTGAACAAGATTGGTGCAGATGGAACTCAAGTAAGGCTAACTGAACAATCTTTAATTCATTCCATGCACTAAAAAATTATCCCAAGCTATTGTTATAGCTACTTGTCAGTTGATACAGGTAATGTAACAGTGATCGGTTCTGACCCTAAATGAGAGGGTAGACAAGTCTGGTTTGGAAGCAGCTTACTGATGCCTGATAGAGTTTGAGAAGATGCTGATCCCTAAAAGCTACTAAGTTCAGCAATCTAAGAAAGGTTAGAATGGCCACGTCAGTAGATGTTTCTTCTATAAAGTAGCTCCTTTAAGGATACACCCAATATTTTCCCTGCCCTCGAGGACATTAAAATCTTAAAAGAGAAAGGTTATGGCCATAAATTCCTATAGATCAAGTAGCACATAAAACATTAATTTAGGGCGCCTGGGTGGCTCAGCGGGTTAAAGCCTCTGCCTTCGGCTCAGGTCATGATCTCAGGGTCCTGGGATCAAGGCCCGCATCGGGCTCTCTGCTCAGCAGGGAGCCTGCTTCCTCCTCTCTCTCTCTGCCTGCCTCTCAGCCTACTTGTGATCTGATCTCTCTGTGTCAAATAAATAAATAAAACCTTTAAAAAAAAAACAAAAAAAACCCATTAATTTATCCATTCAGTCAAATAAATATTTATTGAGGATTTATTCTCAGTAAGTAGTCTACCTAGTCAGGTAGAGTACTGTCATAATGTTTATGACAATGTCCCCAGTTTCAGAGTGCTCAGAATCTTAAAGGCAGGGAGAGGATGAGGATGAGAGACAGATGGAAAATAACAAATAAATTCACAAGGTAGGGATGCAAGCTATGAAAACAGTTATGTGATTTTAAATTCACTGAAGATTATTTTAAATTGTGTGTGGGAATTATTTTAAATGGTGTAGTCAACAAAGGCCTCTTTGAGAAGGTGACCTTTGAACTGAGATGTGAATGATGTGGCAAATCCTCCTCCTCTGAGAGGAGAATTTCCAGAAATGGACAATGGTAACTGCAAAGGACCCACAATGAAAATGAGTTTTGAGGCTTCAAATGCTAAAACTTGTGGCTAGAAAATAGTGGATGAGCATGGCAGGGGAGGAGGGTAGTAAAAGAGCTGGAAGAAAAAGAGAGGGCGCCTGGGAGGCTCAGTGGGTTAAAGCCTCTGCTTTCGGCTCAGGTCATGATCCCAGGGTCCTGGGATCGAGGCCCGCATCAGGCTCCCTGCTCAGCGGGGAGCCTGCTTCCTCCTCTCTCTCTGCCTGCCTCTGCCTACTTGCGATCTCTCTCCCTCTGTGAAATAAATAAATAAAATCTTAAAAAAAAAAAAAAAAGAAAAAAGAAAAAGAGAAAGCCAGGTCATCTTGACTGTCATGAACCATTGAAGGAGTTGATGTTATCATAAGTGCAGTGGGAAGCCACTGGAAAGTTTTGGGGTTTTTTTTAAGATTTATTTACTTGAGAGAGAGAGCATGCATGCACACAAGTGGGGGGAGGGGCCAAAGGAGAGACTCTCCAGTAGACTTCCCGCAGAGCACGGAGCCCATGCAGGGCTCCATCCCACAACCCTGAGATCATGACCTGAGCCGAAACCAAGAGTTCGACGCTCAAGTGACTGAGCCACCAAGGCGCCCCGCCACTGGAAAGTTTTGAGAAGAGAAGATCTGATTTGCTTTTTAAAAAAGGTCATTCTGACTGCTTTGTGGAGGATGAAGAGTAACATGGGTACGAGTGGACACAGAGAGACCGTAGTCCAACTCAGAGATGAATTGGAGACCTGGGCATGGGTAGTAGCAAGGAGATGCATGGGTAGGAAGAGATTCGGAATATATCATGGAAGAATAGCTGAGAAAATTTGGATATGAAGGAAACCATAAGAGAAAAATAGAGAAAGTGCTGAGGCATTTTGGGGTGGGAGGAATTTGTTTTGGTTAGAGGGGTCAGATGTGGTTCCCCGAGATGGTGACGTCTGCAGCAGGGGCCCTTGAATGCTGGTAGCAGCTGAAGGCTCACATAGTCAGAGAAAGCACTTTGAAGATGCTGTATTTATTCCCTGCCATGATTGTTCTGAAAACCAAAGCAAAAAAAAAAAAAAACCAACAAATTAAAGATGGCCCCCAAATTTGACTGGAAGAAAAGCAAGCTATCGGAAACAAAGCCAGGAAGGCTTATATTGTAGTGGTTAAAAATTTTCGTGGCACCTGGGTGGCTCAGTCAGTTGGATGTCTGACTCTTGATTTCTGCTGAGGTCATGATCTCAGGGTCTTGAGGTGGAGCCCTGCTGGGGCTCTGCGCTCAGCGGGGAGTCTGCTTGAGACTCTCTGCCTCCCTCTGCCCCTCCCCTCACTCACTCTCTAAATAAATAAACAGATAGATAAAATCTAAAAAAAGAAAAGAAAAGAAAAGAAAGAACATGGATTTTGAAGTAGGATTTACTTACTTCAACTTTGGGTTCTGGGCGCCTGGGTGGCTCAGTGGGTTAAAGACTCTGCCTTCGTTCGGCTCAAGTCATGATCTCAGGGTCCTGGGATCGAGGCCCGCATTGGGCTCCCTGCTCAGCGGGGAGCCTGCTTCCTCCTCTCTCTCTGCCTGCCTCTCTGCCTACTTGTGATCTGATCTCTCTCTCTGTGTGTCAAATAAATAAATAAAAATCTTAAAAAAAAAAAAAAAACTTTGGGTTCTGCCATTGGCCACTCTTGGGATTTTGTGCAAGGCACATGACTTTGAGGGCCTCCATCTTCTCATGTGTAAAACGGTGAAACAGTATTAATTACTTCACAGGTTTGTTTCATGAGGATGTCCTTGTAGAGAATCCACCTCCAGTTCTCTGGCCTTTGTCAAAATACAGAGCTGCTCTTTTTCCATCTGTCAAACGAGATAGCAAAAGGCCTACATACTTTCAAAAGAGATTGTTATGAGACTGAGAGAAATTTTTAAAAATAACCTGCTTCCTGAAAAATACTTAGAGAACAAAAGATGCTATTTAATGCCTTGTCAGATTTGCTCTGCAACCTGTGTGAAATTTTAAGCCAAGGAAATTGTGGTTTGGGTTAAAAAAGACATTAAAATTCTAGGTCTAATCATGCTATTATGTGTGCTCTCTGGAGGAAGTCTCTATATATGTGAAAACAAATACATTGTTTCTCCCCAGGTTGCAATGGTTCAGTTCACTGATGACCCCAGAACAGAATTTAAACTAAACGCCTACAACACCAAAGAGACCCTTCTTGATGCAATTAAACGTATTTCGTACAAAGGAGGAAATACTAAAACAGGTAAGCACAACAACAAAACTCAGCGAAAACCCAAAGTAATTCCTCATTAGTAATTACTGAAATGAATTTCTTAGAGGCATAAGAATATAGATTTTTTTTTAAAAAGATTTTTCACCGATCTAAGAACTTCTGCCTTTCTTTCCCTTGTGAAACAAAGGGAGGAATAAAATTGAACAGTTACCTTCCTTTGTTTCAGGAAAAGCAATCAAGCATGTCCGAGATAGTTTGTTCACTGCAGAATCAGGGACCAGAAGAGGCATCCCAAAGGTCATCGTGGTTATAACTGATGGCAGGTCACAAGATGATGTGAACAAAATCTCTGGGGAAATGCAATCAAATGGTAAGTTTCACACAGATGCAATTAAATGGTAAGCCACGGATAGTAATGTTACCATTGTTTTCTGAATACAGATTTATAGGCCACATCAGAATGACTTAAGTGTTTCTAAGTTTTTCTAAATAGTTGATCTAAATCTTTCCTAATATTAACTAGACGATATGATTTTTTTTTAAGTTCCAAGCTACAAATCTAATATTTTGCCGTATTTTCTCTAATACTTTTGTTACATACAGAACACGCAGTATAAGAAACTGTAGCCCTTAAGTGCAGTACTGTGAAAAGCACCATTATGAAGGGCCAGGGAGAGAACCGGATCACAGAAACTCCTCAGCTCCTCATCTGTAAAATGGAGATTCTCATAGGATTATCACGAAGATTACATTTTTTAAGACATGCCTGGCCAACAGTAGTTTAATATTTATTTGCCACCTCAGGCTGCTAGTCTGTTAATATCTCAGGTTTTACATGTTAAAACAAAACAAAACAAAAAAAACCTGAGACAAAGTTTCTCTGTCTCAACTACATTTTATCCCATAAACCTTAAAATAATCATTAGAAATATATCGCATGGGGCACCTGGGTGGCTCAGTCATTAAGCGTCTGCCTTCGGCTCAGGTCATGATCCCAGGGTCCTGGGATCGAGCCCCGAGTCAGGCTCCTGCTCAGTGGGAAGCCTGCTTCTCCCTCTCCCACTCCCCCTGCTTCTGTTCCCTCTCTTGCTGTGTCTTTCTCTGTCAAATATAAATAAATAAAATCTTAAAAATTATGTAGCATAAAGATGTTCCTCCAATGACAACTATTTGGTCTTAAGCAGTAATTGGGGCATTGGCTGCCTTGAATTTTGTTTAAAATGGAAAATGGCTTAGGGATAATGGAATAATTACCATAGAGTGGCATGTGCCCATGCAGAATTCTGATGGACTGTAAAAAATGAATTCTCCACCCCCACCAGGCCTCCTTCATAAACACATTTTAAACACCAGGACGTGTCTTACATTGTATTATTTTGTATTTTGTGCTGTTTAAAATAATCAGCGCTCTCTTCCCTCCTGCCACAGGCTACAGCATCTTCGCAGTTGGAGTGGCCGATGCAGATTACTCAGAGCTGGTTAGCATTGGCAGCAAGCCCAGTTCACGGCACGTCTTCTTTGTGGATGACTTTGACGCCTTTAAGAAAATTGAAGATGAGTTGATTACTTTTGTCTGCGAAACCGCATCAGCAAGTTAGTTCTTTGGAATTTGTACTTAACTTGTGTTGCTTAATGGCTTAAATAGTTCATACCAGTTAAATAATGAGTCCCATCTTGATCTGAGAAAAGAATATGGACTTGCAGGGCTGTTTATTATGCAGACATTAAGTTTTGTGGTTTTGAGCATTTGGAAATAAACCTCCCCCGTTTAGGGTTTTTGGTGGATGAAAACTTTCCCTCATGAGAGGAGAGTCTAGGTCTAAAAGCAACTCTGCCTAAACAGCTGTAGCAAATGATTTTCAAAATGTAGTAAGACTGCTCATGGGGGGGCGCCTGGGTGGCTCCGTGGGTTAAAGCCTCTGCCTTCGGCTCAGGTCATGATTTCAGGGTCCTGGGATCGAGCCCCGCATCGGGCTCTCTGCTCAGCAGGGAGCCTGCTTCCCCCTCTCCCTCTGCCTGCCTCTCTGCCTACTTGTGATCTCTCTCTCTGTCAAATAAATAAATAAAAATCTTAAAAAAAAAAAAAGACTGCTCATCAGGGTAACACATTAGAAGGCGACTCCTCCCAACGAATGGTCTCAAGAGACCACCACAGATTTTAACAGACCCATGAGAGGAGAAGGAAGCCGTGTGTTTCGGTGGTAGTAGGCCAAGTGAGAGCATTTCAATCTTCAGGAATCCATCCAAACAGAAAACCATAGCCACATATGGTTTGGATTCCCTTCACAATTGGACTTCCGCAAAGATTATGTTAGCTTCCTGTTCTGAGGACAGGGAAAGAATATGTTTGGAAAATATCTAACTTAGGGTTTTATATTGTTTGTTTTGTTCCCTAGCCTGCCCGCTGGTGTACAAGGATGGCGTTGATCTCGCAGGTATGCATTATCACGATTTTTCCAAATACATTTGGGAAAGACAAAACAGGTCCAGATTTTTTTTTTTCCAAAGACAAATTTTGAAATTTAAAATCCTAAAATGCCTCTTTTTTTTCCCCCTCTCTCTCTTTTTAGGATTTAAGATGATGGAAATGTTTGGTTTGGTTGAAAAGGATTTTTCATCTGTGCAAGGGGTTTCCATGGAGCCTGGTACCTTCAACGTGTATCCCTGTTACCGAATTCATAAAGATGCACTGGTTTCCCAGCCAACCAAGTATGTTTCCCTTGCAAGATAGTAAAGCCAATCCTTTGTCATTGTATGTCAAAGTGAAAATGATGTCAACTTGAAATATGCTGTAATAGTTCCCAGTAGGATTTTCCATGATGATAAGACCGAATGATTGCATGTCTTTGTTTAAAAACATCAGAATCACACATAATGCTTGTTGAACTTTAATATCTGTTAGTCTGAGAAAATATATAAAGATAGTTATCTTTACCCAGCGCTACCATATACCAGGCTCAAAGCTCCAAACAGCTCTGTGCATTAGATTCACTAATTATCTCAGTTCTGGAAATAGTGAAACCAAAGCACAAAGAAGTTTAATAACTTGAGTGAGATCACATGATTTGTTTAGTGAAAATGCTAGGATTTGCATCTGGTAATCAGGCCCCAAAGCCCATGCCCTGAACTGTGTCATGCTAGTGCCATTAATTTGGCTCATTTTTAATTTTTAAGAGGTCACAACAGCAACTCCATTGTAGTGGAAGAGTAGTGTTAGATGTATGTACAAACCACATTATCGAATGGCTGTATAGTTAGTAATGCACATAGGATTCCTGGGCCTGTTTACAGCAAATTCCTAGTTCAAGGGATCATCTTGCAAGCTGTTATCTGCTATTTTACATTCCACCGTGAAACATTTTCAGTGTCTGGATGTTGATGTAGTGTGCACCTGTGCACAGACCAATGGGACGGATCGTAGTAGAGTATTAAATTCATCTATCCAATATATACGCAAGTTGCTTTTTTAGCTTCTTCGAAAATATTATTTATTAAATTCTAACCTATTACAGTACTATCCAAATTATTTTATTGTGCTTCATTTGGGAGGATAACTTTTGAAATATGTAGACCTCTATTAATAATGTAAAATATTGGGCGCCTGGGTGGCTCAGTGGGTTAAAGCCTCTGCTTTCGGCTCAGGTCATGATCTCAGGGTCCTGGGATCGAGGCCCACGTCGGGCTCTCTGCTCCGCAGGGAGCCTGCTTCCTCCTCTCTCTCTGCCTGCCTCTCTGCCTACTTGTAATCTCTCTCCCTGTATCAAATAAATAAATAAAATCTTTAAAAAAAAAAAAATAATGTAAAATATTTGCTGTTATAGGTATAGCTTCATTTTCTAGAAAATGGTTAAAAATGCCTCTGACCTATAGAATATATGTACTTTCAGATAAAGCCAACACCTGGCATGAGCCTATAGCAGGCTTTCTTTTTCCACAGTCTAGGGATGAATATTAAAATGGGTATTTGAAAAACCCTCCAGAGAGTCCTGGCCAAAAAGGAGAATTGCCAGAGGGAAAATCCCCTCTACCCCACTGAAATGGCTCAACCAAAGAACAACACTGTCCACCTTGCAAAATCCATTCACTGGCTCCCAGCCCTCATCATTCTCCACCTGTCACCAGCATTTGATACAGTTGCTCGCTTCCTGCTCCTGGATTCACTCTCCTCACTGGGCTTCTGGGACACACGCTCTTTTTAAGCTTCTGCCTACATTACCGACTGTTCATTTTCCGTGCTGCCTCCTCTTCTCACCTCCACTTCATGCTGGAGGGATTCAGCCTGGATCCTTGACGTTCTTGTTTTCCTTGTCTATACCTACTCCTTGGTGATCTTTTGAGTCGTGTTCAGCATTGTCTGTGCTAGGATTGAAGTGCTTCCCCAAACATGCCAACGACTCCTAAATTTGTATTTCCAACCCAGACCCATTTCCCCATATCTAGACTAGCATATCTAATTGTATACTAGACATCTTGGTTGACTATCTAAATAGGCATTTCAGATTTTGCATATTCAAGATCGCGCTGACCTTCGCCTCTTAACCAGCTTCATGTACAACCTTTTCCATCTTACTGACAACTATATCTAACTAGTTTCTCAAGCAAAAAAATCTGACTCTCTCTCATGTCCCACATCTACTCTACGGAGGAATACTGTTGTCTGTGCCTTCTCTCCATCTCCAGTGCTTTCGCCCACTGGGGGGCGCTGTCATCTCTTCCCAAGCTCATTGCCCCAGGCTTCTAATTGGTCTTCCTGCTCAGACCCTGCCCTTCCCAGAGTCTATTCTCCAAGTAGTAGTCAGAATGATTCTTTTAAAATGTAAATGATGTCACTCCAAAATCTGACAATGATTCCCCATTCCCCTTACATTAAAAGTCAAAACTCTCGAATGGCCCATAGGCTCTACGTTATCTGTTATCTGAGTACCTATCACCTCTTTGATTTCACCTCTTATCTCCTTCAGGCCCTTCTCCAGACATTCCAGGCACACTCCACTTTGGTGTCTTTGTACTAGCTGGATGTCTTTGTCTCTTCTGAGGTTTCCTTCAAATGTAACTTTCTCAGTGAACCTTTGCTCAGATGTAACCTTCTCAATGAGCCTTCTTTTTTTTCTTTTTTTTTTTTTTTATTATTTGCCCAAGGGGTACAGGTCTGTGAATCATCAGGCTTACATCTTTCACAGCATTCACCAAAGCACAAACCCTCCCCAATGTCCATAACCCATCCACCCTATCCCTACCCTCCCACCCCCCTCAATGAGCCTTCTAAGTGAAGCCAGCTGTGATGACTTCAATTAATACTGCAAAAACAAAACAAAACAAAAAACCAAAAAACAAAAACAAAACAAAAAAACCACAAACCACTGCAAAATAATACATTCTAACATTCCCAATCCCCATTAAACTGCTCTATTTTTCTTATTTTTTTTAATAGCATGTTTACCTTCTAATACACTGCATAATCCATCCTGCTAGAATTTAAGTGCTTCTACAAGGTTAGGAGCATTGTTGGTTTTATTCATTGGTGTATTTATTACAATGCTTGGCACATTATAGGCACACAATAAATATTTGTTGAATGAGTGAGTGAGCTAATATATAAACAAAATAAATGAAATATTTTTTATCTATGCAAATCAAACTTTCATTTTCAAATTCATGCTAAATTCCCCTATTCCCAAATTTTCCACTTAATAACTATTATGGGGCTCCTATGTATGTAAAGGGCTATATTTGTTGCTTTGAGGAAAAATGTAAAAGTATTTAAGTGATCCACTTAATTGTTAGAGAGAGATAAGATCATATAGCAGGCTGGGTTCCTCAGAGGCAGATTGAGAGGTGGAGATGAGTGTTCAAGGAAGCTGATGTGGGTGTGCTCTCATGGAAGAGAACAGAAGGAGGTGAGAGGAGACAGAGGAGAAAAGACAAGCTGTGAAACAATCTCACTGAAAGCCTCAGGTGGCCCACATACACGAGCTCAGAAAATGGAGCTGCCTCCATTGGAATGAGAGGTTCTGGTCTTCATATACCCTCAAAGACCAGTCATTGAAAACAGGTGCCATAAAATAAGTTGGCATGACCTGGGGAGAGCCCTTCCTTCTCCAGAGCAGTCTCTGGTGGGAGTTGGTATTTGAGAGCTGTCTACAGACATCAATCACTCCCAGCAGCAAGAGTAATATATTCTTAATTCTTGAAGCTAGATCTAGATGGCGCGTCCCAGCACAAAGCATGGATAGGAATGCAACTAACTACAACCTACAGTAGAAAGTGACAATGTCTTGAATTTTATAGAAAGAATTTATGTAAACATTATCTATAATACCAAAACTTTTGAAATAACTTGAATGTTTGAGAAGAAGTGACTGGTTAGACAAATTACGGAATAGCTAGACAAGAAAAGATTGGGCAGACATTAAATATCATGCTTTTAAAAAATACTTAAGGAAATATAAACTGTGTAGTAAATGGTGCTAAGAAAAGGGGCAATGTTATATAAATTGGAGAAATACAGACATTCTTTAAAAACTGGAGGGAAATGTACTACATCAAAACAGTGATCATCTCTGGATGGGATTAATAGTCCTCTGTTATTTTTTTAATAGTCCTCTGTTATTTCTGTCTTTTCAAATCTTTACAATTAAAGTGTATTTGTTTTTATAATCAGATCAATAAGAAAGGGATGCAATGAAATATTATGTTCTTTTCATTTTTCAGGTATTTGCATCCAGAAGGATTGCCCTCTGATTACACAATGAGTTTTCTATTTCGGATTCTTCCTGACACTCCAGAGGAGCCATTTGCTCTCTGGGAGATTTTAAATAAAAATTCCGACCCATTGGTTGGAGTCATTTTAGATAGTAAGTATATTCATTTATATGTTTGCACACACATGTATGAGTAATGTACATGGCATGCCATCTTGCCTGTTTTGTGTACACTAGGCCCTTGAACAGCATGGGTTTGAAATATATGAGTCCATTTCTACAAGGAATTTTGTTGTTGTTGTTGATAAATGTGGTTATTAGTACTTAAGATTTCGGGAGTTGAAAGTTATATGTAGATTTTCAATACTTGGGGCGTTGGTGCCCTCAACCCCCATGTTGTTCAAGGGTCAACTATATATTGTAGAGTAACTCATTTATCTTAAGCCATGAGTATATACTAGCAATAAATTATGTAACAGTTGTGTCATTCATCCATCCACTCATTCTTTCAGCACATATTCATTGAGTTTCTACTATGTGCCACCACTAGGCTCCAGGAGTCATCTGTGGGCAAGGCAGAAAGAGATGATTACTGGCATAGTAAAGATTGCAAGAAGAGCAAAGTTGATGGTGGGAGGAGCCGGGTGGGTCACTGGGAGGGGGGGAAACTGAATCATTTTTTGCACATGGAATTGATAAATATGAGTTTTCTTTTGGGTTCCTTGACCCAATTCCACTGTGTGTGTTGGGCGGTTATCAGGAGGGCAGAGAGTTTTACATACAACACCAGGCAGTTGTTAGATACCAGCAGGATGCTGAGAATTCAACTCAATTCTAATACCATCTACCCAGAGATAGCATCAGATCCCACAGGTTAAGGGTTCAGTACCAGAAGACTGTGCCCTCTCACCCCCAATTCAGATTCCATTTGCAAGCCAGGCCCTTACCTGTGTTTCTGATTGACAGGTTACAAATACGGAGTTCCAAAAAAAAAAAAAAAAATCAGTCAGTCAGAGGTTCCTACAGACTCTTCCTTAGGCTCCATTAATTTGCCAGAATGGCTCACAGAACTGAGAGAAACATTTTGTTTGATAGATTACTGCTTTATTACAAAAGGATGTAACTCAGGAGCAGCAGGCTGGAAAAGATACATAAGGCAAGGTATATGTGAAGAGACACAGAGGGCCCATTCCTCTCCGGGCAAGCCACCCTCCCTAATCTCCATGTATTCAGCAACCCAAAAGTTCTCTGAACTCCATCCTTTGGTTTTTTATTGAGGCTTCATTAAATAGGCATGATTCATTAAATTACTGGCCATTGGCAACTGAACTCAATCAATCTTTAGCTAGTCTCCACCCCCTAGAAGTCAGGGAAAGAAGTGGGACTGAAAATTCCAACCCTCTAACCTCAGGGTTGGTTCCCTTGGCAACCAGTCCTCCACACTTGGGTTGCCTAAGGGATTTCTAAAAGTCACCTTATTAACATAACAAAAAGCATCTTTATAGGTCTTATCACAGAAAATTCCACTTGTTTTAGGAGCTGTGAGCTAGGAACCAGGGACCAAGACCAAATATGTATTTTTCGTATATATTTGAATGACCAAATATATATTTCTTATAAATTGCAATATCACAATGCCTGTTTCATATCCCAGAAAAAAATGCCAGATTTGCAGCAGCATATTTGGGGAGGAATTCTGGGATGGGGATATAAATTTGTAAGTTGTATATGTGTGATATATAAGCCATGATACTGTGTGAGATCATCTAGAGACTGAGTCTGGACAGAGAAGAGAAGAGGTCTGTAGACTGGGACATTCCATTGTTTGGAGGTTGGAAAGATGAGGGGAACCAGTGAAGGAAGCTTCTTGAACACATGCTCTTGGGTATCACACATGATGATCATTTCAGAGGATCGTCAAGTTTTCAGTGAATGTCACTGAGTTTTCTAAATACCTTTTTTGTTTACGATTCCAATCAGGCTAGGAACTAAAATGCTGTGGCTGTTGTTAGGTGCTAATTCACATATTTGGATAAAGAATGTATTTAAGCTTATCTCCGACTAGTATTTGTAAAAGGACTTTTCAGTACATGGAAATGAATCAACAACTAAATATGATATTGTGAAAGCATTTTGTCTCCATACTGAAACTAAGGGAAAGCTGTAGATTAAAAGGGTATAAATAATTAACTCCATATTCTTTGAAAACAAAGAAATCTCTCAGAATGATTAAGACTAGTTTATTCCCAGGGCACCTGGGTGGATCAGTGGGTTAAACATCCAACTCTTGGTTTTGGCTTAGGTCATGATCTCAGGGTCCTGGGGTGGAGCCCCACATCAGGCTCCATGCTCAGCAGGGAGTCTGCTTCTCTGTCTCTCCCCTGCCCCTCCCCCACTCACACTCCCCCACTTTCCTGTGCTCTCTCTCTCTCTAAAATGAATTAAAAAAATCTTAAAAAAAATAAAAAGGACTAGCTTATTGCTTTGAAATCACAGTGGATAATTAAATTGTAACCTAGGAATTAATTAGTGAAAAAATATTCCTTTTTTTTCTTTTTTATAATTCCCTGTCCTAAATTAGTTTGTTTGTGGGTTTAGTTTGTTCATAATAAAAGTCATATTGGGATATCATTTTGGGGGGTGGTATACGTTGCATGTCCTGCACAGCCTTAAAACAAAGGATGCATTATTCTGTCTTGAATTGAATTTTATAAAAATTATTTACCCATTATAACACTTTCTAAACTGTTTTTATTTTTGTTGATTAGATGGTGGTAAAACCTTAACATATTTCAACTATGACTACAGTGGGGATTTTCAAACGGTTACTTTTGAAGGACCTGAAATTAGGAAAATTTTCCATGGTAGCTTTCACAAGGTAAGTAATGCCTTATATACATATACTCCTTATTCTATTTGCTATGTGCCAAGCAGCAGAGATATACATTCTTTATTCTATTTGCTGGGGGCCAAGCAACAGAGAAGTGTCAGATAAATCCCATAGACCTTTGGATTTCATATTTCAGTTGGAGTAAGAATTATCTGTGGGCTTCCTCCAAATTGGTAGTTCTGATAATCCACAAAGTGTGTATTTTTACCAGGTCCCCCAAGAGATGTTGATGGAAGTGATCCAGGTTCACACTTTGAGGAAAAGTGTAATAGAGTATACTGCATTACTACGAGGAGGACAGTTGTTAATTCGCTACCTTATATGTGATGCGGAAAGGATTGCTGGTCTACCCAGTCACTGGTGCAGATGAAAGCCCAATAAGCCAAGTCATGTTAGTTTGTAGAAAATGGTTTGTGCTGGTATATTTATATATAGAGAGACAACCCATCACTACCATTATAAAAGTTATTCTGAGGAGGAATTTTGTAAAACCCGACTAGTTTTTATTTCTATCTGGTATTCGCGATAGAACTCTGTTCCTTGTGACTTCGTATCTCTGAAACACTTAGTCTTGGTGATCACTAGAGTAGCCTTGCTTCCTTCCAACATACACTGCTTTCTTTGTGTTTAGCAAATGATCCCATTGATCTCTGGGCTGTTAAGGAAAGCGAGCTGCCAAGGCTGCAGGTACAAGAGAGCATTTATAGGCAGTGCTGCAAAAACCTTACCTCTTGACCTTCCCTTCTGTGTGTTGAGTGAAGGAAGGGATGTTGGAGATCAATCTTCAACTTGGCTTCTGTCTCCTGACATAGAACATGGTCAAGTCCATTTAATTTACATATGGTTGCTACTCTCTGGGGTTTTGAATACCCTACCTGCATAAGAACATCTGTATACCAAGATCCTCAATCTTTTTTGCACAAGAAAATTTCCATACAAAAATTTTGTTGCTGTTGTTTAATAGGCCTGGACAACCAGAAGTATACTATCTTAAAACCATGAGATGCACTCAGAGATTTATTAGTTCCTGGTTCAAAATAGTCCCATTAGCATCTCTTTGTGGAGATATTGTCATTTACTCACCAAGTTCCTCTTGTCTTGAAACAATTCTGTCTTGGTTAAGCAGAGTCTATTGCAAAGTAGTCAAGAAAAATTATAACAGAGACGTGAGATTTCGTAAGTGTAAAAAACACATTGCCATCATAACATAAACTTGTAATGCTCATTCCGAAGAATCATTTATGACCCTTAGCTGAAGGTTAAGCTCTACTCACTTAATGGAAGACCTTGAAGACCTGAAAAGTAAGAGTCACTAAAAACCTGTTTTTAGATTTATGAAAACCTTCCAGTGTTTTAAAGTGGTTTTAAAAAACCCTTCCTCTACTCTTTTCAGTTTTGTTAATAAAGCCAAACAGCCAAACAACCAAAAAGAAAAGGTTTATCATGTAATAAACTACTCCATTAATAGATCTACTAATTGAAAATCTTGATTACATTCAATATATAGAGATCAAATTTGATTTGTTGTTTTTCAATTGACTTTAATTTCTACACTTTGGAAATGAAGTGTGGCTCCAAGGTCTTTCAAAAAGTTGATGATTATATAAACAAATCCTTAAATGCAATTAAAGAAGCAAAATATTTTTGAAAAGGTTTCAATGTCTCCTGTTGTAAAGCAAAAGTTGTTTTTAAAAGAAAAAAAAACCTGAATGATCTCCCCACAAGTTAATGGTTCTTAAAGCATGAATATTACATACGAGGTTGTCTAGCACCCATCGTGAAAATTTCTGTAATTTGTCATTATGAAAAGTATTCCAAGTTTCAGAAACATACAAGAGTCAAATTAGATCCCTCTAAATGATCATAGGAGAGATGTCCAGTAGGACGAAGTAATGTGAGGAATTTACTCCAGCAGTGTTTCTCCAGTTGAATAATGGTTTAACTCCTCTTTTGCAAGAAAAAGAATTCTCAGGAGCCTCTACTGTTGACTTAAATTATTTTTATCATGATTTAACATAAATAAAACATTAAATAAAAATTGATATACATCCTTATGCTTTCAGTTCCTATGCAACTATGAAACAAAAATAGAGATTGAATAAAACCAATAAAGTTAATGGGGCAGTTGGTTAAACGTCTGACTCTTGGTTTCAGCTCAAGTCATGATCTCAGCACCTTGAGATCTGGCCCCACGTCAGGCTCCCCACTCAGCAGGGAGTCTGCTACGCCACTCTCTCTCCCTCTACCCCTCCTCCTTGCTCATGCACTCTCTCTCTAAAATAAATAAGTCTTAAAAAAATAAAGTGAAAAATAACACTATCTTAATATGAAAGATGATGTTTTATTGATATTCAGCGTCTGCTCAAAATACAAATACAGTCCCAGCTGCTGTAACTCCCGTAACTGTAGCCTAGTACTTTTTTCTTTGAACTAGCATACCTTCCCTCATGTAGATATTTGTAACTTTTTTTGACTTTCACTTATTGTGAACTCATTATTTGCCTATTAATTCCACTCTTTAAGCTTGCTGAAGAAGGAGACTTCCATAAAAAAGAAATACTCATGAGGCAAACACCATCATAAATTGAGACGTATTTATAAGCACTGAAATTTTGTGCCATTGCAGAACTTGCTTACAATATGGTTCATTTAGAATATACTTACCTTTGACTCTTACCTCTAGGATAATGCACATTTTTACAAATCCTCACAAAGAATATGTAGGCTCCTGAATATATTACCTTAGACATGCAGATTCTAGAAATTTCACTTGGAGAAAACTGTACCACACGTTAGTCTTGTCATCTCAGGATGTTGCTGCTTTAGATGAAGGCTAGATTGTGAATCCTTTCAAAGTGATTTTAAAGAAAGTATTGGGTAAATAGAAATAGATGTGCTACCTGAATGTGGGACCATCATGGTGGTGGTAAAGGTAGAACCTCTTTCTTCTAGCAAAATGCATAGCGACAGAACTCCTTCTCTTGCTTGCTTTTTAGGGACGAGTCATGCAATTACGTAAGTTTGATTGATATTTCTTCCTACTTCCTACCTCTTAAAGCATCTTTACTTTTACCTAGATACATATCGTTGTCAGCAAGACTTTGGTCCAAGTGGTTATTGACTGCAAGCATGTGGCTGAGAAGGCAATAAACGCCTCAGCTAATATCACGTCAGATGGTGTTGAAGTCCTGGGGAGAATGGTCAGATCAAGGGGACCAAATGGAAACTCTGCACCAGTAAGTAGATAAACAAGTGGAGTTGTGTTGTTATTATAGAAAAAAAGAGTTTTCCAGGGGGAAAATTTGGTAAGAGAATGGATGGATAGATAGATGGATGGATGATTGGATCGATGGCTGACTGGCTTGATGGATGGATGGATGAATGGATGGATGGATGGATGGATAAATGGATAAACAATAGTCTCTTTAAATGAAAGAAAATATACATTAATAAATATATTAATGAATTATTAATAAAATATAAATAATATTTTATTTATTAATAAATTATTTATAATTAATAATATTTATTAATATTAATAAAAAATAAAATATACATTTAAAGTTCTTGGACTAGGGCGCCTGGGTGGCTCAGTGGGTTAAAGCCTCTGCTTTCGGCTCAGGTCATGATCTCAGGGTCCTGGGATCAAGGCCTGCATCGGGCTCCCTGCTCAGCGGGGAGCCTGCTTTCCCCCTCTCTCTCTCTGCCTGCCTCTCTGTCTCCTTGTGATCTCTCTCCCTCTGTGAAATAAATAAATAAAATCTTTTAAAAAATAAATAAAGTTCTTGGACTATACTTCTGCTATATTATAATAAGAATGCTCTGAGAATTAGACTCGCTTGTTTTCTAAAGGCATTTAAAAATGCAAATAGTAAAATACTTATCAAATGGCTTATGGCATAAAAGGTTTGTTATCGAGAATCAAATCTGTAAATCAGAACTCTAAGCAACTATAAATTCATGCAAAATATGTGACTATTATTCATACACAGGAAATTTATGTAAGTTTCTCGTTTGGGTTAGATTTGGGCATTTTTAAACTAGACTTTTGTTATTGCTAATGTGAAGTTTACCCTTTAATCATAAGTTATTTAAGTAACAAATCATCCTAAGATAATATATTTTTCATCATATAACATAGAATTTAAGGCAAGGAGACTTCTAATTGGCAAAGGAATCACATTCTTTTCTCTCATTACCCACAAAAAAAGAATAGTGTACACAAGTTTTTGTTTTAACACCATGTGTTCACAACTAATTAGCGATGTTCTCTAATTTGAGTCATTCCATAATTAGAACCAATTAGCCTGGAGGACATTTTATTCTTATAAACAATTCCAACTATTTTAATGAACATTTCTATGTAGCAGAATCATAGCTGGCACTAGCCAGCTCTATGGAACTGGAGATTGCCTCGATGGTTCTGAGTCTTTTTAGGCTGGAGATCACTTTGTACAAATGAAATCTTCTGGTATGTCAAATAAATAAATAAGATTAAAACAGACCCATGCTGGGCGCCTGGGTGGCTCAGTGGGTTAAAGCCTCTGCCTTTGGCTCAGGTCATGATCTTAGCGTCCTGGGATCGAGGCCCACATCGGGCTCCCTGCTCAGTGGGGAGCCTGCTTCCTTCTCTCTCTCTGCCTGCCTCTGCCTACTTGTGATCTCTCTCTCTCTCTCTCTGTCAAAAACAAAACAAACAAACAAAAAAAAACCTTTAAAACAGACCCATGCTAACTGAATGGGAGAGAGGACATGGAGTAGCAGGTTACCCCATCCTCCAAAGGTCCCTAAGGGAGCTTCAAGGAGCACAGTTCTAATTCCACTCTTCTAGTACGACCCACTCATTTTATATATCTGCAAACAGTCCCAGAGTGGTAAAGTGAATTACTTTGGGGCATTTCACTATTTAGTGGCATTTTTCTTTTTGGTGACAATACAAGGAAATCCTTATGCACATAGCGGAGCATTAATGCTTTCAGACCCTGATAGATATGTGCTGATTAGTTTAACACTTAGCTTTGATGTAGCTTTTGTTTCTACTTACCTTTGGAGAACCATGGATTAGATGTTTGGAAAGAGAGAATATAAAAGCTATGGAAGGCTGTCTTGTTTTCAGTTATGGTAACGGATTTTTAAGAATGTTTACATTATAACACTTTCAAGAGGATGGTGCCAAAAGCGAAGAAGGAAGCCCCTTCTCCATCCAAAGCCAAAGATTTGAAGGCCAAGAAAGTGATTCTGAAAGGTGTCCACATACACACACAGGCACACACACAAAAGATCCACATGTCACCTACTTTCTGAGGGCTCAAGGCACTGCATTTCTACAGGCAGCCCAAATATCCTTGAAAGAGCACCACTAGAAGAAAGACCATTAGGCCATCATCAAGTTTGCCCTGACCACCAAGTCAGCCATAAGGAAAATAGAAGACAACACACTCGTCTTCATCGTCGATGTCAAGGCCAAGTACTAGATCAAGCAGGCTGTGAAGAAGCTCTATGACATTGTCGTGGCCAAAGTCAGCCCCTTAATCAAGCCCAGTGGAGAGAAGAAGACATATGTTTGACTGGCTCCTGACTATGATGCTTTGAATGTTGCCAACAAAATTGGGATCTCTAAACTGAATGCAGCGGCTAAATCTAAATTTTTTTACCACACACACAAAAAAGAATGTTTACATTATATCGAAGAGTTGTCAACTCTTAATGCTGATTAAGAAACACACCATCTTCTGCTCCACAGAAGAGACTTTCATGATAGCACACTCCAGAATTAATGAGGCTCCATAGTTAGCAAACTAGGGGTTATCTTGTAGAGATAAATGGACATATATAGATGGAGGCTTTGATGGATCAATGAATAGGCTCTAATTTAAGAAGGAAACAATTCTAGGTGTTTAAAATTCTGGGCCCAAATCACTTAGTATTATTAGTATTTTTTTATTTTAGAAGTAATGCACATAACGGGCGCCTGGGTGGCTCAGTGGGTTAAAGCCTCTGCTTTTGGCTCAGGTCATGATCTCAGAGTCCTGGGATCGAGGCCCACATCGGGCTCTCTGCTCAGCAGGGAGCCTGCTTCCTCCTCTCCCCGTCTCTCTGCCTGCCTCTCTGCCTACTTGTAATCTCTCTCTCTGTGTCAAATAAATAAATAAAATCTTTAAAAAAAAAAAAGAAGTAATGCACATAAAATCCCTGACACGTAGTAGCATTTAATGAAGAGCAGCTGTTACTGAAAGTTGTCAGTATTACCTTCTCCATCTAACCTTTTCTAAACCTCTAATGCTTAACACTTGATTATTTGTAGCCATCTATTATTTTCTTGCTCTTCTTCATATGTACATTTCACCTCTCTAGCCAGAGTATAAATCCCTTAAATTAGAAATCAGGTCATGGTCTTCATTTTTAACTACCTCCTTCTATCCCGCATCACAGTATCTAATAAATTCAGATGAACAGGTCAAGTTCTCAAGAAACACTTGATAGAAATTAAATAGAATGTTATCTGTTTGAATTTTATCATGTCTTTTCTTAAAATGTTTTGTATATATTGTATTCCATATGGGACATTGATAATAGACAAGTTATATATATCCTACCTTCACCTAATTATAATTTGTATTTTAAAATTACAGTTTTATAATTAAAATTATATTAATTATATTTCAAAGTATACTTTTTATAATAATGGTACTCAAAATATATGACCAATTAAATATCATGGAATTTATTTCTGAAAGCAAAAGTGCCTGTAGGCTTTAAGTCTACCGGTAATAAATCTTTACTTTGGGACATGAAAGAAAAGCAATTAAACAGAGCACTCTCTGTGGTAACTTTCAGCCAGTAGTAGACAAAGGGGAATTTATAGAAGTCAATAATTAAAGAGTTCTTTGTAAGGCTACTAAGAAAAAATTTGTGGCTTTTGTTAGAATCTAGAAGTCTACAAAGGATTGCTAAATAGATTTTCAGTCTGCCCACTTATTGAAGAATTTGATTATGCTGAAATGGATAATATTAGATTAGATCTCAAGAATGTGATTGGAAACTCACTTGCTCTTTTGAGTTATTAATTATTTGAGTGCAAAGCAAGAGAGAAGCTGCAGTCTTCAGTTTTCAATTTTAGAAGTCACAAACTGGTAACATAATCTTTATTTACATCTGTACCCCAATACCAAGCAAAAGGGAACATGTAATGTGCAAGTTTTAGATTATTCCAGGAGGAGTAATTACCATATAAGAAAG
Source organism: Ailurus styani (assembly GCA_002007465.1). Classification (NCBI taxonomy): domain Eukaryota; kingdom Metazoa; phylum Chordata; class Mammalia; order Carnivora; family Ailuridae; genus Ailurus; species Ailurus styani. The sequence goes on along the minus strand of LNAC01000029.1, from coordinate 162,166 downwards.
ATTAGTAGTTTATAGGTCAACATTCCCTGGCAAATTCAGCAATGGTCCAAAAAATACCAGATGATGGGAAAACTCTAAATATTCAGTCCTTAAAGAAAATAGATTCTTTTTAAACCAAAGTTGAGTGGAGGAGACATTAATGGATTTAGGGATACACTAACTACTATATCTAAATTGCTCACATATGTAATAAAAACAACTTTTGTTCAGTAATGTGAGATTTTCATAGTGAAGACTCCCTAGTGTAACTAAGCTAATAAGTTGGCTTAATTTAGCTGTCAAAACATATATGGGAAGAAACCTAATGAGTGTGCTTCTCCTTTCTGTTCCTCTCTCTCCTAAGAAGTTTCTTCTACCTTTTCTGATACCTGATGACATTTTAATGCTGCCAGAGACAATCCTAGAAATGTTTGAGCTTCTGGTGTGTGATCATGTTCTTAGCATCTTTCCTCCCCCTTTTCAAATCTAACACTTTTATGATTATCCGATTGACTTCTGTTTGGTCCTCTGCTATGTAAATAAAGACAATTGCAAGTTATGTTAGTTTTTAATAACGTAACTTACTGAGTTAAAGCTTTTATGTAGGAATCAAGAGTAGAATAATCAATGATGCTGTAGAATCAAGTGTTTTTAAACAAAAAAATTATGTTTTCCTATGAATTATATATTTTAATCCTTAAAATGGTAATAGTAGCTAATATTTATTTCATGCCTGCAATGGGCCAGGCAGTGTGTGCTTTCCTGACATTATCTTGTTTAATCCTCAAATAACCACAGGAAGTGATACTTGTATTATCCCCACTTTATAGATTCAGAAACTGAGACTTGAAGAAGCGAGCGAGCAATCCCCTTTCAAAAAGTGAGAAAAATTAGATATGAGACTGTATCTGACTTGCATAAGGAAACCTGCCTACCATGCTCAGCTTTCTTCCACGGGATCAGGCTGATCATTAAGGAACTTAAAGCAGAGGAGGGAGTTTGGTCTGTGCATATGCTCTGTCTGTTCACTGACATGTTCAGAGACTCACCATTATTTCAGTTCTGACCTTGAAAGTAAAAGTGATCAAAATGGTCCCCACAAAGTATGGCTACACCTAAACATTTTAATGACTGCCAATGGGTATAACAGCTGTTAATTTTCATCTCCTTATTGAATTAGTGTCATTATGGTTTCCCTTAAATTCAATAAAATGAGAGCAAATAAAAATACCATGTTCACTAGCTGGGAAGGGGTAGATGCTTAATAAACCTTAGCTTTGAGATTTAGTCAGTAAAAGTTAACACCAAACTAAAGCAGAAGGTGGCCAACATCCTCAGTGCTCTTTCTCCAGTATTCCTGCACAATGCAAATCTCTAAATATTTGTGTCATTTTCGGTATCGCTTGACTTCAAATTACAAGCTTAGTTGTGCTATGCTGGAGAAAAATCAGAGGGTAAAATGTGGTAATGAGTGGAAAGTTGAGCCAGGCTACATTTTTATTCCCATTCACAGATCACAGTGACTCAACTGATGAGAAATATTTTAATCTTATTTTCATGCTAACATTTGACCCCACATGACTTGCCTTTGGTGTCACGCCCAGACCAAAATGCTCAATAATGAAAAACGAGCCTTTGTAATTGGCTAAGCATTCCCTTGGAAGGTATTAGCAAAGGTGAAAGTGGGAGCTTACCCATCCCCTTTTCTCTTGCCCTGTTTTTCGCACATCTATTTTTTATAAAATTCAGTTATTTAGAAAGGAAAGAAATTACAAAAAGTAAAAGGAGCTGACTCTTGTTCATTTTGAAACACATCATCTTGCATTTTCAGGCACTCAAATATAAAATCTTTTGAAATGTCTGTACTTTTTCCTACATAATAGCTCTACAAATATGTATGTCATTGCTTTTAGAATAAAAATCAGAGGGTTTTTTTAATCAATCCTCAGAAATGTGCCTTGGAAAGAAGTCCCTAGATAAAGGCTGAGGAATCTAAGCTATTATGAATGCAAAACAATTATGAATAAATTTGTTGTACTCACACACAGACACAAAAGGCTGCTGACTTCATCAGACTTGAAAAAGAAAAGACAGCCCACAAGCATTCCTCAAATGATAGTATTGGCTTCATTCAGCACTTAGTGGGCTATTTAACCCCTTGAATAAGTAAAATGAACTCATAAGGATCCCAATAACTCAGTGGGACAGAAGTTTAGCCAAAGGTGTGTATGTAGACATCATAGTGTTACAGGTGATTAGGTGGTGAATGTTTATTCGAAAAACTTCAAGAAAGCCTGGTCCTTACGGGGGCTGATGAAATGCTTTCCTTTACATACATCTTTCCATTCAATAAAATGCTTTTACACTGAGGTCTCTATTCAGAAATGGGGAATTTCTTAATGGATGAATGACTTAGATTGAACTGAATCAATCTAATACTGTCATAATGGGCCCCATTTAATAAATGCCCCAGACAGATGGCATTGTAAAGTTTATTAGGCTGGGGTATCTGCATTTTGAACATTAGACCAAAGATCCTTTCACTACAAAATGAACCACAAGAAAATGAAATGTGCTGTTCAAATCCCAACCAGAAATCCACTTTCAACATGGGCTTACATGTCTTAGGCTCTTCCTTCCCAGGTCCCGATCTGCAGAATGGGGTCGGCATTACTTATTAAACTTCATAGTGATGATCTAAAGATGACACAGACCTGTACCCCTGGGCAAATAATAATAATAAAAATAAATAAAAAAATAAAAGATGACATGATACAGGCAAAGTCCTTAAGATAGTACCTGGCACATAGCAGTTTTCCAACAAATGCCCACTGCTATTGTTGTCTTTATTTGCTTAGATTTCTCAACCAAAGTATTAAACAGATATGATTATTGTGGAAACAAACTACTGTTATATTTCTGCCCTCAGTACATATCGCTTTTATTAGATTCTACTATTCTGGCCTTTGTATTATCTTCTTCTGCACCTTAAAGAATTCAATAATGAAAGGGCTGTACACGCACCATTAAAATAATATTTAGGGGCACCTGGGTGGCTCAGATGGTTAAGCATCCAACTCTTGATGTGGCTCAGGTCATGATCTCAGGGTTGTGAGACTGAGCCCTGCATTGGGCTCTTCGCTCAGCATAGAGTTTTCTTGTCCCTCTCCCTTTGCTCCTCCCCCTGCTTACTCTTTCTCAAATAGATAGATAGATCGATAGATAGATAAAATCTTTAAATAATAATACTTATTATTTATAATAACTATATTCTAGGCATTATTATACATATCTCCCTACATTGACTCATTTTACGTTATAGCTCCTGTTATTACCCTAATGAATAGCTATTATTAAAGAGCTAGCTACTATTATTATCCTAATTTTACAGATGAAGAAAACTTGGACCTGAGCACATTACATAATTTGTTTAAAAATGACTTAGTTTGTGAGTGGGAGGATTCGAGGCTTACACCCAGGAGGTCTAGCTCCATAGCCTCTTAACCCCCTGTGGTTCTTGAAATATTTTTTGTTGCTATTGATCATAAAAATCACCATTCCTTAAAAATGTTTTAATTTGAAAAACCTATTTGTTCTCAGTCCAAAAATCTTAAAAACTGAATTTTTGGGCGCCTGGGTGGCTCAGTGGGTTAAAGCCGCTGCCTTCGGCTCAGGTCATGATCCCAGGGTCCTGGGATCGAGGCCCACATCGGGCTCTCTGCTCAGCAGGGAGCCTGCTTCCTCCTCTCTCCTCTCTCTCTGCCTGCCTCTCTGCCTACTTGT
>LNAC01000029.1:0-158385 GCA_002007465.1 Ailurus styani | reverse complement strand
AAAAATCTTTAAAAAAAAAAAACTGAATTTTTAAATGATCATTATTTTGTTGTATGGTTGCCCTCCACAGACNTCTTTAAAAAAAAAAAAACTGAATTTTTAAATGATCATTATTTTGTTGTATGGTTGCCCTCCACAGACTCCGATATCCTACCCATTGGGAAGTTTTTTCTTTAATCTGGAGAAAAAAGAGCAGCGAGCCCTGCACATATTTCTTCAAACAATTCAACAGTCGTATAAACAAAAAAGCCAACAAAAAAACTGTGATGCCTTGATTTATGGATCTGCTTTCAAAATTTAAGCTTTATTTTATTGATCTTGCAAAACTTACTTGGGAAAGGATATTTGCAGCAAAGCACAGTTCTTCCATATTACAAGAGAAAGCCTGATTTTATTCTCTTTACTGTCATTCAGATCAGGCTATTCTGTGATGCTGCCTGCATTGTGAGTAACAATTTTGTAGTACTTTCTACTTGGGCATCTCATTTTCACCCACGGGACCCCTGCCAGGTATGAGTAGAATTTCTTGGGGGAAAATAAGGCAACCAGAGAGTTTCTAGCACTTGCCGAAGACACCATTCACTGAAGGAAGATTGTAGATTTAAAATGAAAAGATTTCATCCTTCTCCCAGCTCTAATTGGTGACACATGTAATACTTGAAAATCGTATCGGAAGGAATATAATATTAGAAATGGTTGGGTCATGAAGCTAATGTTAGCCCTTAATAATATCACAGTGATGTTTCTGTATATTTCAAAATGTACATTGAGTTTTGCCAACATACATGAGTAGAACAAGACTAATATTGATAGTCTGATCAATGGCTTAAATAAAAATACACTCAGCACAGAGTCTTACAATACTATTTGTGAATTTGTCACAACACTTACAATGTTGTAAACAGCCATGTGCCTACATCTTATTCCCAGTAAGATCTCTCAGGGCAGGATTTTGGTCTTGTTCATTGTCATATTCTAAAAGTTGATGTAGTATCTGGCTTGCATTATACACTAAAGAAAAATTTGTTGAATGTGTGCATAAGTGATTGAAGTTAGAATTAATTTGACAAGGCTTTGTGAATCCCTACTCCCTCCCACATATGATGGAGACACAAAGATGAAGAAGGGGTTCTCTGTCCCTTGAAAAGCTCACAGTCGAAGGAGGAGTTAATAAAAATAATCACACTGTATGGTGCCGGAAAAGACATACATGGAGTGTTGTGGGGTAGACCAGAGACACTGGTCTTGACCATGAGAGCAGAATGGGGCGAGTTTCAACAGAGGGGCTGAGCTCCTTTAGACAGAGATGAGAGAGGAAGTTAGAGGCTGGATGGAATAACTACAGAGTAACTATAGACAAAATGTTAAATCACTGTGTGTCTGAGGAACAAAAATAATTTGATATTGTAAGAATGACTTTATCTACTGTAAAGTTATGTTACAAATGTATCAGTGTTCTATTATGTGATACAGGATATGAAATCATAATTACAGATGGAGTGTGTCTATTTTTTATTGAATGACAATTTTGTTTTAAATTGCAGTTCCAGTTACAGATGTTTGATATTATCTGTTCCACATCATGGGCCAATAGAGACAAATGCTGTGAACTTCCAGGCCTGGTAAGAATTCTTCTTTTATTAGTAGGTCTGTTCTTTATTGAGATATTCTAAAGTTGTGTTTAATTTTCCCTGAAAACTAAATGTTATTTCATAAAACTCATAACAAGTTAATTCATTGTGATGATAATGAAAATCAGAAGAGGTTAAGAAGGAGGCACGTCTGACGTCAGCAGGACACACTGACGTGTGGCAGGAGCTGAACACCTCCAGGGGGTGCCATCTATACAGGGTCCAGAGGTTCTCAAACTTCCTGGTTCAGGAAACCTGTGGTGTTGCAATAATTTTTTTTATGGTACCTCCAAGCCAAAAGAAATGCTGAACAATTCCATATATGACATTAGGTCCAAAAATCTTAAGCATTTATGCTCTAAGAACTCTGTAGCTATGTGAAAAAATAAGACACATGAATTGAAAGAAGAAAATGGTATTGTTATTTTATTCTTATATAACTACAACTACTTACTAATGGGATGGATGGGCCTATCGAGAGTACCCAATTTTTCATACCTTGGAATCTGATTGGACACAACCACCTCACTTCTTTTTCCACATTGATTTTTTTTCACAGTACTTGCTTTCCATCATAGAAACAGCCAGAACCCCAGATTTGTATGTATGTGACATCAGCAAAAAAATATTTTAATATCTAATGTTAAGATTATGAGCTACCTTGAGCTAGTTGTTCATATGCAGTCCAGTGGGTGCCCAATATTGCTCTTTCTCTTGAGGTTTTAAAATGTTCATGGTGCCCGTGTTAAGTTCGCTGAGGTGCCCCCAGGGCATCTTGGCACAAAGTTCTGAAATTGTAGTTATAATCTCCCTAACTTATGTGATGCGACTAGAAAACCAAACTTTTTATCATTATTAATACCAAGTATAATTTGTGGGGTTTACCTGTATACATAAAAACAGATTCATATCTTAGCATTCTTAGGGAGAGTGAGCTGAAATGGATGACCCTGTTATGGTTGGAGAGTAGTCATGTCTTAGTAAGTAAACTTGGAGAATGGGCATGGAGCAGCCTTCATAAAGTCTAAGAGATTGGCCTCATTAACCTTAACACCAGATCACATCATCTGTTGCAGGCATTCAATTCATGGTGACTCTGTTTGAGAAGGAAATACCCTTATTGAGCAATATCAGAGTTCGGGGCACCAGCCCCCGTCCCACTCAGTCAAAAATCTATGTGTGATTTTGACTCCCCCAGAACTTACCTACCATTGACCAGAAGAAGCCTTACTGATAACATAAACAGTCGGTTAACACCTATTTTGTATGTTATGTGCATTATATACTATATTCTTATAATAAAGAAGGCTAGAGAAAAGATTAAGAAAATCATAAGGAAGAGAATATACATTTATAGTACCATACTGTAGTTACTGGGGAAAAAAAAGTCCACAGGTAAGCAGACCAGTGCAGTTCAAACCCATGTTGTTTATTCAAGAGTTAACTGTGACTTACTCTTTCTTCATCAAAATTAATTTCCAAGTAAACTCTGATGAAGAATTGAATCCAAGACTCTGTGATGTTATGTTCAGCACAGATGGATTAGAATTTGGAAACAGAAACATTCAGAAGCCCAAGCTGTATCAAGCAAAATGCGATCACCACTTTTCTTAGGAAGGACCCAGGCCTGATGAGAGCTTTTCTTGTTATTGCTATCACTGAAGATGTGCCCATTCCATGGTAGGAAGACATGGATGGAGATAGAATTGGCAGCAATGGCAAAACCATTATTGAGCCTCTGGTCATAGGAGGCCTGATATCAGTCTTATTCAGAGGCTCTTTCAGGATACTAAAATTTGTATTCCACTCCAGCTGCCCAGATATCAGGCCAGATGTGTTAGCAGGGGGGTTTCCTACAATGAGCCGAAAGCTTTGACTATTGTCCAACATTCAGAGAAAAGTATATACAGTATACAGGGGCCTCCTGCTCAACATTTTCTGGGTTTCCATTGTGAACATTTCGGAGATGGAGATTATTTTCCACTTGATCATTTAATTATCATCCATGCTCTGTTCAGTTCCACCTTTACTTTTCCCCGGAGTCTTAAGAAGTGAAGCATATTTTCTCCCTGTCCAACAGGACCTGTGAACCCTATGAATTTCTGCAGTTTCTTATCCTGGTGCAGACTTTTTTGGCCGGTACTTCAAATGGGCTAGTCACAAATTGTGTGATTGCTGTTAGCAGGTGCTCTGTCTTTGTACCATAGTAACATGGCCAGAGATGTCCAGCCTGATGTTCATAATCTATCTTGTAATGTCATGTGGCCACAAAATTGTGCAAGAGAAGAAAAATGAGCTCTTATCCCACAGCTTTAGGTGGCTGCTGTGGTGTTTCCTGATGTTCAACCACAGAACGTGAGTCATAAGGAAAGTTGTTGCAGGGACTTGACGATGGGTTGAACCACTGCTTTTATTTTGTTTTATGTGTTTCAGATGCAGTTGACTATTCCAACATGTTTTTTTTTAATCCTTTGAAATAGAAATAAAGTTTTCAAGATCTTTAGTTCATAGAGTACTCCTACTCAAACTGAATGAATGAAATCATCATCGGAATCTTTTTTACACCCACTTCTGCTTTCCTTTCTTCACCTCCATCCCCAAGCTCATTTTATCATCATCCTGTGGTAATGACGATTATCAATGACTCACTAGACACTCATTCATTATTCTTTAAGGAAAATATTTTGCGGGCAGGAGAGAATATTCTTTGACTTTCTACACCAATCTTCACTTGAAAGGTTTTTGTTTTTTGTTTTTTGTTTTTTTTTTTGTTTCTTAAAGTGTTTTCTTTGAGCCCATAAAGTCATTTGTATAGATTGTCTTGTTAACAGTTGTGCTATTTTTTTTTTTCTCTCTTCAGAGGGATGAGGAGACCTGCCCAGAGCTACCACATTCCTGTTCCTGTTCTGAAGTCAATACAGGGACTCTGGGACCAGCAGGCCCACCAGTAAGTCTTGCCTAGTGTAGACTTAAATGTTCTTTACTAATATTCATAGCTATCACTTGTTGTGTATCTAATATGTGCTTGCACTTTCCTGCCATTGTGCTAAACATGTACTTAATCCTATGGAGCAAACCAAAGCACAGAGATCTTAAGAAACTTGCCTAAAGTGGGGTGCCTAGGTGGCTCAGTGGTTAAGTGTCTGCCTTTGGTTCAGGTCATGATCCCAGTGTCCAGGTATCCAAGCCCCACATCAGGCCCCATGCTCAGCAGGGAGCCTGCTTCTCCCTGTCCATCTGCCCCCTGCACACTTTTGCTCTCTGTCTGTCAAATAAATAAATAAAACCTTAAAAAAAAAAAAAAAGAAAGGAAAAGAAAAGAAACTTGCCTAAGGAACATAGCTTCTCTTCAAATTCAGGTCTCTATGACCCCTACATATGATGCTCTTTAACTCCAATACCATACTGTCTTTCAAATTGTTACGTACTTCAAAATCTTCCCTTTAAACTCCTATGGCTTATGTTCAGTGTGAATGTTTCAAACGTTGGCCCTCTACTTGCACCTGTAAGATTTGCTTACCCTCCCTTTGCCTATTATGTGTTAAAATTGATACGTGAAGTAAGGATTTTGAATTCACCAGGAAAAATACCCTATCTGAACATGAAGTTCTCCACTGTTGATGGAAACTTCCTGCAAAAATGGAGAGAGGGAGATTGGCCTGGTGGGGGGTGAGGAAGAAGGAGGAGTAAGGAAGGAGGGAGAGAGAGAAAGCAAATATTTTTGTAAAATATAAAATGTATATAATTGCACTACCTGTCTCTTTGAATTTACCATGATGGATCTTTCCATTGAATGTATTTAAGTGCTCATTTTCTGTCTGACCTGCTAATCTGGGGGTATGAGTATTTCCTTAACGTAATATAGTTGGTCTGTGATTAGGAAATGGCAAATGGATCAAGGTAGAAAGAGAAAACAGAAGAAGTAAAGCAAATAAAGAAATCCAGACCTTGCAGAAGGAATATTCTGATGTCCCACCAGTCCATGCACGCTGGGTTGAGTGAAGCAGGCGGGCCCGCCGACATGCGCGCAACAGACCACACTGGCAGGGTGAAGGTTCACTCCGGGTTGGCCCTCCCATCAGAATTTTCCTTCATCTGTGTACTACATTTCGTGAACTGAACAAAAAGGGAGAGAACCTGTTGACTGCATCTGAAATATTATCCCAGCAGCCTCTCCTTTGCCTTTGACACATAGAACATTCTTTCAAGTGCACATGTAGACCCAAACTCCTTTTTTTTTTTAAGATTTTATTTATTTATTTGACACACAGAGAGAGATCACAAGTAGGTAGAGAGGCAGGCAGAGAAAGAGAGAGGAGGAAGCAGGCTCCCCGCTGAGCAGGGATCCCGATGCGGAGCTCGATTCCAGGACCCTGAGATCATGACCTGAGCCAAAGGCAGAGGCTTTAACCCACTGAGCCCCCCAGCCCACCCCCCCCTGCCTTTTTTTTGAACAGAAGACTCTATCCCAAAGAAGCCATTGTGGATTCATGGTAAAAGCATTAAATTTAAATTGTAAGACTAGACAAGTCTCTGAACCACTGTGAACCTCCATTTCTCCTCATAGGTAAACTAACCCCCACTTCTCTGACATTCTGAGGAATACACAAGATAATATGTATATAAGTATTCTGTGCATTATGAAACGTCAGTCAAATGTAAGGGTTTGTCTTTATTTTGGAAATTTATTCTTGGAATTAGAAGCACAGATTTATTTTCAGCTGTGTATCACTTGATTATTATTTTTTTTTTATCCCTGAAGTATGTCTTTGAGGGGCACCTGGATGACACAGTCGACTGATCATCTGACTCTTGGTTTCAGCTCATCTCACGACCTCAGAGTTATGACATTGAGCCCTGTGGTCCCTTCTGCATTCATGTGCTCTCTCTCTCTCTCTCTCTCAAATAAATAAATATATCTTAAAAAAAAAAAGGTATGTCTTTGAACATTATCAAGGGTAAGGCACATTGTTCCATTATATAAACTAGAGTTTACTGACCCATGACTGTGGGGTATTTCCCTACTACACTATTATTACAGTGGACATCCTTTGTATGTCTCTGCAAACATGACTTGAGTGCTCTTACAGTAACACCATGGATCAGATTTGTTGGAGGATAGGAGGGTGTATCTTTAGCTTCGTGAAGAAACCACTAACTGCCTTTCAAGATGGTTGTCCCAGTATCATCTCCCACAAACCCTAGAAAAGGTCTGGTTTCCCTGCCTGTCACCAGCACAGTAGTGTTGCCAGATTCAAGAGCTTTCACTTATCTGTTGGGTATAAAACCCTGTGGTCGTTGTTTTATTTTATTCATTTATTTTTCTTGAGAGGGGGAGAGAAAGAATTGTAAGCAGACTCCATGCCCCACACAGGGCCCAATTTGTGGCTTGATCTCAAGACCCTGGGATCATGACCCCCGCTGAAATCAAGAGTCAACCAACTGAGCCACCCAGGCGCTCCTGTGCTTGTTATTTTAAATAAGACTTTCCCTTTGTGCTAGTAGGATGGAGCAATTTTTTATTTGTCCCTGAGTCATTTGGATTCCTTTCTATATAAATACCTGTTTATAAACTTTTCTGGGATTTTGTTGTGCAGAGATTTTTTTTGCTTATTAGTTTCTAAGTGGTTTTATGTATTCTGGACCCGAATCCTTTATTAATGATATGGTTTGCAGATATCATTTCCTGGTCTGTGGTTCGCTTGTTGTTGTTTATAGGACTTTTTATTGTCTAGAAATTTTAATGCCAGTGTAGTTAAATTTAATATTTCTGTGAACTTTCATTTTTTATGTTTTGCTTTATTCCTTTTTAGCCATGGTTCACTTAAAAGTGTCTTTTTAAGTTTCCAATCATATGTGCAATTTTAATTTTTTTCTTATATTAATTTTATTGCACTTTTTTATGGAAGATAGTCTGCATAGTACCAATTTTCGGATATTTATTGATTCCTTGGCATTTGCTTTGTGGCCTTTTGTCAAGTTTTACAGCTGTTCCATATATGCTTTAGAAGAGAATGTGTTTTCTAATTGTGGAGTTCAGAATTCTAAATATAAATACCCAGTAAATCAAACTGTAAATTGTGTTGTTAGAATTTTCTTTATCTGCATTAATTCTTTATCTTTCAATTGCTAAGATAGATTTTAAAATCTTCTACTTCAATTTCAATATGTCAAATTTTGTTTGTAATTCTGCATTGTATATCCTGAGATCGTGTTACAGTGTACAAAAAATTGAGAACCATCATCTTGCTAGTGACTTGCAATATCAACATTTCTCTTTTGGATTATGTTACTGGCATATGTATATATTTTTTATTTGAATTCAGTTAGCCAATGTAGAGTACATCATTAGTTTCAGATGTAGAGTTCAATAAGTCATCAGTTGCATGTAACACCCAGGGCTCATCACATCATGTGCCTCCTTAATGCCTATTTTCCTCATCCTTTTAGTTTTCAGCCTTTCTGTTGTCTTTATATTTGAGATATGTTCTGTTTAAATAGTATATGGCTAACTTTTGTTTTCAACCTGGTTTTGCAATTCTTTTTAGAGTTTAGTCCACTCATTCTATTGTTTGTGATAATTAACCTCTTTGGGCTAATATTCCTATATCTATTACCATAGTTTTTGCTTTAATTTGTCCCACATGATGTATATGTGGCCTTCTTGGCTGGTTGAGGTTTTATCTACTCATTTACACTTTCTGACTTTTCGTTGTTACTATTTTCTTCTCCCCTCCACTAATTTGCAAATTATACTGTCTGTAGCTCTTCTTTTCGTAGTCAACCAGGAGATTTTGACAAACATATTTAGCTTGACAAAGTCTAAAAAGAATCAATATTTTCACGCTTATTTCAACAGATAAGATATTCTTGGGATTTTTTTCTCTTAGATCATCCTTTTTATAATTTATGCACTGTTGCAGTCCAGTATTTTAGTACATTTTTTAACATCACAAACTAGACATTTTATTAGTACTTGTTATAAATTACTATGTGTTAAGACTTTCCTCCATACTTGCTATTTCTTTGCTCACAGTATCTTCTGGTATCATTTTTATTTCTCCTGGAATATACCCTTTGAACCTACCTTCCTTCCTTCCTTCCTTCCTTCCTTCCTTCCTTCCTTCCTTCCTTCCCTCCTTCCTTCCTTCCCTCCTTCCTTCCCTCCTTCCTTCCTTCCCTCCTTCCTTCCTTCCTTCTTTCTTTCTTTTAGAGAGCGAGAACTCAAGCAAGCAGGGGGAGGGGCAGAGAGAGAGTGAGAGAGAATCTCAAGCAAACTTCCCACTGAGTGCAGAGCCCTCCTGGGGGCTCGATCTCATGACCTTGAGATCATGACCTCAAAGCCAAAACCAAGACTCAGACACTTAACCACCTGTGCCACCCAGGTGCCCCAGGATGTTCCTTTAAGGAGAGACTATTGATAGAAAACTTTCAATTTTTGTTCATTGCAAAATTCTTTTGTTTCCCATATTATCAAAAGATAGTTTTATTGGTTGTTACAGAGATTGTTGATTGTACCCCCGGCATTCGTTGCCACTGCTTCTTTTTCATGGTAGAATTCCCTGAGTTTTAGCTAAGCACATGGCCATTCAGCCAGGGACTTGACTTCTTAGCATCTGTAAGTAGCTATCCCCTTATGACCACATTCTGGCCAGTGAAAGAAAAGGGATATGCAGTCAACCTACATGTTGTTCTTAAATGAAAACAAAATTACTTCATTACCCATTCTCGCCTTTCTCAACATACTGCTCTGGGAACACGTAAGCAGTGTCCTAGAACACAGTAGGGCAATAGAATGGAAGCAGCTGAGCTTCCACGTTGTCTTACGTGGTAAAGCTCTGAGTGGTACAACACTGAACCAGTTATCGGCTCAGATTTTAATATCAGAGAATAATAAGCCTCCTGTCTTGCTTAAAATTTTTTAATATTGGCCTTAATTAAAGCAGTGAGACAACTTTGCAAACTAATAAACGGTAAGATCTTGTTTTCAAGATCCCTTTGTCTTTAGCGATCTGAGGTTTCACCACAGTATGCCCTGGTGAGAGGTTTTGACATAGATAATCTGCCATTTTGCAAAACTTGCAACTTCATGAGTTTGAACGGTAAAGTTTCTCGTTAAATTTGGAGTTTTCTTAGTCACTATCCCTTCAAATATTTTCTCTCTCCTATCATCTCTATTATGTTTTTCTGAAATTCAACTGATGTACTTTTTTATTCTCACATCTCTTAACTTTTTTATTTCTGCTTGTCTCTCTAGCCTTCTTCTGTGTAATTTCTTCAAATTTAGTTTCTAGTGTATTCTGTATTTAGCCATGTTTAATATGCAATTTAACCTATCCATCGTATTTCTGATTTTGATGACTATATTTAGCACAGTTAGAAGTTATATCTGGTTTCTTTTCATAACTTCTAGGCATTTGTGTGCTCTGTCTTCCTTTGTAATACTTCCAAACTATTTTTCTTTCAATATTTTAGACACAGTTTTTTATCTGTTCATTTCAATAACTGCATTGTATGTGGATCTGAGTCTGCCTTTTTTTTTCAGCTGATGTTACTCATATTATCTTGTTTCCACATGTATTGTGTGATTTGGGGGGGTATATATTTGAGCTTGTATTACTTGAAATTTTATCTCAGGATATTTTGAGCCAGTTTGGGGCTGTATTCCTCCAAAGAATATCTGTGCCTGCTTCTGCTAAGCTCCTGGGGAGATAACCAACTAAAATTCACCTTAGACGTTTGACTTCGGAGTTTTGTTTGCTCCTAACAGGCAGTGATCCCTAGATGGTATGAGAATAAGCTTCTGGGTAATACTTCTTAGCAAAGACGTTTTCTACTCCTCCCATAGCTACATTGGAAGCAACATCTTGGTCATCCACCAGCTATTTATTTATTGTTTGTAACCCCCCTCAACCTGATTCACAGTGAAACCTTTCAAGTTCCTCAGCTTTAAAGAACATTTCATTTTCCACCCTGCCTCCACCTAGTTCACATTTCCTTGCTTTGTGTAGGCTATAAAATACAGACTTTGCAGCAATCCTGAACATTTTCCCCATCTTCCCCCAGGGCAGTCTCTGTGCACATGCTTGCTTCTCTGGTTTTTGTTTCTTCTTTATTTCTGGTATTTATGCATTCAGTTCTTAATTATAATGTTTATTTTATTTTAAGCAGCATTAATAAGCTTTTTTAGCTGGAGGGTTTTCAAGTTTTTTCATCTGTAGTACTGTTGGAACAGGTTATAAAATATTTACATATGACCTAAGAGTCAGACTGTGTAATGAGAAAAAAGCAGCAAAGAAGTGAAAGAGAAGGGTTGAGCTCTGACTTGGAGAGAAAGATATAAAATAGAAGAAAAGCTATTGAAATTTTCAAATATTTAAAGTATAATAAACTATTCAAGAAATAGTATCCCAGACAACATGCAGTAAACCCTGGCTAATGATTTAACATAGTTGTGATTATTTTCTCATTCAAGAATTTATATGTGGGTGTTTTGTGCCAATAAAGCTACAAAAGAGCTATAGGAAGGCATGGGTGAATGAACCATCTTCCCTTTGCCTAGACTAAACCTTTCTTATTAAAAGGAAGGAAGTTGGGGCGCCTGGGTGGCTCAGTGGGTTAAAGTCTCTGCTTTCGGCTCAGGTCATGATCTCAGGGTCCTGGGATCGAGGCCCATATCGGGCTCTCTGCTCAGCGGGGAGCCTGCTTCCTCCTCTCTCTCTGCCTCTCTGCCTACTTGTGATCTCTCCCTCTCTGTGTCAAATAACGAAATAAAATCTTTAAAAAATAAAAATAAAATAAAATAAAATAAAAGGAAGGAAGTTAACATCCACAAAAATGCACTGAATTCTTATCACGTGCTCAGTGTTGAAGGTTAAGGATTAGGTGCAAAATAAGTTACAAATATAAAAGTTTCCAGGCTTTTAGACAAGGTGCCTCTGGCATGAGTAGTTGTGAGCCAAATTGTCACATTTGAACAAAAACTGCAGTTAAAAACCAATCATTAAAGATGTTCAGGAAAAGGTAAAGAGTTTGTGCCAGAACAGTATATTAATTGGGAAGTATTGTACTTGCTGCAAGGAACAGAAAATTTGACTGACACAGTAGTGTAAACCATTGGGACATTTAAATACTTATTGCTTGCTCAACAAAAGATTTAGAGGTGGATGGTCCCCCAAGCTTGTCCCAGCTTCCCGCTTTCCTTTCTATAGGCCTGTGGCCTCTTGTTCACATTGGCCTGAAGTGGTTAATGTGCCCATTCCTAGTTGCAAAGGAGGCGGGGCAAGCAAATCCCTCTTTTTCAGCCTTTGTGGTAGAAGAGATAAAGTAGAGAAGGGAGTCAGGAAAGACTGTTTGGTAGCCAACCAACAGTGTCTGCCACTCTGGGGAAAAAAATATTTGCATCCGACATAGCAACGAAAGGCATGGTATCCAAATATTTGAGGAATTTCTACACATTAAAGAGAAGAAGACATGCAACCCATTAGAAAACCGAGTAAGGTATAGAAATTGGTAGTTTCATTGTGATGAAATGCAAAGGGGCAAAAGTTATGAAAAGATGCCCCAATTAGAGTAGTGTTAAGGGAAACAAAAATTAAAATAAGAGTAAAATATCATTTTTACCAATTAGTTTGGTAAAAATGTAAAATTTGACAACATTGTGAGGGAGGAAAAATAATTTTCCCTCCACCATTCTGGGTTCTTGGCTAAGACACCCCTTTAAAAAAAGACAGATGAACAGAAGAGAAACAATCAAGGGTTTAATAACACATACTTCCTGTATACATAGCAGATACCCAGGAAAATTGAGTAACTCTCCAGAGTGGCAGAAGCCATTACTTTAAATATCATCTTCAGCTAAAGACACAAAAAAAAAAGGTGTTGGGGTTGGGGAGTCTGTCTGGGGAGGTTACCATGAAAAGCACAGCAAACAAGGATGAGGCTATTACACAGTCCCCAGTCTCTGTCTTCTTCATAAGTAAGTTTCCTCCCTTTCATCCTGGTACAGAGAGGGAGGCACCTTTACAAATGGAGACAACCCGCACAAATGTAAATGTTTCTTATACAACTTTTACTCTGTTTTTGATTTTCAGAGCTTTTCCTGTGTCTGCAGCTTCCTAAATAATCAGACCAAAATAATCCTTATGCCATAGGGGCACACTGTGAGGTGGCAAGTTCTGCTCCCCTTCAAGATCAAGTGGTGACTAAGGTTTAGAGAAACCTCTTAAACTCCTGGTAGATGAGTAAACTGGCACAGCTTTTTTGGAGTATGACAATATATCTGCCTACCCACCAAATTTCATTGATAATTCTACTTGTTGATATCCTAAATATTAAAATTGGCACTTAAATATTAAAGTCTGTCCTTCAGGGCCGTGTAAGAATGTTAACTGCAGAAGTGTTTAAACAGAAAAAAAAATGCATGAGCAAACCCTACATTTCCGTCATGAAGAATGGTTAAACAAATGATTATATAGTCCAAGGTTTGGAAAACTATGCAACCCATTCAGAATGAGTTAAATCATATGTTATGTCATGGAAAAGAATCTCTAAAATATATTAAGTTAAAAAACTTAGAAGTATGTAAAAAGTGTGATGCCACATATGTAATTTATAATACATCATATAATAGGACAATAATACTACAGGTAATATTTTCTATAGGTACATATATGCAGAAAATGCAGTTTTATAATTGTATTTTAAAAGCCTAGAGAAGGGGCACCCAGGTGGCTCAGTGGGTTAAGCGTCTGCCTTCAGCTCAGGTCATGATCTCAGGGTCCTGGGATTGAGTCCCACATAGGGCTCACTGCTCAGTGGGAGAGTCTGCTTCTCCCTCCCCCTCTGCCCTTCCCCCTGCTTATGCTCTCTCTCAAATAAATAAAATCTCAAAAAATAAATAAATAGAAGTCTGGAAGATAAGCAACCAGGTATTATTGGGGAGGGGAATGAATTTAAGTGGTTAAAACAAGCTGGAAGAAACCTTCAAAGTCACCTGATCCAGTCTTTTCCCAGTGATGCAAGTATTTTGCTGATGGTTCACAAAATGCTTTTCAGGAGTCCCGTACGTACCAGGAAATAAATTGGAAACACACACTGAGAAAGTTATTCCATTCTTTTTAAGACTTTATTTATTTATTTGACAGAGAGAGAGAGACAGCGAGAGAGGGAACACAAGCAGGGGGAGTGGGAGAGGGAGAAGCAGGCTGCCCGCTGAGCAGGGTGCCCAATGCAGGGTTCGATCCCAAGACTCTGGGATCATGACCGAGCCAGAGATAGATGCTTAATGACTGAGCCACCCAGATGTCCCAAGCTATTTCATTTTCAGTGAGCTTTTAATCCTTCTGCTCAGGTGAAAGAGGTATTCGCAGTCTGGTGCACACTAATACTTACTTATCTTTTTAACAGAGAACAAGCCCATGGCTCACAGACTTCAATAGGAACAAAATCTAGCTGAATTTAATAACATTATAGTATATTTTGAAGTTTACCTTCTATTCTTAATAAGTAATATATTTTTAAAATTAACTATAGTGCCAAAATATTTGCTTTTAAGATTAGATTTAAGTGAAATAGTGAGTCAATTGAAAAATATTCAGTGTATACACATATATTTATGCATACATATACAAAGAATATGTTTGCAAGAATATATATACACATACATATATATGTATTATGTACATACATATATATCCAGATGATGAAAATGATATTAAGTAATCGTGTAAGTGGTACATGAATAAGGCAAAAATATTACAGAGAATGCAAATAACTGAAGTTTTGGTAACACTGATTAGCCTTTTATGGTGTAAATAAAATTAAATTGTTATTATTTTTATATTCTTTTTATAATTTAAAAGCATAATTTTGAAGTTGTGGTATAAGACACAATTTTAGATTAGCAGTGTATTTTATTTGCATCCATTAATAGTGGTAATCTTACACACTAAATTTCAAAATACTGTAGCTTTTTTTAATTTGAAAGGACTTGGCATAGAAAGCTTTCTCAAACTATGAAATCATCAGCAGGAAGAGGTGACTCCAGGTGGCAGATTTCCAGTAAAGGATCATAATGAACATATACCATTACACAATGAGTTGGCCTTTGTTCAAAATAAGAATTACATAATCCATATTATTGAAGAAAATAGATGAAACATGCTGTTTAAGACTTGTCTTTATGCTAATACTTAACATCTGTTTGCCAGGGTGGTCCAGGACTCCGAGGACCAAAGGGCCAACGAGGTGAACAGGGTCTGAAGGTAATGTTCTCTCTGTCTCTCTATATCTGGTCTTTCTCATAACTAGCAGTAACATAATTTTGTCTTGTCTATATCTTGTCTTTCTCATAACTAGCAGTAACATAATTTTGTCTTGTCTATATCTTGTCTTTCTCATAACTAGCAATAACATAATTTTGTCTTGTCTATATCTTGTCTTTCTCATAACTAGCAATAACATAATTTTGTCTTGTCTATATCTTGTCTTTCTCATAACTAGCAATAACATAATTTTGTCTTGTCTATATCTTGTCTTTCTCATAACTAGCAATAACATAATTTTGTCTTGTCTATATCTTGTCTTTCTCATAACTAGCAATAACATAATTTTGTCTTGTCTATATCTTGTCTTTCTCATAACTAGCAGTAACATAATTTTGTCTTGTCTATATCTTGTCTTTCTCATAACTAGCAATAACATAATTTTAGAAGTCAGTACTGTTTACCCTTTGCAATCTAGAACCCCTTGTGTTTTTGTGGGAAGTTGTGTTTAAGTCTTTTCCCTTATTCTTAAAGCCTTCTGTTTTTTTCATAAAAATATTTAAGAACTTAGTGAAAGAAATCTTGGTTTCCAGGTCAGAAATAGAGTATCAGTGTTCTGAGTGGTTTCGTTTCCAAGGTAGTA
Source organism: Ailurus styani (assembly GCA_002007465.1). NCBI lineage: Eukaryota > Metazoa > Chordata > Mammalia > Carnivora > Ailuridae > Ailurus > Ailurus styani. The sequence continues at coordinate 142,846 of LNAC01000029.1, read as the reverse complement.
TTCTTTCTCGACCTATAACAAAGTAAGGAGAAAATCTAAGCATGACTAGGCAGCACTCGCTCCCGGGTAATTTCTCAAGTTTTAGAGTCCTACTCCCTCCCCACTATGTATAATCAAACACACAGCTCTGTTTCCTTTTCTCACTGCCTGGGACCACCACGTGTGCTGGTGGAGGCCATGCGCTGCACAAAGGCACCCGCTGAGATGACCAAGCCTTGCCAAGCCGTGTCCAGGCACACGTTTTCCTACTTTGCACAAAGGCGCCCTAAGGGATGGGCAGAAGCCCAGCCACTAATTGAATTCAGGCCTTACCATCTTTTATCTGACTTTTGGCATATCTTCTAACTGGTCTCCTGGCTCCAGTGATTTTCGGATGGATTCTTCACATCTGCCCCCAGATTTATTTCTCTAAAGTTATGCTGGGTCATATCATACTTTTAAATCTGTAGTCATATGTGATTGCCTTGAGAATACAATTCACCTTCCTTGGTGTGGCATTCAAGGCCCTCTATAATTTGATTCCCCGTTTCATTTGTACCCGTCGCTCCACATGATCTCCTCTCGACCCACCTTGCAGTCTTGACTTACTGCTTCAGTATAGTCACTCAGTCAATTTGCATGGTATTTTTTCGTGGGGAAGAGAACACTGCAAAAATTTTTACTATAAAACTGGAAACAAGCGAAGCAAGGTAGAAGCTAACATGGCGGGGGGTGGGGGGGAGTGGGAAGAAGTAAATGAAAGAAGACTGAAGACAATGAGGCACTAGCCAACCCAGAACTCAAATCATGAGATATTTCCTTTTTTGTTTGTTTAATTTTCTGAGATTGTGACACATATCTTAGGCATAGACTTGATGTTTCTTACCTGGCTCTGTGTCTTCTGGTCCTACAAGGAAGGCCAGTGATTTGAAAGCCTCTTCTCAGACAGCAATACACTGAGTCTTCCTCAGTTCCACCTCAGAGCAGTGCCCAGGAGTGCCTGTTGATTCTGGCTTCCTCCTCCCGTTGGGATCCCAGCAGGATCCCATTGTTTTTCCAGCATTCTCACTGGATGATGATTCTGATCAGGAAGACTTACTAGGAGTTCAGAGATGTTTGATGATCCCAACTTTAACCCCTTACCTCTGATAATCCATTTCCACAGGACCACTACTGAGGTGGTTGCTTTTCCATGATGATTTTGATGAATCACAGATATAAGTATGAAATGCTTTTAGGAAAATATCTTGTTAGGCAAGGGATCCTCACATGTCTACCAACCCCATAGTGTAGGAACAGATGAAGTATACCTTCCATATGGAAAGCCCCATGCTGTATTATTTTCCATTTTGTGGGTCCATATTTTAATTGTAGCAAGTAGATAACAAGAATTATCTTAAATTATCTTATCTTAATTAATTATCTTAATTATCTTAAAGCAGCCCTGCTCCTGGGCTCTCCTAGTCATTTTTGTCTCATACTGTGTAGAATAAATGAGACCACGTACTTTCTGCCCTTCTGCTTCATTCTCAGTTCCTCAATAATATTTAAATTAATATATGATTAAATGATTATGAGCATTCACTAATATTTTTCAGTTACTGGTTTGTCTTTTCCATCATATTTGTTAAATCTAACTACCTCTATCTCCCCTCCTGTTGCACTATGTCTCTTGTAAGAATAGTTTTCATTTGTTTTCTTCGTCCTCACTTCCAAGTTTTTGGGGTTGTTTTTTTTTGGTACATAAATGTTCATAGCATCTTTATTCACAATAGCAAAAAAATAGAAATGACTCAAATGTTCATTAATAGGTGAATGAATAATTTTCTGTATAGCCATGCAATGGCGTACACTCAGCAATCGAAAGAAACATATTATGGAAACATGCAACAAAACGTATGACCCTCAACACTGCTCTGACACATGAAAGAAGCATGAACCAATGAAGTTCATAGTATATAATTCCATTTATATATAACCAGAATCGTACTTAACCTGCATATAACTTCTATATCTCCTATAAGAATCCTGTAAAATTGCTCTTATTAAGGTCACCGATTACCTCCTTGTCATCAAATCCACAGGCTATGGTTTAATTCCTACCCTACTTGAGATGTCTACAGCATTTGGTACGGTTGGGCACCTTTCTGTTAGAAATTCCCACCTCCCTTTGGCCTTTCCTACACTGCCCAGGCTTCTCTTTCTCCCCTTTCTACCCGCTTTTCATCTCATCTCTATCAGTTTCTTCTGTTACTCTCTCAACAGTCTCCCTAAGAATCTCGCCCACAAACCCATCTCCAGCTACTCCAAAATCCATGCCAGCTCAGGTATCTCTCAATCCCCAGGCTGTTGGACGTGTCCACGTGGTTATCCCCATGAACCTGAAACGTAACCCACCACGCTCATTATCTGTCCCCACTTTTTCTTCTGCGTTGCTTTTCCCCAGTAATGGATTCGTCAGCCTCACATTTAACACGATATCCAGGTGTTGGAAGTCTTAACTTATAGTAGTCTTCACTGGAGTCCCAGGATGAGAGAAGGGCAAGAAGAAGAGGTTAAGCATGTAGTTTTTCTGGAACTAAGATTACAGAGGTGTTAGAGCTTTAGCTAAACCACAAGGCCCAAACTATGGAAATAAGAGTTGCTAATGTGACAGGAGGATCTGATTCTGAGAAGAAAGGAAATCAAGTAATACTGCCCCAAGGGCAGGTCATGAGGCAGACACAGAAGAGACACGGAGGGATGGTGGGATCAAGAGGAGGAAGCAAACAGGGCCTGGGTGCAAAGTCTTCAGAAATGCAGGAGTGCCCCCAAGACAGGTGGCTGACAGGAATGGAGGTGGAGAGAATGTAGTTCAGCTGGATGGGATGAACTGACGTGCCACAGACCAGGAGGGTGGTCTTGAAATACTTCTATCTTTTGGATTTGTTATGGAGTGTGGGGGGTCTAGTTACTCACATAGTTGGCACAGCCTTCTTATTTACGGAAGAAAAAAATTAAAGTTGCAGCAACCCCTATGTGTTTACTCTTGGTTACTGATGACATCTTGTTGGGAGGTGTACCATCTGAGGCATGTTGTCTTGCTATCCTATCAGAGTTTTGTGTCCTAGGAACATTTCTGTAAGGAAGTAAATTATAAGCGCTCTATGCAGAAATATCGTTTGAGTACCGAGAATCTAACTTACCTCTGGAATGATTTTCTTCTCTTGTGTTTCAGGGACCAGAGGGCCCTCGAGGTGACACAGGCCCTCCAGGACCCCAGGGTCCCCCTGGACCCCAAGGACCAAGTGGTCTGTCCATTCAAGGAATGCCTGTGAGTAGTGTGTAAACATTTGGGTGGATTTTATTGGGATTGCTTTTCCATGAGTTCTAAAGAGTGAACTTCTGTCTTCTGTGCCTTTTATATAATGAGCCTCAGTCCCTTCCAACCCCTAAGAATACGAATTGCGAAATAGAAGTATTAACTGAGAAATCATGAATTCATTGGTTAGCCAATTTTTTGTTAAGTGATGAGGGTTTTTACAAATAGATTCATCTACACAGAATAAGTATATCTATAAGGAATTTGCCCAAGGAGAAGAAAAAGGGCTATGACATTCATTGTCCTTTTTGTTGTTGGATCAAGTCCTTAATAGATGTAATAAAATCTAGAAGGTAACAAATTCAAGTTGTTCATTATGTATTTGTAGTAATCATGGATATAGATTCATGGAAGTCATTTATTTATGATTTTTATCTCAATGGGCATCAAGAGACAGTGCACTTAGTTGGAGTTTTAGATTATACACAGTGTATTTTATATAGGCAACTCTGTAAAAGTTTGCATCACGGAAAACAAATTTAATGCCGCTTACTGATTGTCATTAATCTTCCTCTAGGGATCACTATTTCAAAAATAAAACCAATTTCTATTAACTAAAATTAATATTGGAAACAAACAAGCCTTTTAAGCACATTTTTAGCCATCTTTCTGGACTTTACGATTCTATCTCCCTCGCTGAGAAATTTTCTGTTCTGGGTTATTTTCACAGTTTAGAAAGCATTAGCATACCAGTGACTCAATTGCTACTACTACTAATGAGCCTTTGGTAAGGTCTTGCTACCTGCCAGTTTCTGTGTTTGCTTTTCCGTTCATATACCTTTTTAGCCAAAACAAAAGCAGAACTCTAGATAGAGATGAACTTTAAAAATCTCAGTAGTATCAAACCGTTCACTCTCCTCCACAGATGTACAGTATGGGCTCGGCCACATCAGACTGTGTGTTCTGTGTTTAAACTGTTCCTCCATATAAATGTTGAGCTCCGTAGGAATGCTTACATAGGGGGGTAGCATATGTGAGAAGTGAAACATGCTAGGTTTGGATGTTAGCGTGAAAGCAAGTTAATGTTGAAAATGTTAGAACAGTCAGTGGAGAGAAAGAAAGGATGAAGAATTTACCCTACGTGAACATAACCCTGTGTTTTGGCTATTCAGGGAATGCCGGGTGCTAAAGGAGAAAAAGGAGAGACTGGCCTTCCTGGCCCACAGGTATGAGCTTCACTTTTTAAAAAATGTTCTTAGCTTGGGGCACCTGGGTGGCTCAGTCAGTTAAGTGTACGAGTCTTGATTTCCGTTCAGGTCATGATCTTAGGGTTGTGGGATCGAGCCCCACATCAGGCTCCAAATGGAGCCTGCTTAAGATTGTCTGTCTCCTTCTGCCTCTGCCTCCCACCCAAATGCTCTTAGCTCTAGAGCCTTACAGGGTGGGGAGTGTGGGGCGGGAAGGCTGTGGCTTCTAAAGTCAGCTGTGATTTTAGCAGTAAGTTGTTTCTGTATTAAAGTCTTCGTTAGTCTGTATTCATTCACTTTAGTTGCCTCTGAGAATCATACTGATGCTCCCGAGGGCAAGCCTTGGTGGGGGACGTTTCTTTCATACAAATCATTTCCGGATTCTGAAGTCACCTCCATGCTATTAAGTTGTTTGGAGCCCTTGATCTATTTCAGGAAAGGTGGATGGAAGGGCAATTGATTTCCAGTTTCCGTGACTCTGACTTTTTTGGTCCTTGCTTTACCTAGGGTGTCCCAGGAGGCATTGGTTCACCAGGACGCGATGGCTCTCCAGGCCAGAGGGTAAGGACCTGCCCAAGGTTGTTAGCACTTTGGATTCCTTACTGAGACATTCTTTGTTTCTGCTAGTTTTCTGTGCAAGGAAGTCAAACTAGGTGTTTTGTTTATCATCCCTTATCATTCCTCCTGTCTATCTACATTCTGCCTATCCTGTGTCTATTTCCCCTCACTGACATCTTCTATGTCCATTAGTTTCATCGAAACCTGAGAACTTTTATCAAACCTTCCCAAATTAACAACACCTCTTTCTGAATGTTCCCATTACCAGAATGCAACTTGCACTGAATTGTGTGCATTCGTTTAGCAGATTTTCTAGTTTTTTTCCATTTTCTAGGCACAAACCTAAAGGAAATCAAGGATCATAGGAGTTGAAATTTAAGTATTATGACTATCCCCAGTGTTCTTCATTTATTTGATATATGTCACTTATCTAGTCTTTTAACCTCTTCACATGGACAGCAATGGATGGGAAAGCCATTGCAAGGAGAGAGCAGAATCTCCAAAGGCATGAAGAGAACATGGGTCATTTCCAATATTGCAGAGTTCAGTGTGGCTGGGGAGTAGAGGGCAGTGTGTGTATGTGTGTATGCATATCTCTGTACACACACATGCACACACGTAGATTTGGAAAGACCGTCAAGAAATGAGGCTGGAGAGGTAAACACAGATTCAAGTAAATCTTTTTTTTTTCCCTTAAACTGTCACTGATTTAGGATACGCACGGCTCTACAGTTTCCCTCAAGACAAAATTATATGACTTGGCAACCATTTAGATCCAGTCCAATGACGGCCAACACATTCGGCATGCACTGGTTATTTTTGGTACAGCTTATCCACTGGGTTAGCAAACGATTGACTGGAAGACTCATTTGTCTGGTCAAATAAGACCTGCCTTTATCTCAGGGTGGCTGTATGGCTCAAAATAAGGACATTGTTTTTTCTATAGAAGTGTAGGTGTGGGGCCTTAAATTCCTTCCATGTTCTTTTTTTTTCCACCAAACTTTCTTTAGCTTAAAATCTCAGTTTAGTCTTTGCCCATTAAATGAAACTACTCAGTCTCTAAATCATGTCCACATAACTGTATGTAAAGGAGGCATTCTTCAAAAGTTAGATTTATGTAGGTTTCCTGTATATGTGGAAGGAGTGTTTAGAAGTATTTATATATTTTGGCAAAGGGCTTAAGCTAAGATCCTGTTCGGTTACACACCTAGATTCTTTCATGATGCCTGAAGCTCTGGAAATGGCAATTCTGAAGATTTGGTTCAGTGAATTTACTTGATTTATCTCTGCGTGGAGATGAGTCTTGGCAAAAAACACCCAAATCAAACATATTGGGTTGGTGTTTGGATCATTTGGTTTTAGAATATTTTCTTTTAAAAATTCTTTTTTTTTCCCTTTTAAAACCAATATGCCAGCATAGTCTTTTTATAATTATTTTGCTATTCCTTCAAACCTGTTTTCTTTTAGAGAATGAAGAATCTTAGAACTGTAATAAACTGATGAGATATCTGTATATGGATTTTATTGTCTTTTCTCCATCAGTTGGAGGCAAAAAACCTTCGAGAATGTGTTCAGTTCCTCTTTTGAAAAATTCTTGGTTGGCAATGTACTTACTTTGTAAAACTAGTTTTTAGAAGATGCTCGTACTTTTCAGGGTCATGTTTAAAAAATATTGTGCAAACTCTGTGACAGTTGTTTTAGCAAAGGACAATGGTATTTCAGTGTAGAACTTTAAGGGGTGCCATTCACACAGAATAAAATATAACGGCGCCCCCTAGAATTGTACAACAGGGAGGCCTTGCTTGAGGGAAAAGCAGCATAGATCATATTTAATAAGATATTTTTTGAGCACTTGTCTTAATTGAGCATGTACTATGTGCCGTGTGCTAGGCTCAGCCTGGAGAGTTATCCAGTGCTGCCTCCAGAGCAGAAGGATCCAGAAGAGAAGAGACTTTCAATAGCTAAAGGAGGCAATTCCTAGACCATCTACTTGTAGGACATGGAAGGATGTGGTGGCATCAGGAACATGACTCTTAACCTGGGCCAAGAAAACAAATGGGTCTTCTTCAGAGACACCAGAGAAAGAAGGAAAAGTGGATGAAAACAGAGTGGTTTAGGTGTCTCTGTTTAGTCAAATATGTGGGGGCTTAAGGAAAGTAAAAGGTCTAAAATAATGAGTTACTGAGCAGGATTATAAAGTAGAAGGTACCGAGCCAAGATTTATGGGGATCATAGCAGATCCAGGACACAGAGCACCTTGCCAGAAGGCCAGGTCTTCATGGGACAACAGGTCTCTGTGGTTCGGCAGTGGGAGACGGGTGTCATTGAGAGTCCTAGGGACAAAGCTCATGATGATTCCTCTTCTGCCTTAGCCATCTTAAAAGGCAAAGAAAAAAAATAAAAGAAATAATAACAACCAAAGTATAGAACAGGCACTGGGTGATGAGACATCCTGCGGAAATGCCTGAAAAGCCACTTCCATAAAACTATCCAGTTAGGCTTGACTGCCCAGGGAATTGGGAAGGAGCTATTTTGTCCTTTCGTCTCACTACCCCCTGAAATCAATTCCTGTTGCCGCACCTTCATTGCCCCTGATCCTGAGTGAGGAAAGCCCACTGTAGACAGAGAAGGGAGCAGTTGGAATAAATCTCTGTGATGGTGGCCAGCCAGTGCCTCTCGGTCCTCGGACTCTTGCAGGAGGTGAGAGCGTGAGGCGTCCCCTAAGAGCGGTAGGTTACTCCAACCTGCTCATCCATCGTTCCTTTTAATCTCTGTCTTCTCTTCTTGACATGTAAGAATGCCCAGCCCAGAGGTAGCACCATCACCTTGACTGTCGGCTTAGGGAAAGGTTAGCACCTCTTTCCTGGAGCCAGTGTCAATGTTACTCCCTTAATTTGGCCTGGAAGGAGGGAGAGTTTAGCAAAAATAAAAAGGAGAAGATTAAACATCTCCTCTTTAAACAGGGAACATGTTTTCTAATGTTTCTGGCTTATTCTGGCTTTTCCCCTGGGGAATCTTTGAGTCTTAGAGGCAATTCCTACTCAGTGCTGGGCCTGGGGCCATAAGCACGTCCAGCAAAAGTTGGACTTCTTCACTGAACAAGACTTGGCCTCTTTCTGGCAAGTGACAGAGCATGGTGCAGGGCCACGTTTTAAAAGGCAACAGTGGCTAAGAGGGGAGGTCTCAAATGTTCATGACACAAACAAGAAATGGTCACCATGCAATGAGATGGAGAGGGTAGCTGAGGTTATGGTGGCGATCATTTTGCAATATATAAATGAATCAAATCAGCACATTGGTACCTTCAAATTATACAAGGTCATATGTCAATTATGTCTCAGTAAAGCTGGGAAGAAATTGTATATCCAAAAAATAAAAAACTTGAGAAGGTAACTATATATAAAAAGCAACAGCTCAAGTCCAGATTCAGCAGTTGAGTGCAGTCACCTTCATTCCCAGCCATTCTGGCCAACAACAGCATTTGGGGCTCCTCTCTCCTTTTCACTATATGTCTTGCCACCTCCCTCTTGTTCCTCCCTCTTCTTTCCTCGGTGTCTGTGACCCTAGGCCCTTCCTGTGATCTTTGAGCTCCTCTGATGAAGAGTGGGTCTCAGCCTCCACCCTAGACATCGGGAGGTCCTTGGAGAAACTCGGAAGAATAGGCAAGACAGGGATGATAAATAGAAGAAGCGAGAGAAAGAATGGAAAAGGGAGGAAAACAGAAAACATGACCTCTTTTCTAGTTCGGAGGTTCACTGACATCCAAGACCATGAGCTTTCTGTCCAGCGCTCCAAATAGAAACTGTAAAAATTATTTTTATTTTCCAATTCTTAATCTGGTTCCATAAAAAAGGCAGAGCGACAAGAAATAAAAATGACAAGGAGATAGAGCTTTTATGGCCCCTGGAAGATAGTAAGTCCTCCATTGTCCGAATACAGAGGGTATTCGCTTTTAAATTCCAAATGAACTGAATTTGGAATGCTTCCTTTGCCCCAGGTTACTGTTCCGTGCATTTTCGTGCCATAACCACAGCCTTCCTTTCTCAGCTGCAAAAGATGAAATAGTAAAAAAAAAAAAAAAATCTTCTGCATATGAATTCTGCTGAACTTGCGAGGTTATGAAAAGCAGGATGGGCCCATGGTGAATATGATAGATTTGGGCCATTAGCCAGGCCTGAGTTTGAACCCTTACCATAATGACATCGGACCAGTTGCTTACTCTTTCCAAGCCTCGCTTTACTCATTTGTGAAGTAGAAAAAATATTTGACTCTGTAGAGTTACTGTGGGAATAAATTCACATAAAGAATTTCTATATAAAAATTTAATTTTAGCTTATCTTAGTATTCAGTATTTTCAATGTGAACCTAATAAGTCAGGACAGTATAATATTTTATAATGCCTGTTCTTGATGTATTAAGATGCCTTAGAAGACTTTAAAGAACTATAAAATAGGAGCCTGAAGAAAAAGCAAGTGATTTTTTGTTTGTTTGTTTGTTTAAAGATTTTATTTATTTATTTATTTGACACAGAGAGAGAGATCACAAGTAGGCAGAGAGGCAGGCAGAGAGGAGGAAGCAGGCTCCCTGCTGAGCAGAGAGCCCGATGCGGGCCTGGATCCCAGGACACTGAGATCATGACCTGAGCTGAAGGCAGAGGCTTTAACCCACCCAGGCACCCAAAGCAAGTGGTTTGTTGCTGTTGTTTAACTTTCTTGGATTCCACGTTGAAATGACACTTGGAACATGCTTCCTTTGATGTGGGTTCGATGTACACAAAGGCCGGTTTTTGTGATGAACGTCCCATTTCATCAAAGCGAGTCGGACTTAAAATATCCTTGAGAAATGGAACTTGAGTCAGTTATCTGGATTTAATTCCTGTCATAAATGTTAAGCCGTGATGAGAGATTGGTCTAAGGAATATTTTGTTAAATACGAAGATTCAAGATAATATCCCCCTTGAGTATCTTCCTCATTCATGGGAGGAAATGTTTAGCCATCACAAAGCTCGTGGAGGGGATGATTTGATTTTCTTTCTTGTGAGTCTAGATGGGTTTTAATAAATCAACCACAGCGATGATACTATATGCCATTGGAACTTTGAATAAAAATGGCAGGAACCATTTTTACTAATTAGTGACTAAGTGCAGGTGCTTTACAGTGTGATGTTCTGTAATCCTCAGAATAATCACCAAAGCCAGGCGCTGTTACTCCATTGTACAGATGAAGAATCTGGAGCTTAAAAAAAAAAAGAGATGGAAGCACAGTGCCATTCAGCTAGCAAGTGTTGGAGCCAGGATTATGGTCCATCTCTCTGGCTCCAACACTGAGCTCTTTCTTTCCACAAAATTATGTTCATAAAGGTCACTGGGACATTTTGTTCACGTAGGAAAGTCTTCCTTTCGAGATATTTAATCAACAGGATGGAAGATAATCTCACCTAGAATTTGGGGGTTGGGAGAAGCCAGTTTGGGCTACTTTCTGGGTGAAATAGAAGTTGATAGTTCACACAGAGGAATAGGTTTCGATTACTTTTCATGTTTATTTGGATGGTGACACATCTGGGCACATTTGAGAACATTTACTTAGGGTATTTGTTATATACTATAGCCGGTTTGCAGGCACTCCTGTTGGAGCATAAGATACGGATTATATCTGCCTTGCACTCTGGTTCTCCTCCATCCTTCAGGGCCAAGCCAGAGGCTTTATATTTGCAAACCAGCGGTTTCTCAACCTAAGGGATCAGGCCGTTTCAAGTTTTGCTTTGTTTTTAAGTGCACCAATTCCTGGGTTTTGACCTCAGAGAATCAGATAAGCAAGGTCTTGGGTGTGACTTTGGAACTGGTTGTTTTAAAAAGCTTAATGCTTCTGATAATCAGTTAGGTGTTAGAATCAATAGATACGGGCTCCTGGGTGGCTCAGTGGGTTAAGCCTCTGCCTTCAGCTCAGGTCATGATCTCAGGGTCCTGGGATCGAGTCCCGCATCAGACTCTCTGGTCAGCAGAGAGCCTGCTTCCTCCTCTCTCTCTGCCTGCTGCTCTGCCTACTTGTGATCTCTCTCTCTCTGTCAAATAAATAAATAAAATCTTAAAAAAAAAAAAAGAATCACTAGATAGTATAGTGGGTTAGGCCTGTTGTATGGCTGAGTAATTCCTTGCATGGAATTTTGCTGCTGTTTCAGTTCACCCAAGTCATCACCTTAGTTTACTAAAAATATGTTTGTATTTATATATATATATATATATATATACACACACACACACATTTAAATTATATATGTAATGTATACATACATGAACATATTAAGAAGTATATTGTGCGTATGTATGTAAATATGTGCACGTTTGTGGATACATTTATATGCATACACAGATACTGTGTGTGTGTGTGTCTGAAAATTCCCCTGGGTGGCTCAACAGGGTACCACACATAAGGACTGATCTTGGGTCTCGAGACTGGGCCAGTATTTGCAGAGTCTGTGGCTTTTTGGTGCTTGGCCTCTTAATCTGGTGGTTGGCTTTAATCCTTTGCTACAAGTAGCAGCCTTATTTCTTATGGCTGACTGCCTTGCTGGTATTTCTGCTGGTGCTCATAGCAGTCCAGGCCCATGCCACAGGATGGAAATCATCCAGCGGGAGTTTCTTCAAGTGTTTCTCTAACCCTCATTGCTTGGGTTTGCTTCCTGTAAGCAAACTCAATGGATGCCAGCTATTTATGGAGCCCACTCTACCTGAGAGCATAGTATAAGTCAGAGGACATTAACAATTGGCATGTTCCAGTATCTGAGGGTTAATATCTGTGACTCACCATTCCAGGCTTCAGAAAAGGCGTGGGTGGTATGTATCATGATTGAGTCATGAGTTCTGAACGTTATGTGATATCTGCATAAACATACATATTCTAGCTTCTGACTTTAATTTTAATTACAACACTCCTTGTGGGCACATTGGTTTCATAAATGCCATAGACACAGAACTTAGAAACTATAAACTTTGTAAGACCCTCCAGGAAATGCCCACTACCTCTGTACATACCTACATATACGCTCCACAACAGGGCAAAGGAAACCACAAAACGGACATTAATGAATGGTTAATTAAATGTCTGTAAAACAATATACTTTGCCAGTTTCAGCCATAGGTAAATTTAGTATTCATTCAAGTATCAGTGATTTTGAAAGCAAGTGTTAGGGTTGATCTCCTTTTGCTGATAAATCATAGCCAACCATAACTTAGTAACTTGCTCATAGCCACCTCTTTTCAAAAACAAATTATAAAAATCCTTTCAAGTGTTTAGAGCAAAAATTTATTTTTAATGTGGGTTGTGGGTACATATTAATATGTGGAGGTGGGAATCTCAGAAAAAGAAAAATGCCTGGAGTTATTCACATTATAAAACATGCCTGCTTGTGGGTGGCAGACTTCAAGTCCTTGAAAAATATATATGTCAGCTTAAGTGAATGTCTCCATTATGCTCATCACTTAATCTTCTATTCCCTGCTATTCATTCTTTATTGCTTACTTGGGGTTTCCACTTTTTATGAGGGCGCTTAATCCACAAACACACATCTTCTCAGATTGGCTAGCATATATGAAATGGAAAATATATAGATATAGAAATGTTCTGGGAAATGCAAACACATTTTTAGCTGATACGTGTTGAAGACCATTCATCCAGCGAGCTTTGATTGAAATTAAGCTGAATCACAAAGCGAGAATTTGCCGTTTATTTTGCCTTGTAACATGCAGACATTTTACAGTTTTTCTTTTCACCAAGTTTATTGCTTTTACATAAAAAAAACAAAAACTGCTGCCCTCTCTCCTCATCCTGAGATGAAGAGGTGAGAAGGGGGAGCTGAGCCCTGGCTAAGCATTGCCCGGCTTGCAAAGATGGGCTCAAACATGGGGCCACAGTGGCCCATGAGCCGGGAGACTCATGCGGTAGCCCAGTCATCCCAGGTCCCTTGATTTAAACATCTCTGCGGTGAAGCCCTCTCTCCCTTCCCATGCCCAGATGAGCTGTTCTTCCTACATGTTCCCATGGAACGCTCTTGTCCATCATCATAACACTGTCATTTTCTATTGATCGTTGGCTTTGCTCAAAACTGTAAACTCCTTGGAGAGACTGTCTCATTCATTATTAGCTATCCAGAGCCTACCAGAATGCACAACACAGAGTAGCTTTGCAAATACTTTTTTTTAAAGTGCACGTTTACTTTTATTTTTGTTTTTATTTATTTTTTTATTAACATATAATGTATTATTTTGCCCCAGGGGTCTAGGTCTGTGAATCATCAGGCTTACACATTTCACAGCACTCACCATAGCACAAACCCTCCCCAATGTCCATAACCCATCCACCCTATCCCTACCCTCCCACCCCCCAGTAACCCTCAGTTTGTTTTGTGAGATTAAGAGTCTCTTATGCTTTGTCTCCCTCCCGATCCCTTCTTGTTTCATTTTTTCCCTCCCCACCCCCACAGCCCCCCACCCTGCTTCTCAAATTCCTTATATCAGAGAGATCATATGATAATTGTCTTTCTCTGATTGACTTATTTCGCTTAGCATAATACCCTCTAGTTCCCTCCATGCCATTGCAAATGGCAAGATTTCGTGGTTTTGATGGCTGCATAGTATTCCATTGTATACATATACCACATCTTCTTTATCCATTCATCTGTTAAATGTGACAAGTGTATGGCTTACGATGAAAAATCTTTCAAAGGTAAATTTACTCATGCGATTAAAAGTTAAAACGTAAAACTATTTACATGATGAAAAATGTGAAGTCTCTATTTTCTAGGGTTAGGAAGAAACTTTGGAAAAAATGGGTTTGATGATGTCTCTAAAATGGTATTCAGAGTAACACTCTTTTAGTTATAACAACGTGGAATAAGTACATTTTAATTTGCAATCAGAGAAACGGGTGACTCATAGTAACCTTAACATGCCTTTCTTCTTTTTTTTAAATTTAAATTCAATTAGCCAACACACAGTACGTCATTAGTTTCAGATGTGGTGTTCAGTAATTTATCAGTTGCGTATAACGCCCAGTGCTCATCACATCATGTGCCCTCCTTAATGCCTGTCACCCAGATGCCCCATCCCCCCAACCGCCTCCCCTCCAGCAACCTAATGCCTTTATTCTTAAACTGTTATGTCTAAAAATTCTCAGTTGTTCATGACAATCCACGAAAGAAAATGCTAGAGTAAAATGCACTGTTGTGGACACTGTTGGCGCCCCCATCAGACCCCTCCTTCCTGACAGGTGTACTGCATCCGAAGCAGTTATGGATGCTGACTCCTGACGATTCAGACTTGGCCCTTCCACAGAGAATTGCTCTTGGAAATGCCACCTTGGCTCCAATCCGTGACTAACTGATATGGGTGAATAAAACCTAACCACAGGTCAACTCTGGATTCTAACTCACACTGCAGTTCTCCCCATGGGATGAGCTGATGGCCAACTTCTAGAGAAAGCCAATTCTCATGCCTCTTCCCCTGCCCTCCCCCGCCTCCTTCACGAGCCGGCTGGTTTCTCCCAAGAACAGTCCGTGGATAAATCGAAGGCATGACATCCGGGTCTGCTTCTAGGAAACTACCCCCAAGATATTCACTGAAGTGAAATTTCAGCTTCTGAGGGTACATGACTCCTGATGCCGTGGAGGGCTCAGGAACAAGGACAGATGACCTGGCACTTCCTCCCTGCCCTGTATATTTCCAGACAAGTTATGTCCGAGACTAGTACTTATTTAGTCAACATGATAATCAGAGCACTTCTTCCAGGAACCTCAGTGGTGCTCAAATTAAACATTTCGTTAGTACCTATTTTGTGTCAGAAATGTGCTAGGAAAATATTAGGAATGGAACAAAGAATAAAATATAGTTTCTGCCCTCTCAGCTTCTGGTTGGTAGAGGAACACGAAGTGAACAAACATCTTGTCTAGGATCCTCTTCTGATCTGACTGAAGCCCCAGCCCCTCCGCCAAATTTAGCTCCTGTTCTGTGAGAGCATTTCTTTGTCTTTCCTTCCAGATGAGTCAGACGTGGGGTCTAGAAATCATGTGAATGCAGAACGGGTTCTCGAGAAGGTCCTTTAGTGCCTGGTGGAGGCCAGTCCCGACACATCGCAGCTTTAGCATCTCCTTCCGAGTGACTGGGAGGAGTGGAGATGTGTTCTCTCCTGCAGCTCTTCCTTGCAATAGTGCAGTGCTCTTTTAAGAAAATTCACCATGGCTTGCCTCCCTCCATGAATCAAATTGCCCCTGTGTTTGGGGGCAGGCCTCGTGCCCCAGATTGCTGGGTGTTGTGTTGGCTCTATGTCATGTGGGTGTCACACCTGGAGGTGTGTGTGCTTCCCATCCATGGCTGGGAGTGTTAGGAAGCCAAAAAGTGTCCTTTTTTTTTTTTTTTAAAGATTTTATTTATTTGACAGAGAGAAAGATTACAAGTAGACAGAGAGGCAGGCAGAGAGAGAGGAGGAAGCAGGCTCCCTGCTGAGCAGAGAGCCCCATGGCGGGGCTCGATCCCAGGACCCTGAAATCATGACCTGGGCCGAAGGCAGAGGCTTAACCCACTGAGCCACCCAGGCGCCCCCCAAAAATGTACTTTTTAAAACATATTCTTTTTTTTTTTTAAGATTTTTATTTATTTATTTTACAGAGGGAGCGAGATCACAAGGAGGCAGAGAGGCAGACAGAGAGAGAGAGGGGGAAGCAGGCTCCCCACTGAGCAGGGAGCCCGATGCGGGCCTCGATCCCAGGACCCTGAGATCATGACCTGAGCCGAAAGCAGAGGCTTTAACCCACTGAGCCACCCAGGCGCCCTTAAAACATATTCTTAAATTATTAACTATGTGCCCAGAATCCATTTTTTCTTATGTGAACTTTATTGAGGAAATAATAGATTTTTAAATTCCTTTTTAGGAATGTTTTTAATTCCCCCCCCCCTTTTTTAATGGTAAGTTCTCCTAACCTCTTTTGGCCTCAACCTTCCTCCCTTATAACAAACTGGAGGAGTTCTCAGGTCTTGTTCATCTCTCACATGTTCGGATTTCTTATGGCCTCTTCTCGAACATGCTGTATTTCAACAAAATGCAAATTAATTTCTTTCAGACTATGTCAGCATTAAGTTTTGCTGTGTAGTCACCAGATCCAAAAAAAGGTGTGTGTGTGTGTGTGTGTGTGTGTGTGTGTGTAATTTAATCTGTATCAGGGTCTATTACTGCAGCCTTCTGACATTTTTTTAAGTAAGCCCTAAGCCCAGCATGGGGCTTGAACTCATGACCCCAAGATCAAGAGTCACATACTCTCCTGATTGAGCCAGCTAGGTACCCCCTGACTTAATATTTTTGACTGAATATCCGAAATGAAAAAAAAAAAACAATTAGCTTGTATATTAGCATAGGATAACTGCTATAACAAGCAATCCTAAACTCTCAGTGGTTCAATGCAGTAAAATAAAGTCTACTGTTTGTTCACAACCCAATGCTGTCAACGGGATAGAGAGAGGAGTGGGGAGGTCTGGTCTCTGCTCTATATGGTCGTTGAGGAACTCGGGGTCTCTCCATCTTGGGAGACTTTCATCTTCAACACATGGGCTCTGAAGTTGCTACAAAAAGGGAAAAGAAAGTGAAGGATTACCTACAGGAAATTTTCATAAGCCAGGACTAGAACTGGCCCCTTTCCATTGGCCAGAATTCAGCCCCGTGGCTCCAACATGATTGCTGGAACAGGAGGCTGGGAACTTTGCCTCACTCTGGGCCCGGGCAGAAAAGGAAAATCACGAATATTGGTGAGATGTGGGATCATCAGCCTTTGCTGGTTTTCAGACGTGCCAGTTGGTGGAGTTTGAGAGCATGCCTGAGAGGGCTTTGCTGCCCGGTGCTGTTCCTACGCATGTACCCCCGTCCCCCTTCACACACCGTTTCCTTTCTTCCAACCTCATCTTTACTCTTGTATTTGATGTCTTGAGGTAGAGAGAGAGAATGTGACTGTGGATAGGGAGCCATAGGGATTCTTATGGGCAAGACAGGAGGGAAAACCAGCTCACTGGAAGAGTGGCATGAATTTCAGAAAGACAGCAAGTGAGCAAAAGGCGACTGGTTTGACTTGGTTGCTTTGGTTTGAGATGGAAATAGTTTTTTCCAAAAAGAGACAAACCTCAAGATAAAAAGTTCCCTTCTCCATGGAGTAGAAGAGGATGTTTTGATCCATATTTTATTAGCCTATTATAAAATTCAGTTTGAAGAACCTCTTTCATGTTTTTAACTGCACCACAAAGATCAGCATCCACAATTAAGAACTATAAGCATTTAAGAGTAACTCATTCTGACCCTTATATTTTTCACGTAAAACTAACACACACATACCCACATTCAATAATTTAGGAAGATATTTTTAGAAAGAACATAATTTGCTTTCTGCCTTAAACTCTTCCAGCATGGAATGGGAAGCCAACATCTACTCATTTGTAAACCGGCGATGACACACATTGAACAAGCTTGCCCAGAAGTCAAAACCAGATCATTGCAACAGGAAATCCCCCCACAGTCTCCTGCGGGCTCTTTCTGAAGAGCTGCAGTTTCAGATCTTGTAGTAATTTGGAATGCAGGTTTCTTTGATAGGTAGTCCTTGCCCCAAACTCTCGCTGACTCCAGTGTCATGAAAGTCACTGACTCATCTTTTCATATTTTTGTCTGATTAATTACCAAGACTTCGTCTTCTTTTTCATTTGTTATGCTTGGTTTAATTTAAAAAAAAAAACCGCTTTCTGGAAACAACTTCCTGTTTAGTTTGTAAGTGGCATGTCTCAGACCTAAAATTCTTACACTGGACAATTTCACAGAGCCAACGGACACAAAAGTCTTGCCAGGAACAATTCTCATGAAGGGTTTCAAAGCAGTGAATCCTAAGAAGTCCAGAGCCAGCAACAGGACTTGCCCCTCAAATATTAAATGGGATTAGGCACATTTATTCTGAAAACCATAAAAAAGCAACTGCATAGGTGACACGTTGTGTTTCTTTCCTCCAGGGCTTTCCTGGAAAGGACGGGTCCTCTGGCCCTCCAGGACCACCAGGGCCAATTGTAAGTATTTCCACAAACTACTGGGATTTAAAGCATTTCATTTCTTTTGAGAAATCTTTTGCTCACCTTTCACCTGGGCAGCCATCTTTGCTCTGGGGTAACAACTCATTCTTTGGTGCAGAGCTCTCCTTATAGTATCCGTGTGGCTTGATCACTCTATCAGAGCCACTCTGTCCGTACAAGTCCCTGCACTGATCTAGTTTTTATTGAACTTAGGTAAGGCTTGAGTTTGAAAGAACTGCACCTGACTGCTAACGTGACTTCTAAAAAATGTCTCCCCTGCTTTTTTGGTAGTTGGGAACAGGAATGAGTCACGGATCTTGAAGTCTTGGTGTTGAGAGGGAGGGAAGTTATCCCTGTGTGTGTTTGTTACTCCTTCTTGAGAGCAGGCTGTCTTCGATGAGAATGTGTGAGTACTCACCTTTGCTCCATTTTCCTGTCTCTCTGCTTAGGGCATTCCTGGAGCCCCCGGAGTCCCAGGGATCACAGGAAGCATGGGACCTCAGGGTGCTCTGGGGCCCCCTGTGAGTATTGCGGCAGTAGCCAGTCATCTTCGGCTTATTTAATGTGTTTAAATTTACCAGCATCTCTGTTGGGCAGAAATGTTTATTCCTAACTAGACTCTGTGGCATCCATAAAAGAAACCAGAGAATCTCCTGGGGGAAAGATTGAGGTCAGACTCTGGATATATCATGGCTAGAGACAGATGGCCCCAATAGGGAATAATCAGCTATGCTTCTGTTTATATATATTTTCATTGTTGGCTATTCTGTATTTGTCTAAGTAAGTTCAATGTCATCTTTACAGGGATTGGGTAAAACAGCTACGTGTTAATTAGGCCTGACTCCTGGTTAAAAAAATACAAAGTTGAGAAATTCAAGGATGAGTAAGAATGGGAACAGATTTTTCTTCCTAAATTCTACGAGAAAGACAGGATTTCCGGTCAAACACACACTCACATATAAGCAAATAAATGTAAGTGAAGGCCACTGAATGGAACTAATTACCCCCCAATTATGTGCTTCTCATCTCTTCGGGTGTTCAAGTGTGATCAGTGGGAGGGGTAGAGATAGGATGGGGGAGAAAGAAATGACCACATCTGGGTCGATTTCCTCATCGGTAAATTGAGGTAGTTGTATTAAAT
This sequence comes from Ailurus styani, assembly GCA_002007465.1. NCBI lineage: Eukaryota > Metazoa > Chordata > Mammalia > Carnivora > Ailuridae > Ailurus > Ailurus styani. The sequence goes on along the minus strand of LNAC01000029.1, from coordinate 123,535 downwards.
GGCCTCCCAAACCACATCTGTTGTCTTCTGTGACTTTCAGGTTGTTTCTTCTAGTTGTAAGTATTAGTCATCATTCTGACATTATCTGATATACTGAGCCTGTATTTCACTAAAGTAACTGGAGACGTATAAATGTATATATGACTACAAACAGGCGAGGAATTTGGGGAAAAGTGAAATTTGAAGCATGAGGGTAGGAGAGGTTAATGAGTGAAATTTCTATGGCTTCCATAACATTACTGCAACCTCGGCGACTCAAGACTACACAAATGTACTAACTTACAGCTGTGCAGATCAGAAGTCTGACATGGTCTCACTGGGTTAAAATCAAGGTGTTCGCATTTCCTTTCTGGAGCTTCGAGGAGAGAATCTATTTCCTTGTCTTCTCTAGAATCCAAAGACTTCCCACATTCCTTGGCTCATGGCCGACTTCCATCTTCAAAGCCGGCGGTGTTTCATCTCTCTGACCATTCTTCCATAATCACATTTCCCTCTGAACACAGCCCAGAAAGGTTCTTTGCTTTAAGAACCTATATGATTTTATCTGGGCCACTGGATAATCCTCGATAGTGTCTCTAGATAACCTCAAGATGCTTGCCTAAGTCACATTTGCCAAGTCCCTTTTGCCACGTAAGGTAATGTATTCATAGGTTCTGGGGATGGGGGCATGGACAGTCTTGGGGGGGCACGCTTTTTCTGCCTACCACAGTGAACAAAACATAACAGAACCATTGGTTCTCATTTGGAAAGATGCCCCTCTCCTTCTCGCCACCCAGAAAGCCATATTACTTTTTAATCTCAAAACTCATGTCAATAAAATTTCATCCTCAGTGTCCCTACCCAAGATAGGAACATAAAAAATGCCTTCAGATTTTAGCCAGCACGTCCTTATTTGCACACCCAAGTGAACACTCTCCTCAACAGTCACTTTACAAAATGGTATACTCGTTCCAATGTCTTGTTGAAAACACTTTCCTATCTCCTCTTTTAAAATCCAGCTGATAATGGGTCACAGAAAAAGCTTTTATCACTTTATCTTCACACCTCTTTTTTTAAAATCCACTGTGATATTACTGAGAATGGTCATGCACATGGAGACATACTCTACACTCACACATGTGGTCATACACAAATCACACACATGCACGCACACACACACACACACACACACACACACACACACACTCAGTCCTGTCTCTACCATTCTTTCACTACAAACCTCTCTGTGCATTTGGCTGGAGGCTATTTCTCACCGGAAAGGAGACTTGAAAACCTCCTCTCTGCTCCCAGGCTTCAGTCCACGTCCCAGAATGTGCTCCTGAGAACAAGAGTTCCGGAATATTCCAACCGGCCTTGGAGAGCAAGGGGTGCTGTTAAAGCAGGGTCAGAGACCGCACGTACAAAACCTGTTTCTCAGAAAGCCATGAGAGGTTTTAGGCCTTCAAAAGCTTTGGAGGCCTCCCAAAATGGAATGAGAAAAAACGAAAGCTCCTTTCATTTGATGAGACAATGATCTAATGTATGGCTGCAAGAGCTGCTCTTTTCATTCCTGAAACTTTGGTTTTGCGGACCCCTCCTAGAACTAGTTTCCCTTACCCCGGGCTGGGTTGATCCTAATCCGTGAGCAATGGAGCAGGAAAGAAGGTTCCTAGGGGGAGGGAGGTCCTCGGAGGGCTGGGAGGCCCTCGGGGGGAGAAAATGGGGTGCACGAAGGGTGGAGAACACATTAGGTAAGTAGAACCCCACCCTGCTCACCCACCTGGCCAGTTGCAGCTCTCGAATAGACTCTAAATATGGGGCACGCCCAAATGCCCATAAACTTTGCCCCAGAAATGAAACACTTGTTCATAATGTTATCTTCAATTATTGTAAGTCAACAGAAAAGGGCCCCTACTGGGGGCACGAGGGGCCCCGAGCCGCGGGCAGTTTTAGCAGAGACAGAAGCCATGCAGTGTAGAGGTCCTGGGTGGGGTTGCCCGAGTCGTGGGCTCTGGGTCTCCTCTCCAAAGCCAGTCGTTCTCCAAACCGTCCAGCCCAGACTTTCTCGAGCGCTCTGGGACGGGAGCAGCTGGATGCCTGCTGGCCGCCAATCTGGCGTGACCAGTAAAGCGGGCTCGGCGTCCTGGTGTTAAGGCCTTGATTGATTTCCCATGGATGTCTGTCTAGGAAGGCAGGAGGGAAGGAGACCAAGAAAGACAGACTGCCCTGCTGAAAATAGCAACGTGTTTCCTAGGGCGGTGCCAGGACCGTGTGCTTCCCTGCGCCCTGCCATCAGCCACCGACTGCCCGGGGTCGACCGTGCATTGCGGCTGCGGCAGTCGTCATTCCTCCCTGAGGTTTCAGACCGGGCTGAGTCGCAGTGTCTCCACTCCAGCGCGGGAAGTGGGGGGGAAGCTCATGCAAGAAGCGGCCCTGTACTCAGCTTGAAATCGACATGGGGAGACGGGTCCCCTGCAGCATTTAAAGAGCACTGCATTGGAAGTCAGGATGCCTGGGTTCTAGCAGTGGTCCTGCTGTGACCTTACCCAGCTGTGCCAGCCACATCACTTAAGCAACTTAGCGAGGCTCTCAGGATGTCGGCTTCCCCATTCATCCATTTAAAAATAGGTACTGGGTAGCCACAGTATGGACCGGCTACATGGGGGACAGGAGTCCCTAGGGGTACCAAAGATGACCAAGATATTTTTCCACATCCATGGCAAATCTGGAGAGAATCTTTTTTCTTTAAGTAGGTATGATACAAGGCAGAAAGTGAGAAATGTCTTAAGGGAAAGACAATGAAGTTGCTATGAAAGCCCCACTGAGAGACAGAGAGACCGAGAGACAGAGGGAGATATGCCCTGAGCTGATGGGATGAGGAGACTAGCGCCGGAATGAAGCAGCATTTGACTTGGATCTTGAAATATGGGTGTGATTTCTGCCCACAAAGACAGGAAGAGAGCATTGATGGAGATCGTGTTAAGACATAACACAAACACAAGGCACCCCATCTTTTAAATGTTTTGGTATTTTTCAACCCTTTCTCTTACTTCATGCCACAGTTTTATTCTGACCGCTCTCCGTTTCTCACAGAGTTTATCATCGGGAGGCCTGACTGGCCCCCTTGCCTCTGCTCTCACCCTGGTCTTGTCCAGTCCCCAGGAGTTGAGTGGTCCTTCCAGCACATCTTTGATGTGTCGTTTCCTGGCTTGAATCTCCTCACTGGATCCCAGTAGCCAGAGGATGGGTCGAAAATATTCAGCCGGGGCGCCTGGGTGGCTCAGTGGGTTAAAGCCGCTGCCTTCGGCTCAGGTCATGATCCCAGGGTCCTGGGATCGAGGCCCGCATCGGGCTCTCTGCTCAGCAGGGAGCCTGCTTCCTCCTCTCTCCTCTCTCTCTGCCTGCCTCTCTGCCTACTTGTAATCTCTCTCTCTGTGTCAAATGAATAAATAAAATCTTTAAAAAAAAAAAAAAAAGAAAATATTCAGCCGGGTATACACGGCCCTTCCTTCCATGATGGTCCCTTCCTTGACCTTCCTGGCTGACCTCCCACCATCCCTTCGTTTGGAGTTGAGTCACCTAAAATTATCCAGAGCTCCCCCAACACATCCCATACCATTTCACGTTTGTTTAGCCTTCAAGACACCCTTCCCTTTGAGCTGTTTTCTCCTCCTTTCTCCCCCTGGTGAGTTTCTGGCTAGTCTCTCTTTAAAACTGGGCACTTCCTGTATGAGGCCCCCCTCACCTCCTCAGGCTGAGACCACATCCTCCCCTTCGATGAAACGATCCCTTCCTCAAGGGCAGAAATATCATCATACTCTTGTACTCACATGTTTTTGTTCCTAGATCCCAGCTCTGTTTCATAGAGGGCTCTTAATAGGTCTTTGTTAAAAGAAAGAAAGAATGAAGGTGTGTTTGCATTCTTTTTTTTTTTTTTTAGATTTTATTTATTTATTTGACAGAGCGAGAGAGATCACAAGTAGGCAGAGAGGCAGGCAGAGAGAGAGAGAGGAGGAAGCAGGCTCTCCGCCGAGCAGAGAGCCCGATATGGGCCTCGATCCCAGGACCCTGAGATCATGACCTGAGCCGAAGGCAGAGGCTTTAACCCACTGAGCCACCCAGGCGCCCAGGTGTGTTTGCATTCTAGTTAGGCTGAAGTGCAGGGTAGTGTTAGAAGATTATTCTTAGAAGATTATCTCTCCACGGTCTAACGGTCTAATGGAGGAGAACTTTAGGGCCTTTAGGGCCAAGCTAGGATGTTTTGATTTGTGTTAACAGACATCTTTAATATGTGGGACTTGGACCATGATGAGATCATTCCTCTTCCCTCAGCATTAAAATTCTGTGACTCTATGAATGTAGCTACTGTAGTTTCTTTTCTTTATATTTCGAGGGTTCCTAAAATTATAGGAAAATGTGCCATTTTTCTTGCCCACATCTACAGGGAATATGTGTTTTCCCTCAAAGCATACTTTGGTGGAGTTATGGACCTTCCCTTGCTCAGGAATTTTTACTTTGTTTTTGTTTTACTTTGCAAAAATCAAAGGAAAGATGTCAGAGATGTTGGAATAAAAAATAACTTCTTGCTGTACAGATACTCTACTAAATGGATCTTTCACTGAGACCTCCTAGCTGTGCCCTGTAGCTACTTAAAAACCAACATTGATTGTGAGGCCGAGTTTGAGTGATTTCGGGTCGGATTAAACACATCCATCCCTATGAACCAGAAGAGGCTGATACTGTGCACTTTCCTTATCACTTGGGTTCACCCTCTAACTTCTTTTTCTATCAAGGAAGCCAATTTAATAAACAACAGCTAGCAATGGTGATGTCAAAGAGTGTATTGTTTCAGAAATAAAAATATTTAAGACCAGTTGTTTTTGAGAAATGACTCAGGTTAACACCGAGTTCTGAGCTGCTAGGGTTAGGTGGGAGGGACTCATGATTGCTTTTTTATTATTGTTTAGCTAGGAAACGGAGTTGAAGATATTGGGTGGCCGAATTGTTGAATAAAGTTCTCGTTCACTCTGCTAAAAGCACACTTTGTTGGGGAGACCACGGGCTCTGGAGCCCAGATGATTGGGTTCTGGTCCCAGAGTTTCCATTTTCTCACTGTGTGATCATGGACGAGTTAGTTAACCTCTGGGTGAAGCAATTTTCTTATGTGTAAAGTGGAAATACCATCTCCTAGGGTTGTTAGAAAGAATGAATTAGATTATTTTATAAGAGTCTTATAAGGATTAAATAAATAAGTTAATCTGATAGGGCTGTGATAGAGTTAAATGGATTAATACCCTGGGAACAATGCTTGGAATATGGTAAAAGCAGCTTTAGTGTTAAACTGCTAGTATTTACCAGTAGTTTCTGAATATATTAAAAATGTGCAATATTTACTTATTTTTGTTTGCTGGCTTTGGGGTTTTGTTTTGCATCTAATGCTTGAAAATCTGGTTCCACTAAAGATTTATTTCATGGTAACATAAGGAGCTCTTTTCTCCAGTCAGGCCTCTTTAGGGATTATTGCCTCTTTAGGGATTTGACCATTTGTAGAGCCTAAAACTTGAAGAGGACGACACCAATTAATCTGTATCTCAAAAGAATTGAGAGGGAAGGATGCCTTGTAAATCTTACTTTTGCAAACAGTTTTTATAAGAGAAATTGGATACTTTTTAACAGCATCAACTCTTAGATGCTTTATAACAAAATCAACTCTTTTTCTAATGGTCTAGAATGCCTGAGAATGTCTTAAATATAATTTTTCAGACATGGCAGTTAAAAAGAAGCTGCCATCCAGAATTGCAGTAAAATTCAGCCATTCACTCGTTCAGTTAACATATCTTTGAGCACCTGCTCTGGCCCAAGCACAGTCCTAAGAACTGGGGAGACAGGAGTTTGTGAGCTAGACATAGACTGCCTATGGAATTTACATGCTGAGAGTAGTTGGAGAGAGAATATACTTTCTTTGTAGAGTTGGAGATTCTCCCCTGTCAAGTCCAGCTTTGTATTTTTCTTAAATTCTGTTCCATGTGCTACCTCATTCCAAATAATGACGACACAATGAGATGCCAACACATTATCCTTGTAAGAAACCCCAGAGACCATTTCACTTAATGGTCTGATCTTACAAAGAAGCTCAGAGAGTTTAAGTGGCTTACAGACCCTGTCTCATCCCTTTTCCCCCCAAATATGCAAAATTTCAAACAAAATTCAAAGGATTTAGAGTGAGTACCTATATACCCAGCACTAACACTTCATTGTATGATTATGAGGGTGTGTATATTTTTCAATAACGTTCTCTTGAGCTTTGGTGATTATTGATCTCATTTGTAATCTTGAAAAATTATCTTACAGTACACTAAAGGGTGGATTTAGTCTTCTAGCTGAGGTCAGTTAATATTTTTCTTCTCACTTTATTAACAGAACAAAAGGAAGCTCAAGGTCAGAGGAAGTAGACAACAGTCTACTAGTTTTATAATGTATTATAATCAACAGTCCTAGATTTATAATGACTATTTCAATTTAATATTGGACTTAGTTGAATGTTTGAGTAAATCTTTTATGCAGGAAACAGGCCAGGTAGTTTTAGAACTATAAAGTAATATAAGTTATGGTTTCCAGTTTTAGAGAGAAAGAAATCCACATCTACATCCACATCATCTACACAGAGAGAAGAGAAATCCACGAGTTGGCTTGTAGCTAAGTACATTGGAGAATAAAAAAATGCAGTGTCATATAACTGATAGTTGAACTAAGTACTGCATTAGAATATTCCTACTGTTGATACTTAATTTATGATTTATGTTTATAAATGCTTTAATATTTTTCTCACATTTCAAATGTTTTGTAGATCAGGTCTATGGGAGTGTGAAAGTGTCATTTTGAGGAGCAGAAGATAGGGAGGTTGGAGCTAAGTAACAAAAGACTTTGAAGAACCAATTTTGTCACTTGGATGTCTAAGAATCGCCGAGTGATTCTGAATAGAGGAAGAGCTGCTCAGTAGTCACTGAGCTTTCTAAATTGTGTGCTGGTGGTATGTGAGGAAGGACTTGTGGTTATGTGAGGAATGGGGTCATGGGACAGAAGGAATGGCTACGAGAGCTTGCAATGCAAGAAAATTGTGTGTGTGTGTGTGTGTGTGTGTGTGTGTGTGTGTGTGTGTGTGTGTGTGTGTGTTGAGTAGACATACAAGATGCAAGGAAAGGGAAGGGAAAGATAGAACCAGTGGCAGGCTCAAGCTGCTTGCACCTGCTTCTCTTCCTTTCTCAACTCTGTCTTCATTGACAGCACATGCTCAGCTTGAAATCAGCCACAGTAGATAGATTTACACCTCCAATAGCAGCAAATTCTGCAGGTCATGGCATCTTATTTTTCCAGAAAGCCAATTTACCTGCACACCAATGGTGTGAAACCAGAATTTTGAATTTGGGTGACTGTTAATTGAATAGAGATTCTGGAGAAATACCTGGTTGGGACCTGTTGAGTTTATTATAACAATGAGGAACTGTCTGACAATGTCAGTAAATTCTGTCTGTAAAGGCTATTTGCTATCCTTTTGGTAGAGGCTGTAAAAATGTTACTCAGTGGATCTGTTACATTGCTTCAGAGTAGAAGCAAAAGGATGAAATGCTCTTTTTTTGTTCATTAGTGTAATTTCATTACAGAAACACTTGAAGTCTCCATTATTTTTTCAGTAAAAATTTTTATGGTAATAATACAGTTTCTTACAGGTCAAAGAGTAGCTAAGCCACAAAACAAAATAATAATAAAGCTGAGAACTTGCATTAATACAAGCTGCCGTTATCAGGGAGAGTCGGGGAGCAAAACTGTGTGCTGTGATACGGACAGAAAGCAGAGTCACGGGATTCCACAAACCTCATCTCTTACTTGAACTCTTAGGATGGAAGATCATTTACTTCCTTTGAGAGATATTCTTTTAAAAATGGAAACAATTTAGCTATTCAGCAAAGGCTTGTAAAATAAATCATGAAGCATCAGTAGAGTACAATTCATGGAGTGGTGCTTAGGGTGGAAAGGTATGAATGACCCATTCAATGAAATGACGTCACAAAGCAATATCACTGCCTGATCTCAATTTTTCGTGAAAAAATCCTGTGTCTACGTATTAAAAGGTTGGAGAAGTAAAAGGTTTAAAAGAGCTCCTTCTGTTTGCTGTTGGCTTATTCCTGTTGTGCATCGATTTTTGCTGCGGAACCGCTAGAGCGAGGAAAAATATCTTGATAAAATAAGAAAAAATAAGAAAAGATGCACTCTCATTATGGCCAGCTGAAGGCAGTGTTACAAGTAACTTGACTATGTAAATTTTTTACAGGGTATCCCTGGAGCCAAGGGAGAGCGAGGAGAAAGAGTGAGTATCCTCTGGCTCTGTTTACCAGGCATAGCCGGCTGCACACCTTTGTTGCATAAGCCTGAGATAGCATGGCCATTTTCTATCAGACTGTTAACCATTGTGACTGTTCATCACTCTGATTCCATTCCCCTTCTCCTCCCTCCCTTCAACCCACTGGACTGGGCACGCTGTCAGGTGGAAAAACACCGTGCGGGCTAGAGGTCGGGAAAGCTGGTTTCTAGTTGCCTCTCTGCTACCATTCAGCTAGATGACCTGGGGCCCCTTTCTTTAAGGATAAAATGGAGAGAATCGAACTCCACTAGCTCCAGAGTGGATTTGATGACAGAATTATGTAACGGACGGAAAAAGGCTTCAGAAAATTAAAAGCTCTCTACGAATACCAAGCAGTAGAATGGGGCTTGTGTTTTCTCTGATGGGCCGACACTGGCAGCCAATGGCAGATGCAGAGTCAAGGTGGTTGGGGAATTTAAATCAATTTATTTTCGGGACCTTCTCTCTCTTTTGAGAAATTGTGCAGCGGCTTATATAATTGTGCTGTCGCCTGTGGTAGAAGCAACCGTGACTTTGGGCTCATCCAGTCACCTCTGTGTACTCCTGGGCAACGTGTTTAACTGTTCATGTATAAAATAGGTTTAAGGTCTTTCCTTGGAGTTGTTGCTAATATGAAATAAGCCACTGCCTGAGAAAGCATTAGATTTTATAAGCTCTAAAGAGCTATAAATGAGGTATTCAACGTATATGGGTTTGTGTCAAAACTATGTAATTTTTTTAGAATCTGGGACCAGAAAGACTTGATTTGTCATTTAATGAAGGTTTCCAGGAATCTTGCACTGTGAGCGTCAAATAGCTTCCTCCTCCCCTGCACCGTGGGGGCCAAACCCATCTGCTGTGGGGGCCAAAGAGGTGGGAGGAGGGGGTGGAGTCAGAGCTGCGTGCTGGAAGTCCGGCCATGGGGCTGGGCTTGTGACCGGAAGTCAGAGGATGCTTTCTTCTCCCGCAGGGGGACCTCCAGTCTCAAGCTATGGTACGAGCGGTGGCACGTCAGGTGTGCGAACAGCTCATCCAGAGTAAGTACATTACCGTGTCCAATGCTGTTCTCTGTTCCTTGTCCAAACCGGGTTCTGTCTTGCCCAGAAGTTAGTGACTCGGGAAAACACCGTGAACGCTTTGTCTCGGTGCAGATAGGTAAGCTTTACACATGGTCTTAACTAACCCAGGTAAGAGGTCAGCACAGATCACCTTTGAGTCCTGTATCCTTGCTACAGGCTCCCACTTCCTCTGCCGTATCTGTTCCAGAGCTTTCCTTTGGCCCATGTAGATTTAACTTAGCTGCCAGGATCAGATCTTTTATTCTTTCCTTGTCTTTCAATGGATAGATTTTTTTTTTTCTCAAGCACTCTGCACTTGAAAGTTGTCAGACGAAGGAATCAGAAGCTGCTTTCGAAAAGATGATTCATTAAAAAAAAAAAAAGAGGATTCATGGTGTTGATTTCTATCAACTCAGTAGATTTCAATCAGTACCTGCTTTTTTTTAATCCGTTTCTTTTGGTTAGCCCCAGGTCCTTTGCTTCATTCTTTTTTTTTTTAACTTAAATTCAACGTGCCAATACACAGTACATCATTAGTTTCAGATGTAGTGCCCCATGTCTTCGTTTTAAACTTGAACTTGCCAAGCAGCACAGTAGTTCAAGTACTGGTTTGTGTTCATTCACTTGCATACCCACCTGTTTGGCATTTCCCCTAGGCCCACTGACATTTTGTCTCAGTAATCTAACCAGAGCATTACTAGGGTGGGCCCTTTGCCAATAATTTGTTCAATTCCAGAAAGATCTAAGGCCAGATAGAGATGAAATAGAGCTCTGCAGTCAAGCCTTTTACTCTCATAGCACACGGCTCCACCTTCATTACCTGAATGGCTGTCTTAGCTCTGGGAGGTTACATTTTTTTAACCTAGGAACGTCTGGGAGTCCCATAAGTGTCAAAGAAGGCATATTGGCTGGTTCCCAAATCCCATCTGTAGTAGATAAACCCAGATCTCATCTCTGGGAAGGCATCAAGTGAAGGTGCCCTTCAGCTTGGAAGAGTTTTCATCAAGACATAAATTGTGCAAACCATGTACAAAGCTGTCATCTTCTGACATAACAGTAATGCTCCCTGTATTTTAACTTTATTTCATTTATATTACATTGCCCAAATTAAATGTGTCTATCTGAAGGAATTGACCAGTTTTAAATAAAACTATTCGAGTTTAGTGACAAAACAAGATCTTTAAATACACAATAAATTCTAAAAGCTAAATTGAACATCATAAAAGCTAAATTGAACTTTGAAAACCTCCAAAGCTAACCTGTGCCTTGGATTATTTTGTAGGCTTCTCATTTCAAGTATATAGTGTAAATGAGGAGGAAATTATTTTAAGGAAGTCTAGGGGTTAAATCCAGATGGGACCGATGGACCACAGTATGTGGGAGATTTCACAATAGTTGTCATATTCCACTGTAGAATAAAAATTTTATATAAATATACGATCATTTAAGACATGCCCTAAAAATTGAGAGTTCAAAATTGCATATTTTCCCCCCTCGGGAGTTCTCAGATTCTTGTGAATGACTTCGAGGAAATGGAAGCCAGCAGGGAGTGATGCAAGGAAGCTGACCAAAGCCTGTAGAACAGGGAGGCCCTGTCTATGGATGCAGTTGGGAGAGAAGAAATAGGAAACGTTGCACACAACTTTATGAGCAAGACCCAACCTGGCCAGGGGCTATTGCTGGCACGTCAGCCCCCTTCCCACGTGCTACTTCAGGTTCCTCTGGGTTCCTTATTCCATTGCTTAGGTTTCTCCTCAGAACTTGACTCACCGGTCAGCATATAATTCCTCACATGCTCAGTTATCTGGTTTTTAGTCCAGAGCCAAACAGAAGAATTACTCTAGGAAAGGTGAAGTGGGAAACTGTGTGAGACCAAAGTGATGACAGCTAGAGAAGTGATAATGGAGGGCCTCTTGTCAAGGGAAGAACCTGGAAAAGCAGATGTGGAAATGTCGACCCCACTGTGGACATGCCTACAGATGGCGCCTGAGTCATCAGTTGTGGTCATGGTCCTATGCTTAAGAAGGCATTGAATATATTTTAGAAATAATCCCTCTAAAAATGGCTACTCTTCTATATTTAGATTTGAAGGTTTGAAAAGGGATAGGTTTTCATCTAGAAAATTCACTCATGTGGGAAAATCTTATCTCCTGATGTTGCTGGAAAACTGAGGCGTTATACTATTAAGCACTTTACCAATGTATTCTTCTGATTATTAAAATATGTTCTTCCAGGCATAACTGAGTTAAGGGATTATAGGAGGGAGAGCCAAATTTTTTTAAAAAATAAAGTTGGTGGGAGTATCTGCAGCTGGGACCCAAGTAAAGGTTCCTGCAAAAAGGCTTGGCAACCAAGAGTTGAACTGAAACAAAACACTTGTCTGGTCATTTGTGAGCAAGAGGGTGGAGCAGGTTTTGTGGGTTGGAAAAATGACAAATAAGTTGGGGGGGTTGTTGCTAGAGAAAAGGGGCAGCTGGGTGAGGGCTTAGGGGTCAGATAAATGTTGGGGGCGAAGATCAGATTTATGACTTCTGCCCATGCTGTTTACTGAGATGCTGATGTGAGCTGTGGCATTCCAGACACTTGAGATGTGCCTTGAAAACAGTCCAGCTGTTCATATCATCCAAAGTAAAATGTCATCATTTTTAAGTTGGAAATCAACATATTTCAGAGGGGTGTGCTTTTCCTCTTGTGGTTGTCTAACAGAATGGTTCGAAGCCTTGACAGATAATACCGCCCGTCTTTCCTTTCTGCACGTGACAGTTCGTTGAAGGATGTCTCTGCCCTTTGTGTCTCAGGTCACATGGCCAGGTACACGGCCATCCTCAACCAGATTCCCAGCCAGTCCTCATCAGTCCGGACCATCCAAGGGCCTCCTGGAGAACCTGGCAGACCAGGGTCACCTGGAACCCCTGGTGAACAAGGACCCCCAGGGACCCCAGGCTTCCCAGGAAATGCAGGTGTGCCAGGAACCCCAGGAGAACGAGGTAAGCTGAGTCACCTCTCTCATTGGAATGCCACTGAAGTGTGTACAGTGAAGCACAGTGTAAACAGTGGTGCTTATATGATGATGATGTCCAAAATAATGAATGTTCATTAACGCCACCCATCCATTCTCCAGCTTATTTGTTTATCCCCAAGATCGAGTAAGTTGAGTGACCTACAAAGTATTTCATCAAGAGCCATATGTACTCATATGGAAAAGGAGGATCAGGACCCCCAGCTCACCTCTCAGAAGCTTTTGAGCTAATGAGAGAAAGGTGTCCCCTCTAGATGGAGGAATTAAGAACAGGTGCCCATTCCAGGTGGAAGAATTAGAAAATGATGCCCTCCTCTGGACAGATATGGCATCATGCTTATGTCATGGTGAGCCAAGACCTCACTTCTCCTTTTTTTATGCAGTGCCCATAGTGGGCAACAGTTGGTGGCAGCCCTCAGGTGAGTCATGGGTCATATCGACATATGATTTACATATGCCTATGTAGACTATGCCAGCTATAAACTTCAACTGAAAATACTGTTTGTGGTTCATCTTCCTATATCATTTTATATTTTATATATAATATAAAATAAATATTTTGTTTAATAGTTTCATGGGCCAAAGTTTTGTCTTTCCTACCAAAGTTTCTTGAAAATAGAAATCCTACTTAGCCTTTTCTGTTTTCCCCTACAGGACTTAGCAGTGTTGTAGAATACAATAGTAAGACTTTGATTGAATTTCACCCAGTTCTGTAATTGACCAAGATCTCCCACTCCAGAGGCAGATTAAAGAGATGTGGGAAATTGAGGTTACATAAAAACCACAAAGAAAGTGATGGGAAATAAGACAACAGATTACAAGTGTTTTGGTTTTTTTTTTTTAAGATTTTATTTATTTATTTCACAGAGAGAGAGAGATTACAAGTAGGCAGATAGGCAGGCAGAGAGAGGAGGAAGCAGGCTCCACGCTGAGCAGAGAGCCCCATGGCGGGGCTCGATCCCAGGACCCTGAAATCATGACCTGAGCTGAAGTTAGAGGCTTAACCCACTGAGCCACCCAGGCTCCCCTACAAGTATTTTCTAAGACACCATTTTCTAGAATGCAGATCTGGGGAAAAGCTAACTATTATCTATTTGCCATGTGAATCCAGTTACTTTTGTGAGCTGGGTAGGATATGTTCCTTTTATCACACTGGAGATGTGACATGCGGATTCCAAAGTTAGTACTTCACTCACGTTCATTCTTGATCCGTACCAACAGACCACATTCATTTCTGCCTCTGCGCTTTCTCATGCCTGTTCCCCACTTTGGAAACGTCCTTTGTTTTCCTTGTCTTAGGTGTGTTCTTACTCTCAGTGCAAGGCTCGGCTGCACTCTGTTTCAGGAGTGATGTTTTTGTTGATGGCCCCAGACCACACAGCGGCTCCACCCCCGGGACCCCTGAGCACTGACTGTCTTTCCTACCCATTTTAGTCCTCATCCAGGGTAGGTGAACAGCTCGATGGCCAAGAGCAGAAGCAGCTCTGAGCTGCCTTGCACATGATAGGTCCTCCCTAAGTACTTGCTCTCAACCAGTCCTGGTTTCCCTTTCTGAAGGTTTCTCCCTTGCCAGGGCACAAAACCAGCAGATGTAGAGAAGGGCATGGTTCCCTCCCAGCACACGGAAGACCTGGCCGCCGGGCATCCTTTGACGGTGTCAGTGATGGATCATCAGTGACGCGGGGGGCACAGAGCCAGAGCCTGAGTCACTCTAGGCGAGTCACAAGTTGTGTTTGTTCTTTTTGGAAGTCCTCTTCTTGTTCTTGCCAGACTGAATCTTTCCTGCTCCACAAGAGGACTTGAAGGCTTAGACCAGAGGAAAATCTTCCAGGAATTCTCAAACAGTGGCCCAGACAGCCTTTGAAATAGGAATTTCCATAATATAATTTTCTGACCTACATGTATTGATATACATGTATTTCTAAAGAGTGTAGTAGACAAAGCAGATTCATGCCCTGCAAATATATGGAGGATGACAGTGCGACAGAAAGTGAGACATGTCCTTTGAGCATGAGGGAAAGTGATTTTTAGATGATCACCAATGGATGATGCGTTTAAGGTTTGCATTTAAGGTTGGGGTTTCTAGGTCAAGGCCCAAGGGACTTTTCATTCCTAGCAAAGTATTTCAATCCTGTTGCAGTTGGAATTTGTTGCTGCAGGGAAGGCAATGATTTTTTGCTTGTATGTTTGATCTTGCAGTCCAAATACCCAGAAAGCATTGAGAGAGAGAAATATCTACTTGTCCACTAAATCAAAACAATAGAATTTTAAAACTGAAGACACTTTGGCCATCTTTTCTCCTCACCCTCATTTTGTGTAAAAGAGAGCAAATGAAGATATTGAGGTCCAGGGAGTCTTGAAATCAGCCAACATCAGGACTAGAAATAAAAACCAGAGATGGTGGGGTAGTTGTTGTTATGTAAAATATAGTTATCACACTGCTCTGTATAATTTTGAAAGGACACTATATTGTAGTAAGTAAAAATAAGTATTATTACTCAGGACTGTATTTAGACAAATGCCAAACTACAAAAGCAAGGCAAAAAGAAATATGGTGTTGAGTACTCTGGTCCAGCATTTAAGTGAACCTTACTTTCTTCTTCCTGTGTGTTTCACATAAGTCCTCCTAAAAGAAATTCACCACTCCATTTTCTTGGCTAACTTTTCATTAGACATGCTCCATCTGATTTCCCTGTTATAATTTTTCAAAAATATTTTAAAAGTAAGCTCTCTGCCTCATGGGGCTTGACCTCACTGAGATCAAGGTTTGCATGCTCCACTGACAAAGCCAGCTAGGTGCCCCTAGTTTTTCAAACGTTTTTTGAAAAATACATACACAGGATGTACAGTAAGAAATATATTTTGCATCATGATGGAGTATTATGCATGCAAACTTGTATAACTGAGGCAAAAAGAAATACTACTGATCCGTAATATGGTTCCCCGTTTGCTCTGTTAAAAAGGCTGAGGGGTAACTTTTATTTTGTGACCTCAGTTCAAAACACACTGTTGATTAACTCAATCATTATCATTGAACTAGCCAAAGAATATGCATTTTGGGGGAACAGAAAAGGAATTACAAAAACTTCCCCCATATCAGCAATGTGAAGTAGAGACTGTTCTCGACTTTCCTTATCACCCAGCAGAAGACTGTATTTTAGCTACCTCTTTTTCATTAGCTACCTCTTTTTCATTAACCCTTTGTCTCCTTTAACTTAAACAAAATATTTATCATCAGTTTGTGGGGAATAGTCGTTTAGCTATGTTCTCACATGGATCGCTATCTATACAGAATCCTTAGAATTTGAGGATTTGAAGGACTCCTGCAGCTCACGTTGTTCATCTAAGGCTCGAACTCCAACTTGGACTTGTCTGATTATTAGCACCCAGGAATAAAGAGGGTCCATCTGCATAGCACAAGCACGAGGTTATGCAGCCCAATTTCTCACCTGTTTTTTCTTCTTGTCACTTATACCACATGGCTCTTGTACAGCAAAGACAAGCTCTTCTTCCATGGGCTACAGTTTTGTTGCCTGTCCCCATTAAATGCTACATTGTCTTCAGGTAAATGGCTCTATATCCTGGCTTCCAAAGTTCACAAAAGCTATAATGCTCCTCCTTTGTTCCCTGACCTGAAACAACTGAGTCCTGACCTTTCTGACCTGAACTCACTCTCCAATCACAGCCTTGTGTGATTCTAACTAGACCCTAGAAGACAACTGTTTCTAATTCTGATCTTTGTGTAATCATTCCTGGTTGACTAATCTCCTTTTTTCTTATTCCATTTATTGAAATATTCATATTCCACACTGGTGTCCTGAACCATATATTAACCTTGTCAAAAATAAGTTGGTTGGTTGGGGCACCTGGGTGGCTCAGTGGGTTAAAGCCTCTGCCTTCGGCTCAGGTCATGATCTCAGGGTCCTGGGATCGAGCCCCACATCCGGCTCTCTGCTCCGTGGGGAGCCTGCTTCCCCCTCTCTCTCTGCCTGCCTCTCCGCCTACTTGTGATCTCTCTCTCTCTCTCTCCCTCTCTCTCTCTTTCTGTCAAATAAATAAATAAATAAGTCTAAAAAAATTAAAAAAATAAGTTGGTTGGTCTATAGTTGGCCAAACTGAATTTCTTTATTTACTTGAAAAGAACTGGGACAGTTTCCTGATTTCAGTCTTTCTGCAACTCCTTCAATTTCCATCATTCTCCAAAAAATATTGGACCACAAGAGCCATCCAACTGAAGATCTTCATGATCAGATTATACATCCATAATTTAGTGGAATTTATATCTGGATTATTTTGTACAAGAAATCGGTAAATATTTATTGAATGCAAGGTTCACGTAAGGCTCTTGGGTTGACAGGGTGTGAGATAATACTATTTATTTATGGCTTTCAGTTATTAGGCCCTAAATGTATCTGCCAATATTGTGTTTAGTCCTATATACACACTGTCTCATTTGGATAAAATAGAAGACATGGTTTGGATAAGGAAGGAATGCAGAACATTACTGAATGTGCAAGTTGGAAGAGCGAACGCAAAGTGAGTTGTGTAGAAAGTAAATGTTGTCAGAACTTAGAGGGAGACATCACTGTGGCCTCTGAGAAGAACCAACATTTATTAAGCGACTAGTGTTGTTAAACTACTCTTAGTTGCTTGGCACATCATTAATGCTCATAAAAATCTCACGAGGTCAGTATTAGCTCTACTCTTTTTTTTTAATTTTTTTTAAAGGTTTTATTTGTCAGAGAGAGAGAGACAGAGAGTACAAATAGGGGGAACAGGGGAGAGAGAAGCAGGCTCCCCACTGAGCAGGGAGCCTGACAAGGGACTCAGTTCAAGGACCCTGGGATCCTGACCTGAGCTGAAGGCAGACACTTAACCCACTGAGCCACCCAGGCATCCCTAGCTCCATTTTTTAAAAATGATTTTATTTGTTTATGTATTTATGTATAACCAGCACTTACCGAGCAGCTACAACACACCGGGCATGGTACTGGGTGTTAATGACATAGTGGTCAACAGGGCATACATTTTCTACCTTTCCTGTTCCTGGCATGGATACAGATATTAAATACACTAACAAAAACTACATGAATAGTTTCCTTTAGTTGTAAGTGCCATGAAAAAAAAAATCCATGATGCCATGCAAATGTAGAAGAGGGGGCTCTGACTTACACTGGCACGTCAGTGATGTTTTAGCTGAGACCTGAAAGCTTAGGAGTTTGGCATATCAATAAGAGAGTCAGGGGAGAACATTCTAGGCAGAGACAGCAATAACATGTGCAAAGGTCCTGAGGCGGGAAAGGGCTTGAAACTCTAAAGCCATGATTCTCAAGAGTAGTCAACATATTGTCTCCTTTTCAACAAATAATTTACATCTCTTCTACTGTTCTAAAATGAAATTCACAGATAATACATATAAACTGCCTTCATACATAATTAAAAAAAAGCTACACTGCCATCTAGTGTAATGTAAAGAAGTAAAACTAACGTAATTTCTAGTTCAACTGTTTATTCCAATATGCAAATTCTCAGCATGACTATACTGGAAATATAATGAAGAAGACAAAATGTACTTATATTAACTAATTACTGAGAATGCAACAGCTACAAGTTCAGGCCTATGTAGCTGAACTTTATCAACAATGGGTCTTTCTGCATTTGTGTCTGTTGTGTTCACAGTGAAAATCGTAAGAGCAAATACATCATTAGCATTATGCAAATAACTGTACATCATCTTTTACTTTTCTAGACACCTGTTCCTTGATTAACAGAGCTCTTGGTTTTCCATTTTATTTCTTTTTCCTACTGGGGCTCTCTCCAGAGGACCCTTATACTACTGACTATCTCCTCCCACACATCGACAGTGGTGACGTCTTTACCCAGACTAGTGCCTGGAAAAAGTTGAGTGGAAATGACTGGGAGATCTCGTTCCAAAGATTTTCCCCATTGGAATGCATTGCTTTCTATAAATGTCATTAGCATTTTATACCTACTCTGTGGGATCAAATATTTGGGATGCAGTACTAGCATTGAGGCTTAAAAAAAATAACAGTGTTGGAATGTCATCTTTAATCACAAGAAAATTTCATGTTTTTGTTTAAGAGCTTGATGCAAGCACAGTTCCCCACTCTGTTGCCCGGATTAATTTTTTATTGTTCTCTGAGGATATAATCCCTGAATGACTTTTGAAGTTGGAAAATTATTCCCCTTGAGCTTTCCCTGACACAGAAGACCAAATTTCTAAGGAGTGAATGTAAAGAAAGACAAGATTTAAGGATCAATTCTTATATAAGTCCTAAGGTTCTGTGGTTAATTTGAAAAAGATGGACTTTGTTCCAGAAAATGAGGAAGGGGAGATAGGAGAAGGATGAGAAGATGCAACACAACCAAGCGCACACACACACACACACACACACACACACACACACACACACCCACACACCCAGCCAAAGCAAACATGGGTAGAAAAGGAATCAGCCATACTCTGGTTGCCGAAAGTCAGTGATAACCCCCTTCAGAGACACAGAAATGGCAGTCACAGCCAAGAAGCGCTGCATACACCCAAAGGCTAAACCTGAGTCCCTAAGGCTCATGCCCCTTACCTGGGAATCAACAAGCCCGAGGAGGCTGGGTCTCAAGTCAGTTCGAAGCTGGAAGAGAGAAGTTGGGTTCTTGAGTTTGGTATTTCTGTGGTTGAAAAGAGCTGTTGGCACCGAAGATACATTTGGCTGAAAACTTTGGTCACGAATGCAGAATAAAAGCAAAGCATTTGCCAGGCAGGAATGCCTCGATGCTAAGCATCTGTGGAACTTCTTCATGTCCCTTTTATCCTGGTTTATTCCTGGAAAAATTATCTTTATGGGACAGATCAACTTAATTAAAGATAGAGGATTGGCAGGGCTCTTGTAATAATTGGCTGGTTGAGACTTAAATATTTACAAGTCTTCCTGTGATGTATTATCTTTGATATTGGGTTGCATGAGACATAGCCTTTTCATTGCTGTTAAAAATCTGCTGACATGTATGTTTCTTTCCTCATCCCCTGCCTGTCATCTCCTGAGAGATGAACTCCAGAGAAATCAAGGTAGCTTTCTCTTTTCTCACCCAGTAGTTATGTGGTAAAGTCCAATTTGAATGTGCACTGGAACAAGATTTTCTCCAAACATTTGATGTATTGTTTTTTCCTAATGTGTAGTAAGGCGAACACATTGAAAAGGAATGCTTTTCCTTTTTCTTCATTGTGTCATTTTCTATTTTGTAAGGGTTTTTTTTCCCCCTCTGTTACAAACTGACTCTTTACATTCAACATGGCTGAAGAGAAGCTCTATAAGTTAATGATTTATTACTATATAACAAGTTACCCTACAACTTAGCAACTTAAAACAACAAAACATGCATGATCGTGGCTTTTCTGGGTCAGGGATTCAGGAGTGGTCTAGCTGGGTGTTTCTGACTCAGGGTCTTCCACGAGGTTGGGTCAAGATGTCAGCAAGGGCTACCGTCCACCTTGTCTTTTTTTGCCATGAAAGCTAATATAATTGTTTCTGTAGCTTAAAATATTTTGAAGCCCTTAAATGGAGTATCTTTGTAGTAGATCTGATCAGATTCTTGGACTGGTTTCGGTCCCTGTCTGGGGTAAAGGGTATGGTGCTAGAAATACCACTCAAGGTTAATGCCATCTCAGCAAGATATCTTTGTATGGTCCCGATTTATATTTTCCGCTTCACTTCAAGTATGTACTTTTTGCTCTAGCCAACCTGAACTGCTCTGTGCTCTCAGTATTAGTCAGCTTTTGCTGCATAACAAACCACAAGCATCTCAGTAGGATACAATGATAAATATTATTTTTTTCACCACATATCTGTGGGAACCAGGGGGCAGTTTCTGCTCTGCTGGGGCCCTGGCTGGAAGAACTAATAGTTTCCTAGAGTATGTAATCCTCACAGCAGTGGCAGAAACAAAACAGGGTTACCCAAGCCCCCAATCCTATTTCAAGCCTCTGTGCCTGTTATTGCCTCTAACATCTCACTGGTCAAAGCAGGTCACATGGCCGTGGCCATGCCCAGTTCCAAGAGGTAAGGAAGCACACGGGGCCCAAAGCAAGAGAATGTGTAAGGCTGTCGCAGAGCCATGAGGAAGTGAGACCACTCGTTCAGTTTACCACATTCTTCATACGTGTCTTCCTTTCCTGCTGCCCTCGATGCTGATTCCTGTTGTGTCCTGTTCTTGTACCAGTTCACGGGTTTACACCTGCCCTTCCCACTCCCTAAAATCCCCTTTCTTCCCCAGCTCATTCATACTCCAACTTCAAAACTCATCTCAAGAGTCCCCGCTGCCAGAGCACTCGTTCCGCCCTGTGGTTTGTTTGGCCCGTGTGTTGGTTGTTGCTACTCTGCTCCACTCCAGCTGAACTAGACTGAGTAAACTCTCCCCGAGCACATGCACCGACCACAGCAGTTTCTCATTATACTGTCATTGTTGGTGTCCTTGTTTGTCTTCCCACTGGACTGTGAGTTCCTTGAATGGGGCTGTGCCTTTCACCTCTATATCCCACCTCCCCTCACCCCCCAACCAAGAAGCCTGAACAAGAGCTGGATTCCATCACTAGTGATCACTAGTGTGCGAAATGGATCATTTAGCATCCAGGTAGAACACGCCGTCTTTAATTGCCTTTTAATGATTTCACCTCTGTTCATCTTGTCTCACTAGTAAGGTTGCATGTTCCCCAGAGACCAAACTGAATGTGGATTTTCCTTTTATTTTTCATAATACCTGAAGTGCAATAGTCATTTCGTGAATCATGAGTGATTTATGCTGTTGATTACTACTTGGCTAGTTTTTTGGCTGCCATTTGTCCTTCACTGTACAGCCATGAAAAAAACCAGAAGTCCATGTGGCTATAGGACATCAATCCTAAGACATCCTGTTAATAGCCAGTTACTGCCAACTTGACAATGTCAGCATTTTCTTCAAGTCATTATTGTGTAAATTTAGCCAGGAAAACAGGGTGAGATTTTTAAATAGGAAAGATTTTTCAACTGGATAGGAAATACATAAAATAGCAAATACATTGGACATTTCAGTGCCCACATTTCAGTGTGTCTAATTTAGATGTCTGTGGTCAAAAATCAAGGGACCTCTTGCTTATAATGCCCCTGTGTGTTTGTTTTGTTACTATATCTATATGTAAATATTGATAGAGGCAGACAGAGGGGCAGAGACAAAGAGACACTTCGTTTTAAATATAGGAATGTACTTAACCATTTTCTAAATTTCTGGCCTTGAACATAAGTAAAATGGAAATGTTACATGTACTAATTTAGATGATAAAACTAAAGCTGTTTGTATTAGTGATGGTAAACCATTTTCAGTGAATTTTTTTAGCATGGCTTTTAAAGTAATAAATACAATAAATAAGTATACCAAAATACATTTGTATAGCTGAGGGGAAAACATTCATAGAAAAGATATATTCATTAACTTTTTAAATTTTCATTAATTCTAGGTTTAACTAGATATAAGATGTATTTATCTTTTTTTTTTTAGATTTATTTATTTATTTATTTCACAGAGGGAGAGAGATCACAAGGAGGCAGAGAGACAGGCAGAGAGAGAGATGGGGAAGCAGGCTCCCCGCTGAGCAGGGAGCCCCATGCGGGCCTCGATCCCAGGACCCTGAGATCATGACCTGAGCCGAAAGCAGAGGCTTTAACCCACTGAGCCACCCAGGCGCCCAAGATGTATTTATCTTAATAGTGGATTCTTCATGCTTATTATGAAGGATGTTGGTCATAATGCCTTTTGTTTTAAACTCTGCAGACACTGGCCTCCTCCCAAGGGCCTGACACAGCTCTCTTCTTTTCCAAGAGTGGAGAGCATCATATCACTTTTCATTTCTGCAAGGAATGAAAACTAGACCAAGGTCTAATCTAAATATCATCGACTGGTTGAATATTCATGCCGAACCCGAAATGTTCATTTTTGAAGCCATAGAAATTGGCTTATTTTTCTGTTAACTTGGAATTATTAATAACTTTCCTAACAGCCCATGCTGGAAAGAATATAATGGCATTGAAGGAGGATCACTCAGACCTTGGGAGCTGAAACTGGTTGATGGGCGTTTGGTCTAATACTCTTGTTATGTGCCCACAAGACCATAGTATCAGTTTGCAAAACTGTGCAGACAAAAACCCAGGGTTCCTGGTGCCAAATGTAATCCCTGTTCGTTTTCGCCATGCACCTGCTGGTGGGACCAGCCTGCAGACGCCTGCACGGGGGTGCTCCTCTTCATCCTCTCTTCCCCCTCCTCCCTCTGTAGCCCCCGTGCTGCCCCTTTCACCTCCCTTCTCCCTGCTGCACTTCCTTCCCCTGTCTCACTGCCCAGACGTCAGCGTGTCTCCTTTAGATGTGTGTAGTGGAAAGACCAAGGGACCTCCTGCCAATATTACCGTGTCTCTAACTGATAGAAAAACCTAAGTGCAAAATATCCTATTGTCTTGATCTTGATCTGGTAGTGGTTCCTTTGACCACTGGACAGCCCTACTTAATGCTTCAACATGTTTTCCTTCGGCTTTGCTGTGGGACTAGCTCAGTGTTTATTGGTGCAGTTGAGCTCTGCAGGATTTTTCACTAATTGTACTGCGTCGTAGCACCCAGCAGGGGCAGATCCATGTCTTAAGGGGCCTGAGGCTTCAGCACTTTGGGGCTCCTCTTTGAGAAAAAGAGGGTGAAATTACAAACAAAAAATTAGGTAGGTGGTATTGGAGGGGTTCTGCACACACGAGAGGGAAGAGCCATTTCCGGACTCCTTCGTGTGTCATGACCTGGCCTAGACTGGCTTCTTACTCTACCACTCCCCGACCTGCTGCGGCCAGAGTCCTGCCAAACCGCTTGGAGTCCCCCAGGCACGAGCAGTTCTCTCTCATCTGTAGGCCTCTGTACGCGCACTCGCACCCGCCCTTCTTTGCACGGCTGACACCTGCTCTCCAAGACTTGGCTTCAAGGGTCAGCTCTACTGGAAAGCCTCCTGTGATTCCCCCACAGACACCTCAATTCTGTGCTTTCGTATTTTGGTGTAGCTCTTCTTAACACTGTGTGATAGCTCTCCATTTGTCCCTTTCCCTACTGTGGGGTGACCCACTACAGGCAGGCTGCTTTTGGCTCTGATGCTCAGAGCCTGATACTGGGACTGGACCAGGCAGTTTGTTTTCAGTCTGCCCTTCTCCCTCCTTTAGCTCTACATCACTGCTTTTCCTTCCTCCATCGCTCCTGGGAAGGTCCAGCCAATGGGAGGCTTTAAAGAGGATTAGAGGGTTCGAGGGGCTTCTGGGTGGCTCAGTCGTTAAGCATCTGCCTTTGGCTCAGGCCATGATCCCAGGGTCTTGGGTTGGAGCCCCGCGTCATCATGTTCCTTGTTCAGTGGGATGACTACTTCTCCGTCTCCCACTCCCCCTGCTTGTGTTCCTTCTCTCACTGTGTCTCTCTCTGTCAAATAAATAAAATCATAAAAAAAAAAAAAAAAAGGATTAGGGGTTCGAACGGGAGAAGTCAGGATATTTCTCCCCTCACCCAGCCCCTGGCTCCCCTGCAATTCCGGTTGTGGTGACAACGTTTACATGGCTCCTGCTTCCACCAGAAATCTCTCCCTCTCCTTCTAGATCCTACCAGAAGGTTCTAAGCTCTGGGCTTCAGTCGCACCATTTCTTCCCATTGCCCCTATACTCCTAAAGATGAGAGTGACTTCGTGCTCTTGCTAATTTATCAGTTGCCTCATCATTTTTAATTGGCTTCTCAGTCCTCCTTCACCCATGTAAACAAGTCCATGGATAACATTATCTTTGCCTGAACAGTGTAGAGTGCTTTATCTTTCCCTGACTGAATCCTGAATTACATTGTCGAAGTGGATGGGCAGCTATTTTATAAAAAGACAATAAGAAGAGAAACTCTTGGCAATGGTTTGCAAAGTTTATTTATGTTGAAAACAATCATGTATTTTCCAGGTTTTGTTCCCTTTGCCGAGAACTTAGCCAAACATGGAGTCTGAAGCGCTGGTACTAATGCTACAGACAAAAACATAGAAATAGTAGACTCTGGAAACAGCATGAAGTATTTAGTGAATTATGTCCAATTAATCTGCCACCTCGTGGCGAGGTACCTGTCTAGTACTTTGCTTCCAGTAGGCGTTCAAACATTTTGAATGGAAAGCAGACTGTGCTTGCCATTTATTGTCAGCATTTCCTAGGTAACAGACAATATAACAACAAAGCTGAAGCTCTGTCTCCCTGTTCCTGTGACTTTCTGGTACAGTGACAATGAAAGCATTGGCCAGCATTTGCATATCTGCCTGGGCATAAATCCTGGGAATTGCTCAAAATGTCTGGGCTCAAGAGACTAACTGTGCTCCATGGAGTAGCGCGAGGTCCCAGGGTGGAGTGCTTGGTGTGGTCAGAGGGCAGAAAACGAGGAAAATTTCTCTATTCAGAGACCAACAGGCCAAAGAAAATAGGAAATGGAAAACCGTGTGCCAGATCCTGGACATGTGGTCAGCATGAGCCAGAGAGGGCCACTAAACGTCAACCCTGCATCTTGCTCAGAGCAGAGGGCAAGAATGCCAACTGAAGGAAGTAAGCTGAGGAAGTGTGATAACCACAGGGTGATCGCTAAGCATGGGGCTGGAGCAGATGTACAGACTGACTCGGCCAGCAGCTCAGGAAGCCTCGACTGCAAAGAACAAGACAAGAAGTGCCGCCTGCCCACTTGGGCTGAAAAGGCAGGGAGGGCAGTGGTTCAGCGTCTGGACTTTGGCACCAAGCTGCCTGGGTTCAAATCTTGGCTTTTTTACTTCCTGGGTAAGGGCAGATATCACAGCCTCCTTTGGGGTTAATAATAGTGCCCACCCTCTTGGTTCTTCTGAAGACAAAATGAGCTCATACATCCCAAGCTTCTAGCATTCAGAATCTACTGAGGTCATTTGTAGGCTTAGCTGATAAACTCACTGGCCACATTCTTGGTTTCTCAGAGTCTGCAACGGGACTTAGCATTGCATTCATTCATGCATTCATTCATTCATTCATTCATTCATCTGTTTGACACGTATTTCTTGAGTGCCTTCGTATATGCCTGGAACTGGGAATGTAACGAAGAACTAAAGTGAACAGGTCTCTGCCTTCATAGACCAGTGAAAGAAAATATTGGAGGGTCAGTGTTAAGTCCACGGTAAGGGAGAATCAGGGAGCCCTGAAATGGTTTCTAAGGAGACTCTTAAAAAAAGGATGAATATGACAAAGTTTCCTCTCTGATGGAGATGTTGATGAAGCATGTGTAGGGGCAGAAGGTACATGGAAAATGTCTGTACTTTCCACTCAATATTGCTGTGAACCTAAAATCTCTCGCAAAAAAATAGATTTATTAAAATATTTTTAGAAGAAAGAACAGATGAATGGATGGATAATAATAATCTCTCTGATTATCCTAAATATTTTTGGTAACTCAAGAAAAAACTAAAGTTATTTTAATCTTCTCTAAAATTGTATTTTTTAAAAGTTAGAGCTTCATTTATATTAGCTATGCTTAGGTTTTAGAAATGGCAGAAACTTAATTGTGATCAATTATATTCATCTCTATGAAACGCTAGCAGCTGAAACTACCACATGAGGAACTTGTTAGAAAAAGCAGTGTTCCCACAAGGCAGGCATGTGAAAGTAAAAAGCAGAGCTCCAGGGTAAGGAATTTTGTTTGTTAATCCTTCAAAGGTCAGGCTTGCTTTTAACAGTCAGCTGCATGTTGGTGTAAACATGCAGTCATTCAGTTAGGCTTCTAGAACTTACTGGGCCACCTACTATGTGTGAGGTTTGGCTTGGATCCGACACTAACAGTAAAGAAGACATGATCCTTGCCATCAGTTGGCTCATAGTCTTAGGCTAAGTGAACATGAGGACAAGCAATGCAATGGGGTAGGTATCAGAGGAGATATGACAGACAATATAGAATCAGAGAATTCATTCATTCATTCATTCAGTATCTGTAAGTTTCATACTATGTGGAAGACACCTTAGCCGTGTCAGGGATACAGCAGTGAATCACATCGATAATCCCTGTCCTCTTAACTCCAGTTGGCTTCTGCTCGTTATGGTTGCAGAGAAGCCTTGAGCTGGGTCTTGAAGAATGAGAAGTATTTATGGAGACCAGCCCATGTGAAATGGGTGTTCCAAAAGGAATGGTTTCCTGTGCACTCAGGAGTCCCAGTGCTTTTGTGGAGAAAATGTTGGCACATGGCTCTGGGGACTCCATCTCAACACCAAAGGGCTCCACCTTCAGCCTCACAAAGAGATTGATGAGGGAAGCCCTTATTATGGGTGATGATGGCATTTTTTCCAGTAAGGGACTATGCCCAGATCCATTCCCTGCTGACATCTCATAGATGGGCTGACATTTTAGGACATTTTATTTCTTTTAATCATGACTTAGAGACTTATCAAAAATATATGCAGATCTATTTTTAGAGAGCTGAGATCTCTAAGCTTAGCCTTTCATTTCAGTCCTCATTGTAGGTCTTAATTATTGATTTTTAACATGATTTTTTTCACTCCAAGAAAAAGATTTACAACCAAATTCAGTTGTCATGGACACAAATGTTCCTTCAGTCTCAGAACCTAAGTGAATACATGGACAGATATTAATCTTTTATCCTACGTGTAGTGGGAACAGATCTTCATTTCAAGGGTAATCAAATCTAAAATTCTCCATTAAGACAGTTATATCTTTAGAATTTTCTCGAGACATTTTGAGGGGCTGGAATATTTTTGTGAGACTTTTCCTCTCTTACCTTGATTTATAGTACAGGTAATATCAAATGCCACTTGTTTTTCTCTACATAACTAGAAAACTGAAACAACCAGAATCCCTATTGGCCAATCTTCCCCACCTTTGCTTTCTCAATGAAGAAGCAATGGATAAGTCAAGAAACTCTTACCAGAGAGTTATTCCTAAGAATATTTTGCTGCATGTCCTCTTCAGCCTCATCGACTACATCTCCTATTTTGGAGAATCATCCAGAAGCCAGGTTGTTAATGTTGATCCTTGAGTACCGTAAGGTCATGGGAGGCCTCTGAGTCACCGCACGCTTAATCATGAGCAGCCTGCCATTAGTCATCTGTGTATTTCACTGTGTTCTAATTCTTTAAAAATTAGTGGTTCCCTGTGGGGAAAGTGATTCTCATTCAAACAGAAGAGGCTAAGTACGGTGGAGTACGTTTGTAACTGAGAGAACACCTACCTGCTGAAAAGTACTTATTCCAATTAGCCATTAAACGAAGAGCTGAACTGGTAGCTAATTGGGTAATAGCTGGTAGATGTATGCAGGGTCCTTTTCTGTCTGAACAACTTGAGGAGCAGTTGAGTATTACATGTTGATTAGTCTGCACATGTTCTGTGCCTTTTAAACTCAGATGAAACTGTATTCTTATTCTTGAGAAATTGAGAAACTGTCTTCCTTCTGGGTTCCTAAGACGAGAGTCAGATCAGAAATAGGAGGTCACCACAGGCTAAGTGGTCAGCGCCCTGCTCTCTCCCTAAAGTACGGGTCTCTCGTGAGCTCAGGAAATACCACTGAGGTTGCGTGCAAGAGGCATGGGTGTGGGGGAGGCCTGGCTGGGGGTGAAGAAGCATGGAAGACCACTACCAAAGAAGGAGGACTGTTTTAAAGAGGCCATGTAGACCTTGACCCCAAAAGGTGGTCCCAAGGAGCACAGCAGACACCAGCGTTCACATCAGGGGACAGTCGTTCTATGTGTCATGTAGAAAAAAGTGCCAGCTGCTCACCAATCTTTTTTATTTTTATTTTCCCAACTACTCCCCAAGCAAATATTCCATGAACGCCTTTGTTTCTGGAAGTTATACACCAAGACGTAAAAAGTGTCCTTGTGTCTCTTCGTTTGTCTGTCGTGAATACACAACTGCCTTTAGGAAGAGGGGAAAGTTACTTGTAATTTTAAACATTTTAAATCCCTGGCATGCCGGCCACCTCTCAGATTGGTTATTGTCATTTATTTATGCTTCCTTCCAGGCTTTGCCAATTCACACATAATTTCTTTGTGAGTCTAATCACATACAGATGCAGTGCCGCGTTCTGCTACTTCAAAGCATTGTTGTACATGAAAAACAGGCACGAGAGACCTTCTGTGTTGTGAGCCTGGGTAACCCAGCCCCCCGCAAAGCTGATGCAACTCTCTCTGGGACGGGTGGGCCTCAGAATAGCATGTTCTCACCTGTCCAGCCGTCTTGTGATAGGAGCTGTTTGGATGATGAAGTGGCGGAGTATATGTTTTTGGGGGGTTTTGGGTTTTGGTTGGGTTTTGGGTTTTTTTGTTTTGTTTTGTTTTGTTTTTGCCTGTGAAAACGTATAGTTTGTTAATAGCACTGTGAATTATTTGGAAGAAGGAGTCTCCTCAGTGGAAAAGAAGCATGAATAGGTTTAGATTTTTATGGGGCTGAATCAGCCAAATCAAACACAGGCTTTCTTGAAGCTTCCAAGTTTTTAATGGAAACTCACGCTCTTCAGAACTTTGCTGCCTAATTATAATTCATGCCTTTTGCAGATACATTACAGGGTGGACCAAAAGGAAAATGTTAGCCATGTTCACTTGTGATTTCTATTGTGTGACTGTGGAGTGCCAACTGTATACGTCGAATGGGCTGGTGCGTGTAAAGACACGGGCCGGATCCTGGCAGGCTGGACCCCTTGAGTAGGAAGGAGGATAGACTTACAGTATCGCAAATACGAACAGCATGTTCGGCTGCAGAACCAACCTTCTATATGTGGTCGAACATAATTCACAGTGTCAGAATTTAATTTAAAAGTCCCCTGGGAGCCATAACCCCTAACCAACCCGCATCATTATCTTTACCAGAGAGGTCTTTTTGAAAGATTTTGCCTACATTTTCTTTTGAAGACTTTTTCTTCTTTTTTTTTTCTTTCTTTCCTTTTTTTTTTTTTTTTTAACAGGTCTAACTGGTGTCAAGGGAGAAAAAGGAAATCCAGGCATTGGAACCCAAGGTCCAAGAGGTCCCCCCGGACCAGCAGGTAAATCTTCCTACTTAACAGGAAAGTGCAAGATGGAAATCCGAATGTTTTATATTCACTTGACATCACCAGTGAGGAAAATGGCCTTGTTACATCCTGTTTCTGACAGAAATGGCTGTCTTTCTCACTCATTTTATTGGAAGGCCAGTCTATTTAGTGAAGATCCTCGCAGTACAGAAGCCTCAAAGGCTTCTAGAATATTCTGGGATCCTATTGGCTTCATGAGTTAGGCCATACTAGGCCATGGTAGTAACAAATCGATCCCAAACACTTAGTAAATTGACACAATAAGAGTTTACTTTATACTCCCCCAAAGTTTGATGTGGGTAAGCTGGCTTTCCCCCCTGTTAACAAAAGGTCTCCAGGAGAGAGATAAAGGAGGCACATTGACCTTCACCTTCCGAAATGGACAGTGACCTACATCACAGTGATGCCTATTTCACTGGCTGGAACTACCCACACTATCTCCGTTGAACCACATGGGAGGTGTCAAATACAGAGGAACATGTGGATATTTGATAAACACTCAGAGTTTCTGCCACCATGGCTGTCTCACTGGATGAGTTTCGTGTCAGTTTTGAGTTTTATGTATATTACTATGTGCTTTTACAGTGATCTCTAGATTATCATCCTTTTTATTAGAATGGTAAGTTTGCAGTTGGACATTTATAATCTGGTTTTAGCCACATTGAATAATAAATTTTTTTCTTTCCACCCTAATAGTGATTTTGGAAAGTACTTTTCCTAGGAGGGATTCCTAATGGAAAAGATTCACTTTGAGCATAAATGCTCCTATCATTAGAGCTTGTGTAAGAGGCTGGCCTAACATCAAGTGTTACGCCAAAAGGATGGTTGGTGAGCGTAGACTGAATGGCGCTGAACCTACTTCGAGCTGCAACACTTTTCAAATATAAAGCGACACTTGTTCCTCATTTTCACTTAGAACTAGAGTTGAAGAGTTCATTTCAACTAGAGTTGAAGAATCTCATTTTTAGTCAAAGAATGCCTTTTCAAACACTATTGGAATCTAGGCCTAAAAGCAAACATGAAAACCCCCGGTCTGATACACTTCCTAAAATCACAAAAATTTTAATCTCCCTCCAATTTTCACTCAATCTAAGTTCTCCATTGATTTAAGGTAGCCTAAAGAAATTTCGGATTAGTACTTTAGGTCTGATATCAGACTTTGCCTTTTTTTCCTGCGGGATAATTTCTTTCACACTCAGGCTAATGTATTTCAATCACCTTGGGCCATAAAGCAGTACAGATTATGAGGCTGAGATTGAGTGTGTTTGTATGTGCATTTGTGCGTGCATGCACACGTGTGTGTGCTTGTCCAGCAAATCTAATTTAGGAATAAAAACTCGGTGCGCAAAGAGAGGTATCTTACCCTAATTGTTAAGATGTGTGAGGTGGCTTCTCTTTTTTTTTTTTTTTTAAAGATTTTATTTATTCATTTGACACAGAGAGAGAGATTACAAGTAGGCAGAGAGGCAGGCAGAGAGAGAGGAGAGAGGAGGAAGCAGGCTCCCTGCTGAGCAGAGAGCCCGACGTGGGCCTCGATCCCAGGACCCTGGGATCATGACCTGAGCCGAAGGCAGCGGCTTTAACCCACTGAGCCACCCAGGCGCCCGAGGTGGCTTCTCTTAAGAGTTAGTTTCGTTTTTGGTAGTCTCAAAACTCACTCTGTGATGGTCAAAGACCAACTGTTTTCCTTTGCGGGTGCTTCTTAGGACCTTCAGGGGAGAGTCGGCCAGGAAGCCCCGGGCCCCCTGGCTCCCCTGGACCCAGGGGTCCACCTGGTCACCTGGGGGTGCCTGGACCACAAGGTCCTTCTGGCCAGCCTGGATACTGCGACCCTTCTTCATGTTCTGCCTACGGCGTAGGAGGTAAGTGCCAGCCCCCCCATGGGCTTTGAGCAACATTTCGCTACGATTAGAACTATAGTAACAAGAATGCAGTGAACAGTAGACCAATTATGGGAGGGAAGCCAAACATGAATGCTTCATTACCTTAAATTATCCAGAGACCTCTTCTATAAAGCGCAAGTTACTATCAAGGCTACCCTTTCAAAAACTTTAAGAGGAAAATGAAAATAACAGCACCATTAAATCTTCCTCGTTTACAAATGGAAGTCCACACTAACTTGGCCTCCGACCTCATATTTGGTCATTGGCGGACATGTTTGAACCTTCTGTGGGGGCCCTAATTCTGTGTTACTGCTGTGGTGTGGTCATATTTCACTCTTGCTTTGGAAAAGCCTCAAACTTCGGACTTCCCCCTAATGTGGAAGGCCCCCTAGGTTCTTTCGGGAGACATTCTGCCCACCACATGCCCACCACTTTCGGTGACCAAAGGTAGTCTTAAGAAGAAACCAGAGTGACCATGCCTGTCCCTGCCTCATTACTAACTCCTGGCCTGAGATCGTGAAAGATAATGCTTCCTAAAAACATCTGCAGCCTGCATGTCGGCGAGTTGTGCAATGGGACAATTTCTGACATAGTCACTCTTGGAAGCATCAAGAGAGATGTTCAGAAACCGCTCTGGGGCAATAAACTTAGTCAAAGAATTTAAGTGTTCTGCTGTAGGAGAAATTTAACCTTATTTTCCAGAGGAACTGGTCAGAGTTTTGCTGATGTGTTTTTCTCTGTTTGTTCATCTCTTCCCTCCCTGTTCTCTCAAATCTCCCTGTCCCTTATTAAGATCTGATCCCTTACAATGATTACCAGCACTGAGGTGGAGCTCCTCCACTCTGATTCCATTGGCCTGGGCAATTGGTTACGGATCCAGAACTGTCCTGTTGACCGCCCCCCTCCCAAGTCCCTGCCCCTAACCATGGGCACTCCGCTTCCCTGCCTCACCTGCTTCCCTACCTGCCCACTGTCACATCTCTTGCCCTCCCTGCTCCCGACACATACAATGATACTACTGGAACTTAAACAAATCACAAGTGTCCATCATAACAGAAACTGATGACTCTGTATCAGCCTGGATGTCGGTCTATGACTGTGTACCAAGAATTTATCCCCAACTTTTCTGTGTGAAGGCTCAGTAATAGCTGTTTAAATGTGCCTTCTCCTCTTTCTGTCCCCACGCAAGATTGCCGGGCACCTTTCTCCCCTTCCACCCCCCTCTCCCTTGTCCTCTGATGCCCTCCCTTCCCGACTGGTCCCCCTGGTGATGGGTTTCTAACACGAGATCAGTTTTAAAAATTTATTTTTCTGTTGTAATTCTGCTGAGATTCAGGGTTCCTTTTGTAAATAAAACACATACTATATTTAAGCAGTCGGCTGTGATTCTAGTTTTCTAACCATTTCTATAACGGATCTGTCCCTTCCTTTGCTAACCATCTGAAACCTCGCGGGGAAGGCGCAAGCGACGTGGTGGGTAAAGGGAGCTACTGCTTTCCACCCAAGCAGGCTTTCTCTCTCGTTTATTGACCAAATCTGTGTCTCTTGTGGACCCATGTGAGGGGAGAATATCAATTCATGGTTCCTGGGTCCTATCAAGTCCCCACCCCACTCTTCCTCTCTAGCTCCCCATCCTGATCAACCGGAATTCACTCCTGTCCAAGATGAGCTAGAAGCGATGGAACTGTGGGGCTCGGGCATCTGATCGCCTCAGGATACATTTGAAGACCAACCGCAAGAACTCTTAGAGAAACTTATTCAAGAAGAATGTCATTATGTGGTTTGTATGCTACCTTTGGGGGCCTTGTCTCACCAGCCTAAATCTCCTTGGACATTGTTAATATTGGCATTATTCGCAAAAAAAAATTTATTTTAAAAAATCCCCTTCATCTATTACACCACAGGATTTATTTCTCCTTATTATTTTAATGGCGTGCCAGATTATTTGTTTTTCCAGAGAAGAGTGCTCACAGGAAAATTGGCAAAAAAAAAAATTGAACTCAAATCTTTTCTGTGTTAGATGATCTCAAGTCCTAAAATGCATCAAGACAGCTATGATTGTATCCAAAGGAAATGGGACCCTAGCAGAATAAGAATTTAAAGAGATTCAAAGATTATGCCATTTATCCCTATCTCCTATGGCCTTGCTGAAAAGAAAAAGGGATATTATTGGACAAACTACCTCTTGATTAACTGATCTGTCCAGCTCTGAGATCATTTGGTACCTCGTTTCACTGGTGTCTAAGAACATGTATCAGAATACAGCCTTTCTGAGTTTGGTGACTTTAAAAATAGATTTAGTTTTTTCAGTGATTTGTCATGTAAAATAGCGACTTTCCACCAGTTCTGATGCAAACAGATCCAATTTTGATGAACGACTTATCCAGCAGTATTCCAAGGCTTGCCCTCTTTATCTACATGGATTACTTTGTACATGCAGATAAGTTTTTTGCAAACCCATTTCCATTCTCTTTTATAAGCAAATAAAAATTTAAAACAACATATGTGGATTCTTTTTACTGCATTAATGTCACCTTAAACTTCTACAGTCTTAGCTGAGTTTTATTTTATTTTTTTAAAGATTTATTTATTCATTTGAGAGAAATACAGAGACAGAGACAGAGCACAAACACAGGGAGAGGGAGAGGGAGAGCTCCCGCTGAGCTGGGAGCCAGACATAAGGCTCCATCCCAGGACCTGGAGATCATGACCTGAGCTGAAGGCAGATGCTTAACCATGTAAGCCACCCAGGCACCCCAGTCTTAGCTGAGTTTTAACCAAAAAGACAATAGTTGGCTTCCTTTAGACAGATATTGAAATTTTCATTCACTCGTTCATTTACTCATTCATTCTGAGTGTAGTAAGAAGCTTAACAGAAGAAGTGGTTGATTTGGGCCTAAGACTGGTAGAAGTTTTTTTTAAGGCTTATTTTATTTATTTGAGAGAGAGAGAAGGAGCAGGGGAAGGGGCAAAGGGAGAGGGAGAAGCAGACTCCCCACTGAGCAGGGAGCCCAAAGTGGGGCTCGATCCCAGGACCCCAGGATCATGACCTGAGCCAAAGGCAGTAGCTTAACTGACTAAGCCACCCAGCACCCAAGACTGGTAGAATTTTATCATTCATTTATAACCCACAAGAAAATGCAAGACTGGTGCTAAATAAATGTTCTCCAATAATTAACCAACAGTTGACTGAAGAGCCATCTTTTTTCTAGTATTAAGAAGAGTCTGAAAAACTCTAGAAAGGAGGAAAGGAAATGAGATTAAACCCAACAGACTCTAACACCTGAACTATAGTATATCCTTTGCTCACGAAGGAGGAAAAATCTAGATATTTGAGAAAGATTTCGGTTCTATTCTTTGCTTGTTGAAAATAAAACGGAAGAGAGTCATAAACTTAGTGTCTTCTCCTTTTCCTGAAGCAAGTCCCTAGTAACAGATAATTTCAAAGAGTAGAAATGGGGTCACTTATCACCAGAAGTTGGATTCTTCCTACATCAGTAAGGTCTTCCAACCTTCTTTGGTTTCCTTCACTAAAGAGTTCTGATTTAAAACCTTTCCAGCCAAAGGATTCAAACAGTAAGTTCTACTTATGTGCCTTTGGGGATCCAGGCAAAGAGAGTTTGGGTGCCTTTGCAGGAAATGAAAGAAGACCGTGAGCAGATCTGTTCACAGCTGTTCCCTTTTCGTTCCGGCAAATCATTCCACATGTAGGAAGAAGAACTGATGAGAAAGAAAGCTTGCACAAGGTTGATCAGGATGACTTGACCCAGAATCACTTAAGAGAACTCCTCTGTAAATGACTAGGATATGTCATTAGTCACTTCATACCCTTGTGTCAGATTTCTTAGTCTTTTAACAGGTGAGTAGAGAGAATATTCTGTGTGCTTGGCTCTTGGAAATGCATGGTCTAATATCGTGCCACTAAGAGGACTCTCAAAGTCTGTAATAGTGAAGTATAAACGACCAGAGGTTCTAATCCATTCATATCATTCTTGAGTTTTGCAGATACACTTGGCTTTGATTTTATGTGATGGTCTAAATCTGTTTATTTTAGCT
Source organism: Ailurus styani (assembly GCA_002007465.1). Taxonomy (NCBI): domain Eukaryota; kingdom Metazoa; phylum Chordata; class Mammalia; order Carnivora; family Ailuridae; genus Ailurus; species Ailurus styani. Next base: position 88,035 of record LNAC01000029.1, on the reverse strand, counting down.
AGAGGAAGGTTCCATTAGTTTGGAAAATGTCATTCCCTGGACCCAGTATTTCAGATTTCTTTTGAGTGAAATGTTCAAAATAAAAGGTGTAACTCAGATTCAGAACTTTTGTGGTTACAATAAATTGCCTTGTGAAAAGTTTGTTTTGAATTGCATTTTTATTGACTTACCTATTTTGGCAGGTATATACTTATATATTAATTTATAGTTTATTTTGTTTCTGAGAGTAAGAAAGCATCATCTCATATAAAGAAAAAACATTACTTTCCAGAATTCTTATCACTTCTGTTAGAAACTCTCAATGCCTTGAGGAATAGTCCTTTTAGAGTAGTTTCTTGTATTCAGGAAAACCTGAATATGAAGACACATCTGCTTCTGTCTGGTGGACAGAGACAGCCTCTGAGAGGGGCTGATGTTTAAGTTGAGACATGAAGATAAGAAAAGGCATGGGAGAAGAATCCAAGCCCAGATCTTGTCAAATACAAAGGCCCCTTGTCAGGAAGGTGCTTTCATGTTCAACAAACTAAAAGACTAGTGTGGCAGGAGAGTGAACAAGATGAGGCTGGACACCAAAGTTATGTAGGCAATGAGCCATTTAGTGATTTACATTTTGAGTTTGTCACTAACTTAAAACATACACCCGATCACGTCAGTCCTCTGTTGAACCCCATCAATTGTTTCTTTTTTTTTTTAGATTTTATTTATATGACACAGAGAGATCACAAGTAGGCAGAGAGGCAGGCAGAGGGAGAGGGGGAAGCAGGCTCCCTGCTGAGCAGAGAGCCTGATGCAGGGATCGACGCCAGGACCCTGAGATCATGACCTGAGCCAAAGGCAGAGGCTTAATCCACTGAGCCACCCAGGCACCCCCCATCAATTGTTTCTCACGGAACTTCAAATCTCAGTCGCTAACTGGCACAGTGCCTACCTTGCTTTGGTCTTCAGCCTTACCTTGTCTCTGACAGAAGCAGTGTGGAACAATGAGCCAGGACATGGGGGACAGTTCCCCTGTTCTCTTGTATAACCAAGGAATAGATGCATATTGTGTTAAGCTCTTGAGACCTCAGGAACTAAAAGACCCATGTTGCTGAACTTTTCTTCCGAAGCTGCCACTGAGTAGTTATTCTAGGCCAGGCCTACTCCAAGGGCTTTAAAGTTGAACCAGTGAGGTTGGGCTCTACTCTGCTGCAGTAACAACAATTTCTTCGATACTTCCATCAACATGTACCTGCATGGTTGCCATGAGAAGAGAGGCCATGCAGAATCATATCCCCCAACTTCCTCCAGAAGTGACACACGTGACTTCCACTCACATTTTTGTGGTCTATGTAAATCGCATGAGCTCAGTGAACTTCGTCGGGGTGAAGTATAATTTTCCCACATGCTAGGAAGCAGACGAGAACCAGAAATATTGGTGAGAAGCAATAAAGCTACTCCTTAGGTTTTAATTCATTTGACTATCACTGCAACCGAAGAGCTAGTTCATTGTCTTAATTGTCCTGGTGAAGAGACAGCAGCACAGAAAAGCTAAGTTACCTACTTGAGAACACAGCTAGAAAATCAAATGTAGACATTCTGACTCAAAAGTATCCATTCAATCTCTAGGCAACTCTGCCTCACATATTGGTAATTCTTACATTTTAATGGCAAAAAGGGATGGAGACGGGGCTTATTCAAGCACAGATTCTTGGACAGTGAGGAATCCCCAAAGACCGCTTCAGTAGTCTGGGTTAGAAACTCTGCATCTTTTTTAACCTAGCACCTCAGTGAACTACTGTTTGAGAAACACTATTTTGACCTCATTCTGGTTGCACAGTGGAGAATGGGTTGGTTGGAGGAGATGGCGGTAGATGAGGCAACATGAATAACACCACTGTCATGGTCAGATGAAAGCTTGTGGAGGACTGAACCAAGGTAGTGGAATTGAGAGGACTTGTTAGAAATGGAGACCAGGAGAGGAACATGACTAGGGTAACCCAGGTGTCTGGCATAGGCGACTGGGTGAGGGAGACACATCTATCCCTCCGAGAATCACAGATTTGGGGCAGGGAGGTGGAAGAGTTCAGTTTAGCAGATAAACTCAGAGTGAAGTGCTAAGTAGGTGATCTGGAGCTTCAGGGAGTGATTTGGGTCAGAGACATATACTTCAGAGTCGTGTGCATATAGGAAGCGTTTAAAGGCCACAGAAATGAACGAGATCCCCTGGAGATTTTTCCACATCCTTCTCTCTCTCTTTCATTTTTGTTTACGCAGATTCTTCAACCTGTTTTTTTCCTATTTTGAAATGTAACTTTCAGCCAAGTAGTCTCCAAACTACAGCCACAATGAACTAGTTGCAAAACCCCTGATGCATGTTCTGTCTTTTTTTCTCTTTGACTCCTTGCCTTTTCCCCCCATTTGGAAATCCCTTTTCTGCCCCACCTCAGTTTAAATGACATACTTATATTTATACTCAACCTCCAAAACTCACCCAGGTTCCTCTTCCTATATGAAGGCTTCCCTGAAACCCACCAAGACCATCTGGACAACCTTTACAACCATGACACCACAGTCCCCTTTTCTTGTTAGTTCTTTAACCTCTGTGCCCCCATATTATATGTGTGCGTTCTTTAGGAGTTCTCCAACTGCCCACAGTGTGCTGAGCACTTGACAGCTGCTCAGTAAATATCTGTAGAATCATTTCATCCTGGCACAGTTTCATTTATAACCTGTCTGCAGTAAGAATTTTCTCTCTATGTTAGCCATAACATCTGGGAGACAGGAATAATGCCTAGGAACAAATGATCAGCTTCTATAGGGACTTGCAAATTGAGATCTAGTAAGTATTTCTGAATCTGAGGACGAGGTATGTAAGTCATGCCTTCCTATAAATCTAGTCATTCATGGGCTCATGTACTCATCCATCTGTCTGCATGCAAGCATGCACCCACCCACCCACCCATCAGATTTGTAATTAGTATCTGCCATGGGTTCAGTCATGGATTCGGGTGATGGAGAAGAAAAGATGAATACGGAGTCATAGGAGCTTTCTCACTTCCTGTTAGAATTGGAAGCAAGTAAGGTCATTTGTACCAGATTGTGGAAGATCTATCCCAGGCTAACATGTTGGGATTTCTGCCTGACAGCAGTAGGAAACCAGTGGGTGCCTAAGCAAACAAACCATCTGGTTGTGCTTATTATTTGGAGGCAAAATTTTGATAAAGTGTGCATGACAGACTGGTGTCAGGGAAGATCAAGGAAGGAAAAAGACATTTAGTGAAGACTTCGCATTTGCTAGCTTCTGTTCTAGATACCTTAAGTTGATTTTCACAAGTTACCCTAAGTGTTCCCTTTTTACAAAGGATCAAACATGTAAGGTAAGTAACATGTCCAGTGTTACATGCATACACAGAAAAGGTGAAGAAGGGATTCTAATTCTGATTGCGGCCATAACTCCTGGCCCCTTCTCTGTGTATCTGGTGTTGCCTGTTGGCGAGGGTCTGCCCCACAGCCCTGCAACAGGGAATAGGAGGAGGGGCCAGCTTTGAGAACTGATGAGGAAGTCTGATGAGCAGAACTTGATTGATGGGATGGGGGGTTGGTCACAGGCAGAAGGTAAGAATGACGTCAAGATCTCAAGTTTGGGAGATGGAGTGAATGGTAATATCACTAAGCGAGATAGAAACTTGAGGAAAAAGAATAACTTCAGCATGGCACATTGGCTTTTGAGGTTTTTCTGCTTTTTCCAGAGTAAGTACAATATGAGCAGACAACAGGGACTTAAGAAGGACGAAACAGGGTGGAATGATTTGGGACGACTAATTTAAACTACAGCAGCCGGGTAGGACTTAATCTCTTTGGGCTGTCCCCAACAGAAGGGTTGTTCAGATGCAGAGTGGAGGTTTCCAAGGTGTGAACCAAAATATTTAGTTTAAAAAAAACCACAATGTCTTATTCTGATTTGATGTGGCCTTGGAAACACTGACGTAAAAGGTTCATTTGTGCTAGACAAGCTCAGAGTTGAGAGAATTCCTTCGGTGCAAAGTTCAGGTTCTTCTCGACTCTTTAAAATGACTTTGTCGTGCTCGCTTCGGCAGCACATATACCGAAATTGGAACGATACAGAGAAGATTAGCATGGCCCCTGCGCAAGGATGACACGCAAATTCATAAAATGACTTTGTCACTAAGAAAAATTAACTACAGGAATAAACTTGCAATGATTTTACATTATGTATCAGACTGAGTAATAGGATTATACATGTGGCTGACACAAGATATTCAACTGTATTGTTAAATGAAAAAAGCAAATTGCTGAACAGTACATATTTATTTATCTACTATTCTGCTCATCCATCCATAACGAAAGATTGAGGTGAATAAACTCCAGACACTTAGCCATGGTTATCTCCTGTGTACAGGATTGTGGGGAACTTTGTTTTTTAAGTAAAGTATTAATTTCACTGAAATGCTGATTTTTGACATTTCTGTATTGCATGAAAATACTGTGCAATAGACGTGCTCTCAGGAGCTTAATACTTTACAGAAAAATCACAAAAGATTTTAAAATAAAATTCTGCTTTATAAAAACTTCAGCTTCTTAATATCCTCATCATAACTAATGACTTGGAATAAATGAAAAATGAGTCATTTTAGACTGTTTAGAAAGATCGTAGGCAATAATTTTAACGATAATTTTAAAAGCAGAATTCAAGGGGCAGGAGGCTAAATGCATCACCAGGAGTGATGGAATGATTTGCTTGTTTTGGTAGCATTTGTAAATGCATAAACTTTGGTAATGATTTATTTTTTCTCTGTATCTTGCTAAGTAATGAAAAACATATGCTGGCATGACGTGCCATACTTTGTTAGTTGTTTGTTTCTTTGTCTAATTGCGTTTTATCTCACTGATTAGGAAAGATCTATGATCCATGTGGTGAAATTCAGCTTCATTAACTTAATCTAAAAGAAATTTTATAATGAAATCCAGAGACATAAACATACCTTTTTTTTTCAGATTTAAAATGAATGTTGTATGGTAACAAAGCAAAACTAAGTGAGCCCGACAGCAAAGAGAAGTATAATTACTGAAGACATTTATCTCCATTTTTCATTCTCCTGTCATCTGGCCCAAATCAGTGAATCCTGATGAAATTGTATCCCTGTTATGCACTAAAAACCATGTCACAAAATCATTAACCAGCTCAGCTTTCACTGTGAGGAATCGTTTTTATTTGAATTTGTTACTGACTAGATGTATTGAAGAGAAGTCAGTTATTAGAAAATACACGTGTTTTCACTTTACATCCTGCTCACATAATACCTGTGAAGGGGCAAGTTGGAGGCCGACAGGATTAGACTTCACAAACTGAGTTCTTTTTTTACACCTTCCAGATATCTGATTTGGACACCCCAAGTAGAGGGCTTGCTAACTAAATCTCCATTGTCCACTGGCTGCCTGCTCATGTCCTTGGAGCGCAGCCAACGGGTTCTATTCCATTGTCAAGTGTGAGCATGTTTTATCAAACCAGGACAGAGCCATAGCTCTCAAGACTGAGAGCAACAGAAAAGCTAGAAAAAAAAATAGATACGGCTCAAAAGCTGGTTGTGCAGGGAGCAGTAACCTTCTGTCCACATTCTACAGCTTTGGGGATGTTTACTTTTCTTCTGAAAATCTACCATTCTGTATCTGAGTGTTTTCTAAAGGAATTGGACATATACATGCATGGCTAAAGATAGCGTTCCAGGATTGGGAATGATCAAAGGGACCATGAACCCAACAGCGTGGCAGTGTAGAAATAGTCTGATGGCTCTGTCATCATATTTCTAGACAGCTGAACAACGATGTTTATGGTCACCAGGAAGACCGTGGCTTGGACACAATTTTTGAATCTTGACATTTACTTGGTTTTTGAATTTTTATTCCTATCAAAACAGGGCCCAACTACAGCAAAGGCAGGTGTGTTTGGAAGTAGTCACCTGCTTTGTCACTTGTTAGGGATTGTATTGTCTTGGACATCTTGTCCATACATTCTTTCCTTAATTGATCAAAGTCAAGATTTCTTACATTCCTGACTCCATTGTCACCAAAGAGACACTCACATCTAGGGTACTGATTATTTCCTATTGGCTTCTGTGTTAGAGACTGGTCAGCTTCTGCCAAAACTCGATCCTCTTCTTGCGTACGAAGTAGACTTTTATTGCCCAGACCCCCTCAGTGTGTCAGTGTGGCTCTAGAACATGTTCTCAACCAGTGAAATATATAGGTGACTTCTGAGTCAAGATGTGTGTGTGTGTGTGTGTGTGTGTGTGTGTGTGTGTGTGTGTGTCTTGTCTACTTGCTTTTTTCCCATTTGCTACCTGAATGCAGAGGACTCCAACGTCTTTTAGGAGGCTGGAGTCATAAGATGGAAGGTGTTTGGGTTCCAGAATGACTTTGCGAAAGGCCAGCGACTGATTAGGAACATCTGCATTACATTGTTACATGACCAAGAAATAAACTTGTATAGAGTAACAACAGTCCAGAAATGTGTGTGTGTGTGTGTGTGTGTGTGTGTGTTACATTAGCTAGACTTACCATAGCTAATATAGCTGCCATTACTCATGCAACGAATATTTATTATAGACTATGGGTCTATTATGTGCCAGACACTCTTTTAGGGGATTCCATGAGCCACACACTGTGTTAGGTGCTGGGATACACAAAATAAAAGACACACTCTCTGCCTCCGATAAGGTCAACTCATTAATGGAGCAAGAAGCAATTATAACACAATAAGACAATGATTGTGTTGGATGTATCACATGGGATAGAGACAGCGAGGAAGAAGAAGTACTTAAGAGTGCCTGGAAAGAACAGATGTATGAGCATTGGTGGAAATAGGATTGGTAGACGGTAATTGAAGAGAGTTTATTCCATGGCATAGAGGCGTGAGGACATGCTTGTTTGGCAATTACCTATGGTTAAGAAGGACTGAAATGCAAAGTCCTACGATAGATGGAGATGGAGATGAGAATGGAGAGGTGGGCTTACAGAAATGTGACACAGTCTCATAGGCCTTACTAAGGGGTGTGGATTTTAGGCCAGGTGATGGGGAGTCACCTGGGAGTGACGTGAAGAAACCTCTATGTTAGAAGTATCTCTTTGGCTTCAATGTAAGGATGGATTTTGGTATGTGTTGGCTTGGGTTCTTTTGGATGAAACAAGGATTTCAGGACAGGTAGTTTATTTGGGATGTGATCTAAAGAAATGGCAATGAAGAGCAGAGCAAATGAGACAGGGAACAAGGGAAAGCCAATATAAAGATATAGAATCAGGGTCACTGTTGTAGGCTGTGGGGATTCTGTTCCTTCATGTCCTTTGAGGAGTGAGAGACTGCTTTTTAGAACTGTCTCCAGTGGGTGGGAGCCTGAAGCTTTCCTCCTCTGACTCCGTGTCCCACTGGTTGAGCCTTGGTTTTGGGGGTATTAACTTCTAACTTTGGGGACTGTCTTTGCATAACAGCATTATGAGACAGAAAGTAGAAGTTTCTAGCATATGCATGAGGTAGAACCATGCCAGCAGGGCTGAGTCTGAACTCGCAGAACTATTCACCGTAACTCTGACTAAGCCATAGGTGAGCAGAAGGGATATGTAATATGAGGGTAGAAATGTGAGTCCAGGAGACAAGTTAGGAACCACTGCGATTTGCCCAAGTTATTATGTACATTTGAACTATGGGAATGTGTTTATGGCACAACAATGATATCTCCCTGGCTTATTTCAAGCGCATGGAATACATCAGCAAGATTGACACACAAAAATCGCTCTCTCGTTTGAGCTTGTATTCTAGTGAGAATGACAGAAAATAAATAATAACCCTAATAAGTAAGTAAATGACACACACACACATAGGGAGAATGTGTTATGGAAAAGTAAAGGTAAGAGGATTGGAGGAGCTGAGGGTAAGAAGGGAGAGGGCTATAGTTAAATAAGGTGGTCAGAGTAGTGGTGACATTTGAGCAAAGACCTGAAGGACGGAGGGGAACAAGCCACAGGGATATATCTGGAGGAAGAACCTTCTGGGCAGTGAGAATGGCGAGAGCATAGGGGCCCTTGGTGGGAAGATGCCCGAGGTATTCCAGAAGCAGTGAGGAAGGAAGCATGGCCAAGCAGAAGGAGCATAAGAAGAATTGCAGGAGATGAGATGAGAGTGGTCACTGGGGGCCAGATTACATATTGATTTATGGACCGTCATATAAATGTTGGCTTTAATTCTGAGATAAATAAAAAGTGTGGAGGTCATTTGAAACCTTCAAGAAGCGGGGTGCCTGGGTGGCTCAGTCAGTTAAGCGGGTGCCTTCAGCTCAGGTCATGATCCCAGGGTCCTGGGATCGAGGCCCACATCGGGCTCCCTGCTCAGCAGAGAGCCTGCTTCCCCCTCTCCCTCTGCCTGCCGCTCTGCCTACTCTCTCTCTCTCTCTGTCAAATAAATAAATAAAAAATCTAAAAGAAAGAAAACTTCAAGAAGCAATTTTGGTAGAATGGCAAGGGCAAAAGCTTGAGAGAATTGAAGAGAAAAAGAGGGGCTAAAAAAAATGGAGATAGTCAGTATATCCCACTCTTTGGACGAGTCTTGGTGCAAAAAGGAGCAAAGAAATAGGAGAGTTGTAGTGCGAAAAGCGGGGTCAAAAAAACATATATATATTTTTTACTCCCTTAAGAAGACTCAAGTTTGTTTCCTTTTCCTCCTTATTTCACCGTCTTGGCATTCGGGGGTGAGGGAAGCCGCAGGTGAGTGCTCAGAGGTTTGGTTAAAGGGTCAAAGTGGATCACTTCTTTCTTTCCCACTCTATTCAATCTGTCAAAATTCCGGCTGCCTCTGGTCTAAAAACCATAGAATCCGACCTCTTCTTCCCTTTGCACTTTGGGTAAATTATATATAAAACATAAATACATAAAATGCCCACTTCCCCACCCACTTCCCCTATCTCCAAAGTAGCAAAATATCTCCCAGTCCCTAGACTTAGCCTTGGAAGACACCAGCCAGCATGACACACAAGCATGACATGCACTGTCCCCACACATCCCACAGGCAGAGGTCTGACATTTGCTTGCATGGGTAGCTTGCTTTCTTGTGTCTCTGCCTTTCACCATGAGAACGTGCCTCGTGCCTCGGGGAGCAACTGGCCCAAGGATGGCCAGAGACGTGTGGAATAGACCCGAACCCAAACCATGGCTGAACTCCAGCCGACTTGCGCATGCATGCACGAGAGGAAAAAAACAGATGATCTCTTTGGAGAGGAGCTCTGCAAGAGGGCTGTGGCGATAGCTGAAAGATCTCCTACTTAACACCTACGAATATAACTTGTACATCACCTCTTTCTAGGTAACGTATTCTGTCTGCTGTCCACATCCCTTCACCAGAATGTAGACTCCAGTGTGAAACTGACACCGATTCCAGCGTGCGCTTTTTCTCTAACACCTCAAGGGATGCACTCCCTTCTCTGTGGACACTGATCGTGTCCCACAGGTTCAACTCAGTTCTGTATTCTGCTTCACAACCTCGAAGCTCTCAGAACCCTGAGCTTTTGGGGTTTACGGAGACTTTATTACAGAGGCATGACTGATTAACTCACTGGCCATTGGTGACTTACTCAACGCCAGTCCCTGTCTCTTCCCTGGAGGTCGGGGTGGGGACTGGCGGCTCCAATCCTCTGCTCACGTGGCTGGTTCTCCTGGTAAGCAGTCCCCATCCTTAGATGCGATCCCAAAGTCATCTCATTAATATAATGTAACAAAATACATCTTTACCACCCTCATAAGTTAGGAAATTTCAAGAGTTTTAGCTCTGTGCCAGAAACAGGATGAAGACCAAATATATACATTTCTTGTTACAAATCACAATAGCACACCATGAAAGCAGCAAACTTATTCCCACATCTATTTCAAGCACCTAGGATAGTTTCCGGAACATAAATATTGGTTGAATGACTGAATGAAATACAGCAGCTGATCCTTTGTTAATCTAGACTGGAGAGCCAGCTGATTAATCACCGCTTCCAGGGCTTAGACTTCGGGGTCCAATTTTCTGAAGGATACACATATTCACGTTTCTCCATGATTTACTGGCTCTGCATATACGTGCTGGTAACGGTGCATAATAATGAAATAACTGGCCGTATTTTTCTCACACGTTGTAAAAATATTTTATTTGGATTTTGTGAACTTGCCAAAAAGTCAAAGACAGTTGCTTATGTTAGGCTCACAATTTTCTCTAAATACCAAGACCCTTTGTAGTTTTGTGATGGTGAAAGAAGGTGTCAGATGGCATCACCATCTCAGAGTGGTGATTCTGAACCATTTAATGTGAGCTGATGAGCTGGAGCCCCCAAGCCACAACCCGGAAAGCACAGGGGTCGCCCTGGAAACAGTAGGGTCTTCTAGCGGCCTCTGTTTGCAAGGCTTCAGTGAGTATTAACTTTGGACTTGAGAAATGAGGGCAGTAAAAGCAAAGTTAAGCCTTGAAATAAAGATCTGTTTGAAATCAAAGGGCTTCTCGTGGACCAAATGGCGCGGATACAAACGCGAGTCTCCTTCTGAGGTCCTGTTTGTGCTGTCTTCGTGTGGAAAATGTATCCGAAAACTTCTGGGCGGCCAGCCCACTAGAAGTTGGGGCTCGGGTGGGGCACCCGTCTGTTTTACCAGTAGCTGGTCTCAGATTTCCATTCTTCTAAGGTGAAGCCCTAAACAGTCGCGATGCTGCAAAACTATTCAACTCTCTTATTTCAGATTTTTGGGCCGAGAGAGAAATACCATTTCTCTGTAAGGGCCTGTATTTAAGCTGAAATGTAGCCTTCATGTCTGTCTTGGAAAGAGCATACCTTCTGAAGGAGGGTCTATCCAATTCAAACTCAGCATTGTGGAGTTTGGCAGCAGAACCCCTCCCGAGCCCCAAAGGCTTTGCGGATTCAGACCTTGCTACCTGTTCCGCCGGCAAGTTTTCAGCCAGGAGGGACGTGGACAGTTAATGTTGTTCTTGGCTACGTGTGGGTACTAGGCCCCTTCTCCAGCAGAAGGTCAGAAAACAAATGCAGCAGAGAGAAAAAAAAAAAGATGGGGCACAAGTATAGTGGCAGTGTCTGGGTGTGGCTAGCAGGGAATTCGTGACGGAGGGGGAAGGAACTATGGTGGGAATCTGATCGTGGCAGTTTGCATGCATTTTGTTTTAATCCTCCTTCATCTAAATTAAGCCTTCCAAGTAAAACAAAATTCTGCTTTGCAATCACTTTTATTTTTTTTTTAAAGATTTTATTTATTTATTTGACAGAGAGAGAGATCGATCACAAGTAGGCAGAGAGGCAGGCAGAGAGAGAGGAGGAAGCAGGGTCCCTGCTGAGCAGAGAGCCCGATGTGGGGCTCGATCCCACGACCCTGAGATCATGACCTGAGGTGAAGGCAGAGGCTTTAACCCATTGAGCCACCCAGGCGCCCCTGCAATCACTTTTACAGATGGCAGCATTGCTTCATGACCACAACCCTCGCCTCTGGGTCAGCACATGGCCCGGTCTGTCTACACCAAGGGACATCATCAGTCTCACCGGTCCTAGTTCTTCATATTCACTTTGTACATTTGGAGTAGGAATTAGGACAAGGAAGGGAAGGATCGAGTTCTGGGCACCAACGCCTTTAAAAGGGCTACTGTAGAACCTAGCTTTCTGTTGGCCACCTGCGAGGCTGGCCCACCTGCGAGGGGCCGATGGAATCCCAGAGACGGCCCCCGCCTGGAGATGGGGCAGGCTGAGGGAAGAGCAGCACCACGCCTGTGAGGGGAGGCCTTCCGAGGAGATGCTCCCAACTCAGGCTCAGACTGGACAAGGGGCTGGCACCGGACTTGAGCACAGTATGTCCCATGTGGCCACTTGTGCTGGGATTGGGGGAGTGTGACAGCTGAGGACCCTGCGAGAGTCGGCCTGACAGCAGGAGGTGCCACACCAGCGATTACAGTGAGTATCGCCAGCTGCTCTATAACATGGCATATGCGTCCCTAAAAAAATAATCCTTGAATGGTGGAATTTTGCACTCCAAAAACAACGGGGCTTATGGGAAAAGGGGAGCTGGGGCAGGAAGCTCAGATCTTGTGCCGTGGGATACAAGAAAACTATCATAATTTTAAACATAGTTCCTAATAATCATTGTATTATATGTAGAATGTTGTTTTGACAGGATATGAAGTTTGGGGAGTTTAGGGGAGGTGTTTATGGTGAGGGGTTGTGGCTTTTGAGCCATGGAAAATAAGCAAAAGGAAGTTTCAAGTTTTTCGAATGAAATGGGATACCGGATGGCTGTGTCTTGTCCTGGCTTTCGTTCCTTTGCATTAGCTTCAAACAGAAATCCAAATTTTACTGTTTTGCTAGTTCCCCCTCTCATCAAGAAGCTGTTTGTGTGGCCCCACATGAGATGAGATGACACAAAGTGCTCTTGTGCTGCGTCAGATTTGGGGTTCTCTTCAACCCACAGAAAATGGGTGTCTTTCAGTTTTCAGTTGCCTGGCAAACAGGTGATTCTTGAGAAGTTAAGATTACGCTCTTCTTTTGTTTTCGGTGGTGTTGCCTACTTTCACTGACGTGCTTGCTTAAGGCTGACTGCCTACTGCAATGGCACACTCTCGTTTCAGAGCTTTGCAATCCTTAAGGCTTTTCCTTTGCTGCTTAGGATCAGGATACCTCCTTGTGTTTTACTGAGAAAATACAGTAGGCAATGCACTTGCGGAAAACTGAGAGAGGTGTTTTGTATTATTCTACCACAGGTCATTATGCGCAGCTGGATGGTGTTTTTCACGTTTACCTGGTTGTTGGCTAATGGTGCAAAACTGCATATGAACCAATACAATTTTGGTTTTAGTGATTTGATTCCTTGTTTATCTGCACCAATTTGCACACTATGCATAGCCATTCTTTCTATCTGTCTGTCATCTATCTATCTACCTATCTAGCAGCTTTCTTTCCTTCCCATAGGACTCTTGAAATAATTATGGTTTACTTCTTTTTCTGTAAAAACTCTTATTTTTTAAGTTCTTTTTTGTTTCTTCTATTCATTTCAGGCATGACTTCAACAGGAGCCACAATTCCAGTGGTCTGGCTTGTCTTCCTCGCTGAGGTTACTGGGTCCCCTACAGTGAGCTGTGATTTCTGTTTGGCTACTACTTATGTTTGTGCTCTCTTAGGACATGCACAGGTCAGGCTGTTTAAAACTCTCGAGCGATGGCAAAAGGGCAGGGAATGGAAGGTCTAATAGAGTCTGCTTCGGAAGGCCAATTACGGAGTGCAAAAGCCTCCCTGCTCTGGTTCTCTCCGTGTGCAAAATGGAGTTAGCACCTAATAGTAAGGAGGAGCCACTCAGTCCACCAACATAGGCTTTGTTTAATTCTAGATGGTTCCATAAGGTCAGTTGGCCCCTCCCCCACCAAAGGGGCTCTCCCACAGCGAGTGAGAGTGAGGTTTATGGTGATCAGTGTTCATATTCTCACTGAATGTGATGACGACGGGGCTCAATGTTGTTGTAGAGCATGTTGCTCTGCTCTCACCTCTTCAAACCCTGCAGTTTTGTTAGAAACCAGGGCTTTCTTCAGTGCGACTTTCTCAATCAAGAATCGTGTACCAGACATTGTTTCAGGTGTTTAGGTTATACCAGACTAATTTCCTCCCTATTAAAACTACCGCATCAGGAGCTGGAGGCGTATTTCATATTGACTCACACCTACAGTTACCACAACATGAAGTTGGGGGGGGGGTTCTTTTAGACCAAAAGTTTAAAATAGAACTGCCACTTCCTTGCGAATGGTAGCTGTTGACGTTTCCCGGGTTATGCTTATTTTACTACAGAATTTGTGATACAGAAATACAAACAATCATTATCTCAGCTATCAGTGGCTAAGTCCATGGGCTTGTGAACCAGACTGCTTGGACTCAAATCCTGATAACCACTCAGCAGTTCACTTCTGTGACCTTGGCTAAGTTACCTAACTTTTGCTACTTCAGCACCTCTGGTTTTAAATGGGGAGGATTACATTATGTACATTATAGGGTTGCTGTATGGATTAAATGAATTTATATAAAGCTGTTGTATTTAGATGTTGGCAGATGCTTACTAGCAATACTTCCTCTTTTAGTTACTGTTTTCCCCTACATGTACTTACATCACAGCTCATACACAGTTTATACCTGCATCTCTGACACCCAAGTGCACTTATTTACAAGTCGCTCTAAAGCTCCTTTCCACTCGGCAGTAGACTGTATGCTCTTCGGTGGCGCAAGAGGTGCGGGCGGGGGGAAAGAAACACATGATTTCTATTTTCCCAAAACCTAGCACTGTGCCTGGCAAATATGTGTTTGCTGAATGAATGGGAAAGGTAGTCTGGAATTCACTCTTTGGCTAGGACAAGGGAAGAAAAAAACAAAAACAAACTCCCACAAAAATGTCCAAATTCAATGGTTCAGCATCTTAATTCCAAAGAAGAGAGTCTACTAGTGATATTTATCTCAGCAGTCCAATCTAAGTGCCCATCATAAAAGTGAATAGGAGCCAAGAGAAGAAGATTCGGAGACATCGTGCAGGGGTCTGCACATGGCTCCAGAGGCAGGGCAGTGAAATTTCCAGGGAGCAGACAGGCAAGTTTATTTTGGTGTCATGGAGACCAAGAGGCTACAGTGGGTAAAAGATGATTGCACTTTGTAAATACCTCGGTGCAAACCTTCCCCTTCTGAGCTGGAAGGATGAATGTACCATGGGAGGTTAGATACAATAGTCACTGAAAGGAAGAGTGAAGGTGGGGTTTGTTTTCCCCGGGGTGTGGGGCAGAACAGTGATGGCGGAACTCAAGGGAATCCACTTGGACAGGCACGTGTCGGCAACTTTACCTGCACTGCTACCTAGGGTATGTGTTTTCGTTAAATGAAAAATTGAACAGTTACACAAGTAAGCAGTTTTATTCTTATCATCACTTACAACAATTCAAACTGGACGATATAATAAAATAACTCTATAAAGTAATGTATTTTATTGCAATTTCCTACTGAAGGAGAATCACCTCCTGAGCTTTCTCCACAAGCTTTCAGCACCTGTGACAAGTTCCTTGTCAAAATTCAGAGGCTGTCTTACTCTGCCTGTAGCTCCGGAGAGACTCAACAGGAACAAGCTTCAGTCACCGCATGGCTCTTTCCTGCCATTTTCATTCTTCTAGAGTCGATAATCTTCAGGTCTGAAAGACAAAATCAACGTCTTTCTTTGTGAATCATTTTCTCCTGCCTGATGAAGGAAGATTATTTTTCAATTTAAAGTGAAAGTAAACTGTTCATTGAGAAATTATCTACGAATATTAGATTTTTGGTGAAAAACACTAAAGTCAAATCATCATGAAGCAACAATTCCCAAACTCTTTTGAGAGTATAAGTATAGGGTGCCTTGTGCCTGAGCATGAAGTTAGTAATTTAAAAACCTGAATTCAATTTCTGTTCTATTTTTAAATAGACGTTTAAAGACCTTTCACGGAAAGGACTGCTATGATCATTAAAAATCCATATAAGCATATGGATTTACCTAATCAAGGCAATTATTGAATGAGTAATTTCCCTATTTATATTATTTTTATCATGCAAAATTTATTTTTCCTTATGATACATATACAAATGTATAAACATAAGGCCTTTCATATTTTAATTACATACATATAACTGGTCTTTTCCTCATTCATGCATTTATAGGATTAATCATTCTTGAAAGTTACTTCCAGTAGTAAATTAAAACAAAGAACACTTTTTTTTAAGGGAAATATTAAATCATAACAGTGTAGAAAATGAACAACAGGAAATTACAAGATGCAAAAAAATGTTAAAGTGTCCTTTTATCTTTTCCATAGGTGTATTTGTAGGTGTTGAGGTCACATGGGATTTTCAGAAGGACGTTTGTAATCAGTTAACTAAATAGATGTTTTTGAAACAGCTGTAAAAATACTCGATAGTTTGAATTCCTTTAAAAAGTAGATGAACTCTGTTTGCCCTGAAATAACTTATCTAATCCCTTTCTACACTCACAGCATGTTTTCTTCAACAGAATACGCACAAGATACCAGAAAGCTCAGCTATGAAGACCAACAGTCTAGTGGCTGAGTAAATAAACTACATTACAATTTAAAGTTATTATTTAACTCCGAGGAACACAGGCTCTGATCTGGGAAACCAGCCAAATGTGCTTCACCGTATCAGCTGCTCTATAACAACTAGAAGAGAAACTGCAGAATTTTGTCACTGTTTCTGAAATCTCTTTCCAAATGTAAAAATTACATCCAAAGTCTGGGAAACGACAGTGTGGTCCGAGGGCAGACGTGGCTCCAAAGTGCATCCTCTTCACCTTTGGCTTGTGACTCAATTCAGTAGAAGCAGTTCCGAGGCAAGAGACACCAGCACATCTCGAGAAACCATGTCTTCTGTGGAGCTGGTTTATATAATTATGACTAAAGAGTGGCAATGAAGCCATCAGAAAGGAAACTGCTAAGCGAAGGTCCCAACAAGAAGTCTCTGCAACTCCACTCAATAAAACTAAACGTGCTTAGTCACAGTCTAGTTGTTTCCACACCAAAGGTTAATTTATTAAGTAACAATGAAATGACAAAAGCACCTTTTAGTGGGATTTATAAATAAAATTGGAAATGTGTGTGAAGGAAATCTGTGATACAAGGTATGTAGTAGGTAGTGACCTAAAAGCTACAGGGGCCTAATAAGGCCCCAATCTGTTTTAAGATTTTTCTGGTGGCAAGTGAGGAGGATAAAGAAGAGGGCTGTGTTGGGGCTGTAGCAGTGATGAGTGAGAAGAAAGGACAGGTTCAGGATTCAAGAGGCAGAAAAGTACTATGTTGGTGGGGAGAGGGTGGAAAGGGCCAGGGGAGAGGGAAGGGGCCAGGGGAGAGGGAGGAAGAAGGAATGACTAGAAAAGGAGGATTCAGGGATGGATCTGGATTCTTCCCTTCAGCTTGAAGACCTCCGTGAATGGCAACATTGCTGATCTTTTCAGGATAGGGAATACAGGCAGAGGAACAGACCGGAAGGGGAAGGATCTTGGTTTTGAATATGATAAGATTTGGACATGACAGGCAGCTAGCAATTAAGAGGTGGAGTTTAGGAGAAAGGGGGCAAAGGGGAAGACATGTCAGAGTCTCTACAATAGATACCTACTTTTCCATCCCACTTCCGCATCAAGTGGCCCTGCTAAAAAATCTTCAGTAGTCCTCCACCGCTTTGTCATAATTCAGACACCCTGGAAACCAATATCTAACCCTCCATGACACGGCCTCAGCTAACATTTCTGAGTTATTCCTTCTACAGCCCATTCCTTTACATTCTGGTCCCATTACACTACTTGCTACTGCCTAGATAAAAACTTCCACACCTCTCGACTTGGGTACTTCAGCTTTTTTCTGCCTGGTAGAGTTGACTAATCCTTCAAAATCCACCTCAAAAATCACATCGGCTGGGTAACCCTCCACGATCTTCCTTTCTGACTTAGGGCTCCTCTTTGTAAGATTGCCAGAGAATATCATGCATACTGCTATTACAGTGTTTCTCAAATTATACTTGCCTTTATTTATGTAAATAAATGTTACTTATTTAAGATGTGCTGAATGCTTATTAGATGCCATGAAGTATACTAACTACTTCATATGCATTATCTCACTTTATTCTATTTATATTGTGAAAAAGACACTTTTATCAATCCTTTTATAGTTGACAATATTGAGACTCAGAGAAGCTGGATAACTAGCCTAAGGATACACAGCTAGGAAGCAAATGGTAAGGACCTAGTGCAGACCTTCTGACTGCAAGTGCTTGCATGCACCATTTTACTCTGACGTCTAGTAGGCTGTTGGTTCCTTTGAAGGTGGGGTCCCCATATAACTGAGCTTTTGCTTCCAGCAATTAGCACGGTGCCCAGCTTAGAGCAGATACTTGTAAGATATCTGTCATTACAGTACAGTCACTGCCTTGAAAATGCCACTTTGTTTTACAAACTCATCCCTTCCTTTTTTTATGGAAAGTAATCTGGATCTTTTATGGATGGTTAATTTGCTTCCAGGAGGGGAAAACAGTATTATGGCCAAGGGTACTTTAGATGTTGGCATAGCCAGAAACATCAACTAATACTGGGGGCAATTAAATGTATTACATGGCGTTCAGGAGGTACCCTCGTGGGGAAAAGTGAGGTTTTTACACTAAATACGGTTTTATTTCTCTGCACGCCCGCATGCACATACACACACGTACATACACAAAAACAGGCACACATATAATGCATTTATACTGCTTACCTCCTTCCACTAAAAGAAATGCAAGATAAGAAAGGGGAGAGGAGGTCTATTTACCTTCAGTGGGCATACACAGCGCCTGGACTCTTGTGAAAATGCAGATTCAGATTCAGTTAATCTGTAGAGGGGCTCATGATTCTCCACTTCCAACAAGCTCCCATGGGCTGTAATGCTGGTCCATGGACCACAGCGTAACTTAGCCAGGGCTCACCTTAGTCCGCACACAGAGCTACTCATAAGACTGAGGGGATGACTATTTGAAGATGCTGAAGAAGCAAATGAAGTAAATTTCTAAAATCATGCTGTGCCTAAGAGAAGGTAACGTATGTCTTCCTTAGCTAGAGGTGATTCCATTTGCCATATAGCATCCTTTGCAGCTCTTTACCCACAAAAGGACTTTATTAACAGGCAGTTTTATGCTTTTCTGATACAATAGTAAGTAATTTTAAATTAAGATGTACTGAGGCTGGATACTAGAATTCTTTTGGTATCATCAAAGAAAGATTAAATTGTAGTTAATGTAGTTACTAGAGTAAATAATTTTTATTTATTTTTTATTGTTTTAAAGATTTTATTTATTTATTTGACACAGAGAGAGACACAATGAGAGAGGGAACACAAGCTGGGGAATGGGAGAGGGAGAAGCAGGCTTCCCGCTGAGCAGGGAGCCCAACATAGGGCTCGATCCCAGGACCCTGGGATCATGACCCAAGCCAAAGGCAGACACTTAACGACTGAGCCACCCAGGTGCCCAAGTAAATAATTTTTAAAAGTAAGACACCTAGAAGCTAGTATATTGCTGTTCATAGTATGGATGCTTAAATGTTGTTTTAAACTTTAATGAACTTAAATGGCTTAATCCTTCACTAGAAGGATGATAAGCAAATTTATATCCTATATTTCTTTGCCTTAGTTCTTTGTCACTGTTTCAGTGCAAATAAAAAATCATTAAGTTTTACAAGAAAAGATAATCTTATGTAAGGTTAATGTTTTTGTAAATAACAGTATTCTAAAATAATCTCAGGAAATCTCTGAAGAGACATTTCAAATGCTGTTACAGAAAGCTAATCTTTATTGATTTTTATAGAAATGCTTTTCTTGACAGAAATGTTATATTTTAACAAAATTACCATAACCTTTTCTTTATATATGTAATACAAAGTATTCAAAATTAAATATATCAGAGTTACACTGTTAAGACTGTTAAGGAAAATTTCTATTTTAGCTATAACTATTAAGCAAGCTTTAAGAAAGAAGCAAAGACCAAAATAAGAATTTACCATACTTAATGAATTAAAAGTCAATTCCTCTTTCAGGGAGATAAGATTCCACTCACTTATTCAACAAAGATTACTGAGTGTCAGGTCTAGCTGTGGGCACTGGGAACACAGCAGCAAGCAAGACAAAGTTCCATCTTTAGACCTCGCAGTTTCTCATGCAGGGAGATACACACAGATGTACACACTCACACACGGACACACATATGTACACTTTGACTTCTGAGGTGAAAGCCAAAAGTGTTAAGCTTTCATATATATACTCAGGGTAATTTGGGAGATGAATGAATCTTCAAAGAATTAGCCAATGTAAGACTTTCCTTAATTCATTTTCTAAATTGTGCTAAAATTAGATAGCTACTAAATGTTCTAAAGCAAAAATTCATTTTGCACATAATACTTGTCACGAGCAGAAAAGTGCCATCAAACACTATATCTTTAAAAAAAAATCACTTTTTTAAATGAGGAAACAGAACTTAAATAAGGGCTATCTGAGCCAGTATTCTATGGTACCTGTGATTGCTCAGAAACTTCAAATTTAAAATCATACCTCCTCTCACAAAATTCTTAATTTTCTATAGAAAATCCTTTATCACTGACATCCCTATGCAAAATGTTGTCAGCCACTCACTAAATGAAACCGGTAAAATACTGCGCCTCATTAATATGAAACAAGTACCTCTCAGAAATTCAGAGATTCAAATTTAGGACAAAAATGACAGAGGCCAGGGGCGCCTGGGTGGCTCAGTGGGTTAAAGCCTCTGCCTTTGGCTCGGGTCATGATCTCAGGGTCCTGGGATCGAGCCCTGAGGTGGGCTCCCTGCTCAGCGGGGAGCCTGCTTCCTCCTCTCTCTCTGCCTGCCTCTCCGCCTACTTGTAATCTCTATCAAATAAATAAATAAAAAATCTTTAAAAAAAGTGACAGAGGCCAACAAATTTTAATTATCTTGAAAATGGGGACATTTCTATAAAAGAATTTATCTTTTGACTCAGAAAAAAAAGCTTTATGGAGACTTCAGTTTTCATTGTAAAATGATAGGACAAATCCATTAGGTTTGTGAATAAAATGAAATATAAAGCTATAAAATACATAGTTTATGTGATGGTTCAGTTAGACACTTAATATTATTCATCCCATTAAGATAATTTATTTTCCAGAAGAAAAAAGCTTTTGAATTTCAGTTGTGAATCCATGAAATTGTGTGTAACTTAAGTGTAATAAATCTCAAAAATATTTTATTCTCCCTTAGGTCTTATGTCTTTTCACTCTTAAATAATATTCGTCAGTATAATGCTTATTCCAACAAAATATTTAAACGAGAATAATATTTGGACAGTGGAGTAATCTTAACAATAAAAGGTCAGTCTGATTGAGTTTTAAGTCATTTCCATTGTACTGATGAAACTATTTAGAATAAACAGTCACAGGAAACCTGGCGACATCGCATATTCCTTGAACTAAAATTCTTTGAACTAAAGATGTCAGCTGTACAGGAAGTCGTGAGGCAGGATAATGGTGCCTCTGTACTCATTTCTCCAGGCACTGTACCATGTACCAAATTCTGATTAGAAAAAGTTCAATAGTGCTTTAAAAAAACAAACTAAATTAATAGGTTAGAAAATTTCTTTTAGATATTACTGCTTTTTCTAGTTAAAATAAATAGGAATTGCTGTTACATTCAATTATCACTTTTAAGTCAAAAGCTCTATCGACTAGGAATGATTCTGTTTGGTTGCTCAAGTAGAGATTGTTTTTAATTTTAACAACCAGTCCTAATCTGTTCATATCCAAAAGAACAGTAAAGTTTAGAATGTCTAACTTGAGCAAAATTCAGCACTGGAAATACTGAGGTCTACAGTTTTTGCCAATGCTGAGTTGGTTGAAATCATGGGAAAATTGGAATGTAACCCTGCTCCTGAAGTCCAGCTAATAACTTCTGTCTGTGAAGAGCAGCAAATTAAGTTAAATCTTGTAGGAAAATGCCATATGACCAGACTAGCATAAAATTATGGAAAATCTTGAAGATGTCCAGATCCCAATTCTCTATGGGTTTTGAAAAGGTAAAAATCCTTCTTTATGGTCTTTAAATAAATTAAGCCTCTGATGTGAAGTACTTTTATAAAAGAGGCATAGGTAAAAATATTGTTTTCTGGGTATTCATTTAAATACAACTGAAAATCTGGAGATTTTTAGAATTCATAGGTTTCATATGGGAGAGTGTGTGTAAGTTTAAATCACTGCTCTCTTCTAGAGCTACAGACTAACCTACACGGGATGCTTACCATCCAGGGCTAATGTCCCCACACCTGTGTTCCTTCTACAGTGCTGGAGGCATCACCCAGGAAACACGCTAAGCTGAATCCTGCTTTTAGCAGAGACAGTTCAGGGCCAATCACGACTGTCCTCGTATCTCCCCACTTCTACCCCTGCCACTGTCTTCTTTGCAGGCACACTTCCAACAGCACACTGTCTAGAGGGCATTAACCACCGGGGACGTGGATTTTTATTATAAACATCTCTTTTGAAGATTTATTGATGCTGAACTTTCCATACTTAGTTTCTATACAAAGGTGAGGGTTTTGCTTAAAATAAAGCACTACGGACTTAATGAGTGAGGAATACAAAAACATATTTCTTTTTCGGTATTGTTCATCACTCACTCTGTGGGCTATCTGAAGCAACTCAAGTTGAAATTTTCCACATACCTTACTTTTCCTAAGAAAAGCTCTCCTACAGAGAAAGCTTTGTAAATGTAAAAATGAAAATAAAAAAAGTTTAAAATGATCCAAGTTTTATTTTTACTCTCCATAATGAAAAGTTTCCATTACAGTGATAGCACTATAATTTCTATGATTACTGTGGTTTTGTAATGTGTTGGCAAAACTACGATGATTATGGAAATAATTATTGACAGCATGAAAACAAGTTGACCATTTGAAAGCTATATCTAGGCAAATGAATTGTGAAGAAAAAAACAATCCTATTGCTTTTTCTTTGACAAACAAATTCTCAGTGCATACCCTCCAGTCATCAGTTGTACATGGCAATCACACGTTTATTTTGTACCATCAAGAAACAAAAGATCATAACATATTCTAACACAATGAGCTATAAAAAATACTAATATACCAAGTATATCCACTAATTTAAGAAGTGAGGTTTATAGGCAATACTTCTCAAACAAGAAAATAACTTTGAGTTATTAAAAAGTTCAGTTTCCTCAAAAATATCAGTTTCTTCCCTTCTTGTCTAACATCGTTTTAAAAATGGCTACACAACTAGCATAAGAAAATCTGCATAAACTGAAATTAGGCCTCAGACTCTTTTGCAAGTGATTTAAAATAATTTAAATGAAATCCCAAAAATGGAGCTTTAAATTAAGATTAAAACAATTTTGTCAATCACCTAATGGGTTCAAGGCTTAGTTTGGAATATCATCACTGTTTTTTGCTCAAAAGCTTTAGTTTCTACTAGAAAAGCTACCATTAGTATACTTACATTTGACCAAAAGCTAATAATAGTTCCAATTTAAAAATGTATATATTTTTCTATAAACATATTTTAAATTTTATTACTAGGGAAACAAAAACCAAAGCAAGCTATTTTTATGTCTGTTGATTTAGGTGCAATCCAGGTACATCTGTTTCAGTCAAGTCTCTGCAGATTCACCATCAAATCTATCTTGACTAAATTCCAATTACTACATTCCAAAGGAAGATTATATTGTTGGCTTAGCTATTTTGGGTGGAATGAGAATATATTTTAAGCAGCCTCCTTCTCCAAAAGGAGAAAAAAATTTTGTCTCATGAAAGCAAAATCTACCAGTAATGAGAAATCCCATTTTCAATGGATTGCATTGCATAGTGTGTTACATATTTTCATTTTTACTCTAATGTCTGTAATATTTAATACTAGAACTTTATGAAATGGCAAACAGCTAAAATGGCAACATTCACTAAAGGGTCAGTAGCCACACGGGGCTAATGCAACTTAATTAAAATTACATAAAATAAAAGTTCAGTTCCTCAGTCACACGAGCCACAGTGTAAGTACTTAACACCCACATGTGGCCAGGAGCTACTGTATTAGATAGCTCAGATAAAGAATTTTTTCATCATGTGGAAATTTCCACTAGCCCTGACCATCTAAATTGTAATATGTAAGTATATATCCACATTATTATCTGGGGAAGTTGTATGGCTACCTGCAAGGAAAGATCATGTTTTAATAAAGCCCAAAGGAAAGGCTGGTGCCTTAATGCATATTCCTGTCAGAGAGAAATTTGGGATAAAAAGGAAGGGCAGGGAAATACATCTCCACAGTAGTAACTAAAAAATGCATCAAGTTATGCTAAGTTTCTCTAAAAGTTTCCTTAAAAATAATTATAGAAAAGCCGTTCCTAATTCCATTAATATAATAAAGGCACTCAGTCATCTTCTGATCTGTTTTAAATGAACCAGGAATTACTTAGTATAATGAGCAGTTTATCAGTACTCTATTCATGATATACAACTCCAAGTGCATAACCTGTTTGGTCACGTATTTGATTAAATAGCACATATATCCCTTTTGGTTAGGAATATAAGTTTATTTATGATGATGTTTCTATAAAAAAATCAGATATGACATTTTTAGACTTCCAGAACTTCATGTAGCATGGTAACCCACAAAAAACCCAAACACTACTTAAAATATTTTTTTAGGATATAACTTTATCAAGCAAACTATCTGAGAACTACATATGACTTAAGTGTACTTAACCAAGATGCTACAAAAGGCACTCAGGCAGAGTGATTAGGACCATGACCCAGGACCATGACCTTAGGCTTGAATCCCTAACCCACCACTTAACAATTGTGTGATCTTGGTCAAATTACTTTTCTTTCTGTGCCTACATTTCCTTTTTATGAAAAAAAATGAGGATAAAAAATATAAGACATAGATACACAAAAGAGCACAAAGAAACAGTGGAAACTAACACACCAAAATTAGTTAACTACGGTGAGATTTACTTCCTTAAGTTTATATCTTATTCACAGTTTCTACAATGAACATTTAACACTTAAAAAAAAGATTTATTTATTTATTTTAGTGAGAGAGAGAGAGAGAGAGAGAGAGAGAGCAAGGGGCAGGGCAAAGGGAGAGAGAAAATCTCAAGAAGAGTGCCTGCTGAGCACAGAGCCCATTGTGGGCTCAGTCTCACGACTCTGAGATCATGACCTAAGCGGAAATCGAGAGTCAGACACTTAATCGACTGAGCCACCCAAGGGCCCCAAACATTTAATACTTTCTATTTATTTATTTTTTTAAAGATTTTATTTATTTATTTGAGAGAAAGAAAGCACAAGCAGATAAGGGGCAAAGGGAGAGGGAGAAGCAGATTCCCATCTGAGAAGGGAACTTGATGTGAGGCTGATCCCAGGACCCTGAGATCATGACCTGAGCCAAGGGCAGACACCTAACTGACTGAGCCACCAAGGAGCCCCCATTTAATTCTTTTTAACTCCCCCAAAGTGAAAATTTTTAATTGCTTAAGTTTAAAGTCTATATTATGTGAATTCTTAGTAAATTAAAGATTCCAGGGTGGTAAATTTAAGCTAGTAAATATTTTTCATAAATTGGAGATTAATTTTAATTTGTACATCTCTTTATTTTTTTACTAAAAAAATTTTTTTTGAAGATTTTATTTATTTCTCAGAGAGAAAGAGAAAGAGCACAAGCAGGCAGAACGGCAGGCAGAGGCAGAGGGAGAAGCAGGCTCCCTGCCGAGCAAGGCACCCCATGCGGGACTCGATCCCAGGACCCTGGGATCATGACCTGAGCCAAAGGCAGCTGCTTAACCAACTGAGCCACCCAGGCATCCCAGTGTACATCTCTTTAAAAGAATTTTAAAATGTTTACATCTTTCTAGAAAAATGTTCTGTATATGTGGGTTCGGTTTAAAGATAAATTTAAATTCTATGTAGTTTAAGTAGGAAAAGGCACATTGAATATGTCTGCAATAAATGACCATGTAAGTCTCCAAGAACAAGTTAATTAAAATTATTTTTCCAAAAGTATAAAACTTATCCAAGTACAGAAGTCTCATCTCTCAAATGTCAAAGAGGGAGAACTGTAAAGATCATGGCATGTAAAACAAACTGTAAAACGTTTTATTTTCAGAAACTACTGATTTATCTAAATAAATCACTGTATAATCTGGATAAAAAATGAATTTAAATAAAAAGAATTAAAATAGACTCTTGGGTTTTGAAAAGAAGGCAAACTATTAAACAGGCATCTAAAAAGGTCAAGAGAAGGAGACAATCACCCCACACTAAACTTAGTTGTTACAATCAAGTCATGTCACATAATGTATAGTTCTGGTCATCGTCAAGCAATGAAAACCAGATCCTAAGGAGTGATGGAAAATGTACTTCTTTATTTTACAGAAAAATATTTATCATGAGGATGTATCCTGATAACTAGCTGATACTGATATCATCAGACACTATAAAATCAGTTTTTTCAATTTTTCATATAGTTTGTTAATCACTCATCCACTATCAACTGAAAATTGATAACTCACGGGGGGGGGGGGGGGTAGGGATAGGGTGGATGGGTTCTGGACATTGGGAAGGGTCTGTGCTTTGGTGAATGCTGTGAAAGGTGTAAGCCTGATGATTCACAGACCTGTACGCCTGGGGCAAATAATAATAAAAGAAAAAAAAAGAAAAGAAAATTGATAATTCAGATGATACAGTGAACAGAAAAAAAATAAAGTGTTTTTAAGGCTAATCAATTCCAATGATTCTAGCATAAAGAACTAGTATTAAGTTGGAGCATTTTACTACCTTCGCTTCTAGCTTCTAGATACTACTATCTTAGTAGATAAGATACTACTATCTTCTAGAGATTCTTTCCT
Organism: Ailurus styani; assembly: GCA_002007465.1. Taxonomy (NCBI): domain Eukaryota; kingdom Metazoa; phylum Chordata; class Mammalia; order Carnivora; family Ailuridae; genus Ailurus; species Ailurus styani. Next base: position 61,540 of record LNAC01000029.1, on the reverse strand, counting down.
AATGTCATTTATAAAAGCTGATACCAGGATATTTGCTTTCTTCATTTATTCATTCAATAAATATTTGCTGAATGCCTACTGAATGTGCCAGATGTTACACTCAGATAAATAAGACAACATGGAGTTCCCTCACAGAATCTAGTTAGAAAAAGACACTAAAACAAAAAAAAAAAAAAAAAAAAAAAACACACAGATAGTTAATTACATTATAATAAATGCAGTAAATGAAAAGGAAAGTGTACAATGAGACCCTATAAAGGGGGCCTAACCCAGTTCACAGATTATAGGAAGGACTTCTGGAGGAAGTTACATTTAAATCCTTCACCATCTGTATATCCCAGACATCTATCCAAATGTCTAGCACATAGTACAAACTCAGTAAAAGTTTGTGTAAATAATGGTTTTAATGGTACTTCTCAAATGTGTATCTTAATGCCTATGACAGTGTCTTATACAGAGGAGGTAGCTAAAATGTATTTGTTGAAAAAATAAATTAAGTGAGGCAGTTTGCTTCTGTGGGAAGAACACAGGCTATGGAATCAGATAGCTGGGTTCGAACGCAGGCTATATTACCAACCCTATATGACCCTTGCCTTACTCTTCAAAATAGGAATAATAGATCTATCTCAGAGGCCTGTAGAAAGAATGAAATACAGTGCCTCTAAACTCCCTAGCACACTGTTGGGCAATTGAAAAGTGTCCAACAGTCACTATAATAAATGGTCACTAGTAATTATATTATTTTGTTCATCTGCAGATTTAGTAAAGGAGATCCTTGATACAAGTCAGCAAAGTCAAAAAGATTCAAAGAGAATACCCTACAGACTTCTCTGTGTGGAAAGAGTCTGAAAATTATACACATGCGATAACGAGAGTCAAGGATTAGTTTGCTGGACACACTGACAATGCTGGGAAGGCTCATATTTTCACAGACCTATCTGGCCAAAGAGCCAATAAACAGAGAGGAATTTTCAGATCACAGAGGGTAGCGTTTGTGGGAAGACGAGCTGCCTAGTGTAGATCCAGCAATAAGGAGGGGTGGTTCTCTTTTCCATCTACTGTATAAATTCTGTAAATGTTCCCGAGACCCTGTTAGATGAAGTACTGTTCTAAGCACTGAGCATGCAGTGATGAACAAGATGCAGCCCTTGCCCTGATGAGCTGACTGTGGTAATGACAGAGCTACACAGCAGGTGCTGTGGCAGAAGATGGCCAGGCACTTTAGTCTACTTTAGTCTGGTCTTGATGTTTACACGAAGCTTCTTAAAGGTGGCGGTATCTGAACGAAGGTCTAAAGAATGAGTGAGTTATTTCAGAGCATGGGGGAGGGACATGTTGTTTTAGGCAAAGTAAAGCAAAACAAAGGCAAGGAAGAATTAAATTGTGTAAAAAGGCTGACAGTCTTAAACAGGTTGCTATTGTTAGACCAGTGAAGTGGGAAGAACTTAAGATTCAGAGACAGAGAGGAGCCAGGTCACGAAGACCCTGGTAGGCCAGATAAGGAAACATGGAAGCAATTAGATGGGAGAAAGTTTGTCAACACTAAGCAGCTTCCCTGACCTCAGACAGAGGAAACTGTGTAGAGGAAAACAAAAAGTGTTATTTTGTTTTTCTATTTGGATCAAGACTATTAATTATTCCGAATTGATGACTTTTCATTAGATGATATTCTCAAGCTTAGTGAAGCAATCTGGAAAATGGAGAATCACTCTGTTTTAGGTAATAACTATTTATTTATGAGTCCAAGAGACCATAATCAATCCAAGTAATGTCATCCCAATCAAAATATCTGAGAATTATAGGTACCTATGAACACCCTTGTACATACATAGCAAGGTTTTAAGACTTAGAGACTTTTTGGTTCTAATACCAACATCTAGAATTTATCTGCAGGTAGAAGATGGAAAAGAGTATCCAAGCGAGTAAAAAAAAGTTCACTCTTCCCACCCTCAAGGATCTTGTCATTTGGTTAAGGAAACAGGGGATACTAAACTGAGGTTAAAAAAAAAGAAAAAAGACAGGAAAGAGAAAAGACTTACGGAGACCACACTCTTGGGAAAGCCTCTATTTCTTCCTGTGTGTACTCATCTAGACGTCTGGGTACTTTTCGTGGTTGAGGAAGCTCTTCCACTAAATTCTTACGAATATCTTCTGGTATGTCCTAGGTTAAATAAAACTTAGGTTTAATTTTCTTAAACTATATCCCTTAGTAATAAATTAGCAATACTCAGTAAATATTAAAAAATAACAAACAAAAGAATATTTATAGAATGAGGAAAACAATATAATCTTTACAAATCCATGAATATCCCTGAAAAGCATATTAATGATAAAAGTAATTTATTATACTATACCTTATATTTTAATCTTGACAAACCTATTTCTCATGATAAATTAGATATCTTCAAATCTGAGGACTATCAAGTCACTAAGTTCTATCTATTTTTTCTAAACTGTTTAATTTATTCCCGGCCTTTCAACTGCAGAAAGGCACTGCCTTGGCTGATTCTCATGATTTTTCATCTGACTGAGTGGATGTACTGGGTCTGTGGCTTCCAGAGACAAAACCTTTCAATTCATATTCCATATTATTGCCAGAAAAAACTTTGGAAAATGAAAACCTGCTGGATCCTTGAGGCATTTAGCCAACAAACGTTAAATGAACTCCTTCTATGAACCAGAAATTGTGCTAGGTGCTCAGAATATAAAAGGAAATAAAAGATGATGGCATCTATAGGCTTATAATTTTTAAAATGTCACTTCTCAAACCAGTGTCCTCACTCCTAGGCCACCTCTGCAACTTCACCTCTTCACACACACCTGTCCATGGCATCTGCATTATCAGTCTCCTTGCATTTCATCCATTGTTCCATCCTGAAAACCTGGTGCCTTTATTAATGGTATTCCCTCTGCCCATAATGACTTTCCCTGGTTAATATATTTAAATATTCAGAAAAATGAAAGGAAAAGTAAAATGCAAAAAAGTCTGAATTTGGGTAATGAAAGGCAAACTAAAGAGTAAAGTATACATTTGAGAGCTATTTTAAAAGAACAGAAATTGAAAAAAGTAAAGGATAAAATGAAGAGCATGAGTAACCAAAAGAATTTACATTTATATTGTGCTCACGATACAGAAATAGGGAAAAGGAACTGTCCTGTGAGTCTGGAAGTAAGTTACTTTTGGAAACTCTACTGCAATAATGGTTGGGTGTCAATATGAAAGCATCCAATGAGTATTTCCACAGGGATAGTAGCTAGATTTCCCTCTTTCGTAACAGTATGTTCCTAAACATTAAAAAAAAGATTATTACATAGTAAATTACAATTCTCTGCAAAGATCATATCATAATTGGGAATCGAGTATCTGGGCAAGGACATGGGACCAAAACAGTCATTGTTTTCTACTTAATGTCTTATAAATCAAAATATAATTTTAAAATAGCTTTAAACAATCAGAGCTCTATGGCATTATAAACTTGTTCTAAAATCTAATATGGCAAAATTTTAATAATATTTTTAAAAAGTTAGGTTGGCTTTTTAAAATTATGGTTTATATTGGGTGAGTCACTACCAATACATACAAAATACAATAAATACTATTGACAAAGTGTTTCTTCACTGAGAAGCATTTTAAAAATATTTAACATCCCTTTCCCGATGTATTCAAATCTGTAAGTTTAATTACACAGAACTGAAACAAGGAGGGGATGTCTGGCGTATAAATATTAAGTTGCTCTAATTTTTTACTTCCCGAAAAAGTCTACTCGCCAGTTTGATATCTACAAAAGTTTACAAATATTTCACACTCCTTTGGGGAGCCATTAAAAAAAATTCCCTCTATCATTCACAAAAACAATTTTAAAAGTTGCCAACTGCTTACACAGCAGAGGGTGCGGAACATAGTGGGTTAGTAGATGTTTGCCTAATTGAAGGAATTCTGCCTGAAATGAGATTACAAATTTTTCCCACTATTAGAGCAATTTGCTGCATAAAGACTGGATTAAAACTCTGCAAAATGAGAATGAAAGTTGTTGATTAGGCATTACACATGAAACCAGGAAGAGGGGAAGCGCCTCCTTTAATCTGCGCACCAAGAAAGTAACCCAAACATGCTAACTGAATGTGTTCACGGAGATATAAGAGATTTAATCATTCCCGTTGCACAGAGGGAATGATTAACCTAAATGGGGGGGGGGGATAAGGAAAAGAATGAGTGGAATAAACAGGGGCAAGGTGGTCAGTTACTACTTTTTTAAATTTCTGAAGAAATTTCAAATCTACAAATAATTGTGAGAATACAGTGAACACTCCTCTAACCTTCACCTAAATTCACAAACTGTCAAAAAGGACATGTTTGCATTCCTTCTTTTCACCTATATACAAACACATTCACGAACTTTCATTCTGGCTGAACCATTTGAGAATGATTTGTAAATATTTCATCCCTAAGTATTTCAGTGTATAGCTCCTAAATATAAGGATTGTCTCCTATGTCACCACATTACAAATTCATGCTTTGGAAAATTATCATTGATGAAATACTTTCTATCTGATATGTAAGTATACATTCAAATTTCCCAAACTGGTAAAATATTGTCTTATGTATCTTTTTTCAGTCTAAGATCCAGTCAAGGATCACAGGCCACATTTGGTTAGTATGCTGTTACTATGTTGTTTCACATACATAATAAGTTCTTCAGTCTAGTCTCTTTTAACAAGAAGCCTTTCCCTGCTCTTTGTCATTTGTGAAATTAACACTTTTGAAGAGTCCAGGCCAATTATGTGGTAGAATGCCCTTTTATTTGGATTTGTAGGATTGTTTCCTCATTCAAGTCAGGTTAAACATTTTTGACAGAATGCTATATATAATGTTGGGTCTTCAGTGCTTTATTCATAGCAGGAGGCACATGATGTCAGTCTGTCCCATACTAACGATATGTTTGATCTCTTGGTTATGTTGGTGTCCACCAGGTTATCTTTAACATAAAAAAAGTATCTTTTCTCCTTTCAAATAGTAAGTACTCTGTGACATGGTGTTTTGAAATTGTGTGAATATCTTGTTCTACAATAATCTTTTACCCAGTGACTACAGAATATGCTGATAAAATGGTGGCTTTTCTAATTCAGTATTATTTCTACATTTTTTAGATGATATTCTTCTCTAAGGAGAAGCTTTTCCTTCTCCAGAAAGGAAAGGGAAATTATTAACAAGTTAAAAATAATTTTTGAACCATCATCATAGGCTCACAGATTTTTGTCTTCTACTCAACGTAATCCATTATTATTACCATTCATTTTGAGGCTCACATAGTCCCATATTTGGTCAGTGGGCACCAATTCAAAATGCCTTCCACGTACTCTTGATATTTCTCCATCCATTTCTGAGCGGTGCTTACTTCCTGTTACTTATTATTTTACCAGTATAAAGAATATAAGAACAGTAATTAGGTGCATGTATATACTCAATAATAACTTTGTTCTTTCTCTGCTTCAGACCTAGAATCAACCACTCCTCCAATGAGAACCAGGTTCCTTTTAATAAGGAATAGCACTTAGAAAACAAGATCTGGGCACCAGTTGTGTTTACTACTACTAACGCTGTCATATAATTTTTACTTACTTATTTTTAAAAGATTTTATCAATTTATTTTTAGAGAGAGAGAGAGAGAGCATGAAAGCATGCACAAGCAGGGGGAGGGCAGGAGGAGAGGGAGAGAAACCCAAGCAGACTCCAAGCTCAGCATGCAGCCAGAGGTGGGGCTCGATCTCGCAACCCTGAGATCATGACCTGAACTGAAATCAAAAGTCAGATGCTCAACTGACTAAGCCACCCAGGCGCCCCTTGAATAAAAATCTTAACATGACAAGAAAGTTAAAGTAAAAAAATCATCTAAAAGGCATTCTCCAAAAACCTATTCTCTCTTCCCTATTCCTTCCATCTCTTTGTGCACATGCTTCAGTAAGTAGCCAACTTCATTATCTCATTTATCCTTCCTGAGTTTCTTTATGCAAAAAGAAGCGGATACAGTATGTATGTGTGTGTAAACATATGTATGTATATATGCATACAGAAGGTAGTATGCTATTTGTATTTTTTCACCTTGCTTTTTTTTCACTTACCAATGTATCTGGGAAAACATTATCATTTCACAAGAATATGTGGCATTCTTTTTTTATAATTACATATACTCAACTGAATGGATATAATAATAATCTGCTATTCAACTGAACTACCATGAATACTTAAAACACCCACATTCAAACCTGACTGCCTTATAACTAAGATTATCTATCTATATACCTTTTGTGTGTGTGTGTGCGTCTTTCAGAAATTATGGACTTTAAGAAAATGGGACAGTACAATCAGAAACAGAAGTTTTAATACTGTGATTTCATGGAGGTCATTTATTCTTAGATGATGACATAGCTCCCATACTTGTCATCTCAGGGGTAAAGTGAATACTGGAAAATTATACTCATTCATGTACAGCAAAGGTAATATATTAACCATTTTGATAAAATGAATAATTTACTCTTGCATTAAGCTAACTAAATCGAGCACACAGTGGCTTAAACAGTTGATATAACTTGGTATTCTGGAATTAGTTTCTACATTATTCCTCTAGTAGGAACTATAAGGACAACAATCACAACCATGGTAATGATAGCATCTGGCACTTACCATGTCAGGCCTGTTCTAAGCGCTCTACAAATGTTATCTCACTTAACCCTTACCATAGTCTCGTGAAGTAGGTACCCTTATTTCCATTTTACAGATGAGAAAACAGGGGTAAGTAACTATCCATGGCCATAAAGTCAGTAAATGGTGGAGCATGAATTCTAATCCAGATAGTCTGATTCCAGAGCCTGGACTCAACTATTTTATTACAGAACCTTTACTCTTTCATTACATTATATTAAAGAGAAAGGCTAAGGGCTTAAAATAGTTTAATAGTAATAAATAGAACTATTTTTTTCAAGTACTTTTTTAGCTGAATAAATTTTGAGTTAGGAACAAGTATTCTAAAATTAAATCAAGGAAAGTAATTAGCAACCAAAACTAGGTTATTAATCCATGATCATACAAAGTTTGCTACTAGTCACAAAAAATGTAAATGAAATTCATGCTTTTAATAGCTGATGAAATTAGCAACGAATACCCTCAATTGAACAGGGGCTCTCGCCATGTTCCTTGTGGCAGCATCATTACCAACAACCACTGACTTACCTCTTCTGGGAAAAGATGCAATCTCTGCATCAGAGTTCTTCTGTGAAGGTTTTTTGGCAGCATGCCATAAATAGCTAGTTTCACAATCTGAAAAACAGATATATGTAGGACTCAATAAGAAAAATCTGACTTGGTCTGACTTGGGATATAAGAAGGCAACCACATTTAGAGATAGTGATGAAAACAAGTGGGCTCAGACTCAAAAGAAATGAAAGGAAAGAAATTAGGACCTAAGTAGACATGTGGCAGCAATAGCAAAATAATTGTCATTATTTTGTGCATTACTATTTTCTTTAGGCTCTATTTGGCTTAATTTATGTTTAAAGGAAAAGGGCAATAGGAAGAGATTAAAGATAATTTACTTATGTGCTGATGTTAGCCAGAAGAAGAAATTCTCTAAGCTTGTACAAGACCCTATGACTCAAATAATCTGTCACATACTGAATAGAGCAGAACCCAGGGAGGCCTTAAATCTTGTTTCCTCCAGGTAGATCAGGAGGTTTCAAATTCATAAAGTAAGCACGACCATACAGGCTGGAGACTTTGACTCCGTAAATTGCAAATCTACAACAACGGTAACAGTTAACATTCACTGAAAACTTACTTTGTCTTACTTTGTCACTTACTGTGTGTACAATGGTCAGCTGCATCACATTTGTTGTCTTGTTTCTGATACTGAGTCTCATATCACACATGCAAAAACGGATTTGGTGACGTTAAAGAACTCTCCCAATTTCATATATCTAATAAGTGGTGGTGCTGGAATTCAAACCAGGTGTGGTCTTACTCCCAGAATAGACACACAGTACACACAATCACACCTATAATGTGTCTGTCTCTGTAACTTCTCAAGAAGACAAAAAGTCCCTTTCTCTCTACCATACCCATTCCCAAGATGGCAAACTAATTTCTGCCATAATTTACTTTTTTCTTTTTAAGATTATCCTGTTTCTTGGTCTGAATGTGATCTGATATGTCTGTTGTCAAGAGAAGGTCACACATTGTCACCCTGTGCTCAATAATCTCCTGGGGGCCCGCTGGTGTGTAGTATATGCAAATACACTGAGACGTCTTCATCAAGCAGCTGACTGGGACATTTGGAGGGCTGCATCAATTTTTACCATCTGTACACATAATCCAAGAATATAACTTGACATATATTAAAGTTAAACTCACTAAAACTATACATGTTAGAACAGTGTTGCCCTATAAGAGGATTTCCTATTTCTTTAATTTCCTCATCAGATCAGGCTACAAAACCTTACTACATGCAACAGCTAATGGCATCCCATATATGTTTTCCAGTTTAGTGCTGTTAATATTCTATATCCTGGAGATTTTAATAGAGATTTCTATTGTTAAAATTAAGAGCAATTAAAAATGCACCTAGTCACACAAGGCACATTTCAAGTGGCCAATTGCCACATGTGCCTAGTGGCTTTCATGTTTGACAGCACAGACACAGAACATCATGACAGAAATTTCTATTGGACAGCACTGATTTAGATATTCATCTTTAAAATTTAAAATTTTTAAACATCTTAAGCAGAAAATGACAGTGTAAGACTACCGAGCATCTTTTCTGGATAAGCTAGTCATAGCCTCTGAATATCCCAATAGCAATTTGATTGTTATGGTAGGGTTATACAGCACTTAGGGTTAATGTTCTTTAAAAAAAAATGTAGTTGTAGTCACTTGAATCAACAAGTTCGTTTTTTAAAATTTGCCCTATTAAAAAAAAATTTGCTCTATTAAAAAAAGCAAATACAACAGTCAAATTAGAGAAAGCTAGAAAGTGTAGAAAGGTTTTAAGCTGACAGGGGAGAGAAAAAGGCAGACACACAAACAATATTTGCCCCAAATAAAAGAATACAACGTGTACATGCAATCAAATAATTATAGCTGAATAGGCTTAAACATAAGTTCTAAGGAATTCAGAAAGTGAGAAAGACAGAATAAAGCAAGGTTAATAAATATTAATGACCAGGCGCCTGGGTGGCTCAGTTAGTTGAGCGACTGCCTTTGGCTCGGATCATGATCCCGGAGTCGCAGGATCGAGTCCCACATCAGGCTCCCAGCTCTGAGTCTGCTTCTCCCTATGACCTTCTCTTCTCTCATGCTCTCTCTCACTCTCTCTCTCTCAAATAAATAAATCTTAAAAAAAAAATAATTAAAGACCTTCTGTATCTGTAGACCAGGGCATGTGCCATTTGTTTCACACAAAGTACCTTTATTAACTATGGGAATGGGGAGAAGATAAGAAAGGAATCATGTAGGGAAAAAATATAAGGACAAAGAGGTGGGGCATCTGTTGGCTAAGTCAGAAGCACATGTAACTCTTGATCTTGGGATCATGAGTTCAGGACCCACACTGGGTGTGGAGATTATTTAAATAAATAAAAACTTAAAAAAAAAGAAAAATATAAGGACAAAGAAACTACTAATGAAACTAAAATATATGATAGAGGGATAAGGAAAGTCTGAGTCAACATATTTATTGAGTTTACAAATAATGATCTGTGTAATTATAAAAATACTTTGAAATATTTAATAACCTACTAATAACTATTTAAATGTATTAATTAATACATTACTTTACAAACTATGTATTTTACAAACAATATTCCAGGACCATACTAATAATCAGAAGGATGTGTTATGAAACAAATTCTCTTACAAGCCAATACACCAAGTACTGATTTGCAAATTGTGTCTGCTGGCAGAAAACCTATTGTTCCAGACAAACACTTAAGTATTTGATTTGGAAGTAAAATAACTGACCTCTTCCTTAACAAGCCATTCTTTTTCAAAATACGAAGTCAAAATTAAGATTTGAAAAAATATTAACATTAAATGAGTTAATAATTCAAATGGATTTAACTTTGAACTATTTTCTAGACCTTCATTAAACATTTTGTAATATATTTTAATATTTGTTTATAAAGCATAACTTGACCAATTTCTACAAATGTTATCTATTGCCAAATCCTTATTAAAAAGTTGGGACTATACTGCCTCCTAGTGTATAGTGAGTATGCCTGAATAACAAAGACATTTAAAATTTAAAAATATTGATCAAATATTAAAATAACAATTTGTTGTAGCACTTATGGTACATATTAGCAGCAGCCCTTATAACTTTTTAATACCATTACATGCAATTCACATAAACAGTCAAAACAGGATATTTTATTTGACCTGTAATACTCTAAAAACATGTTTTGAAACAGAATGTTAAATATTTCTTGAGCAATCTCTGAGCATATTTTTGTAAAACACCTATAAATGATAAGAAATAACAATAAATAGTAAAGCATGAAACTTCCAAATGTTTTGTCAGGACTTACTATAACAAAATATCTCCCTCTCCCTCATCTCCAAGAAAGTTTTAGGCAGTATTACACCAAACAAATTACTGTATCCTGACAACAGATATCTATTTTTATTCACCATTGCAGGGAAATAAAAAAGAATGTCTTCACAGCATAACACTTTGTTCATTTATGAATGTATTTAGGTATAAAGCTAAAATAGTTCCTAATGGGGAAAACTGTTATCTATTTTCTGAGTACAGATCAAAGACAGAGTTATAAAGAACTATGGAAGAAAAAATAAAATTGTGAAATGGCAACAGGAGACTTTGTTTTTAGCAATACTGACAGCTAATATTTATATTAGAAACTTCTAGTACATAACTCAAATGATAAATAAATATTAATGAAATTAATAATATTGTTTTAAAAAATCTTTTCTAAAGCATGAAATCAACTAGAGGCCAGAAGTCGGAGAAAGTAGTATAAAAAAAAAAGAGTCCTAAGGCTGGCATTTGCCCAGAGGGCATCAGCTTAGTGCAGGGCTTGCATTTCAGAGGACTACTCCTTTTTTGGTCAGGAAGTAGGATCAAAGACTTCCTCATAAACCTAGATTTTCAACAGAAGTCAATATCCAGGGTATAGAGTGGGGAAATTAAAAAATAAAAATCTTTCCTGATAGGAAACATAGAACTATGAGCCTGTCTGCACAAGGCCTCAAGGACCCAAATTCACCCTTTTTAAAATGGGGATCAAAACCCACAAGTCTATAAAGTATAGCTTAAAGAGGTCTTAGATTAGTATAACCCCAAGCACCTGTGAGAAGCTAAGCCAATCTTTTTTTTTTTTTTTTGAGATTTGTTTATTCATTTTAGAGAAAGAGAGTGCGTGCACATGTGCGGGGTGGGGGGGTAGGAGGGAAGAGTGAGAGGGAGAGAGAATCTCAAGCACACTCCTGCTGAAGGCAAAGCCCAACGTGGGGCTCAACCTCAAAACCCTGAGATCATGACATGAATGGAAACCAAGGGTTGGGTACTTAACTGACTAAGCCTGGTGCCCCTGCTAAGCAAATTTTTACGACGAAATCCACTTTGGAGATATAGGTCCTAAAGAATTCTCAGTGATGAAATTTCAAGGTACATGAGCTTATCAAGTACCCTGAGCAGAAACAATATATTACAGATCCACAAAGACCACAAATATTAGAATTAGATATAAACACTAAGAATTATGTTTACTATGCTTAAAAAAATAAAAAGGAACCAAAGGATGACAAAGAAACAGAAAAACTATCAAAACTGACCAGCAAACTTGAAAAAAAGACAAATAGTAAATCTTCAAGAAAAAAATATAATAATTCAAATTAGGAACTCAATAATTAAGGACTGATCAGATAAGACACAAGTAAAAAGAGAACTAGAACACAGACATAAAGAAATTATTGACAATGCAGCAAAGACAGGGAGACATAAAATATGAAAGAGAGCTAATGAATCATGTACAATGAAATAAGACAACTACTGTAAATATAATCAGATTTCCAAAGGGAAAGAACAGATAAAGAATAAAGAGACCAATATTTAAAAGACATAAGAGCTGACAATTTTTCAGAACTGAAGATACCAGTCCTCAAGCAAAATAAATAACAAGACTTGAATAGAAACAGGAAAACCAACTCCAAAGGAAAGAAGACAAAATACATACAAAGAAATAGTTAAACTGACATGTGACTTATCAATAGCAGTAACAAAAGCTTAAATCTGTTTGAATAATAGTGTCAAACAGGTGAGAGAGAAAAATAGTTATCCTAGAATCTCACATACTGCATAAGCAAAACTAACTCTCAAGAAAGAAGGCAAAAATATAGTTTCAGACAAAAATGAGTTTACTATTAGGAGAATGTTATGTTAGGAATGTCAAAAGAAATATTTCGAGAAGGAAGTTAATCCCAAAGGAAGGCTGTTATGTGAAAGGATTTATAAGCAAAGAGAATCATAAAAAATCAGTAACTGTGTAAAATAATAACAAGAATGTTGAATTGGAAGGGTTTTAAAAATAGTTGAATAGAAAAAGAACTGTAACTATAAGGGACAGTAGGTGTTAAAAATATAAGGATCTTGATTTGATCTGGAGGAAAGTAAAGACATTGATTAATCCTACATTTCTAATAAACTCAATCCAAAAGAAGATAAGAAAGAGGAAAAAATAAACTCTACTGCTATTTAAAAATAAACTCTACTGTAAGCTAAATGTAAAGTAAAATGACATTCCAGGCAAACACTATCAAAATAAGGCTGATACAGCTTATTAATATTAAAAAAAAAACCCTGAAGTTAAAAAGCATTATTGGAGATAAAAAGGGCCAGTACATATGCTGATTAATTCTTATGAATAGTATAATTTCAAACTTATATTCATCTAACACTAAATCTTCAAAACATACAAAGCAAAAACTGATAGAACTACAGGGAAAACATAAATCCACAATTGAGAGTGTAACATAACTCTTTCAGGTAATCAATAAATCAAATGAACAAAAAAAGGTAAGACTTTTGATTGGAACAACATACTTTGCATATTTGATATAATGGATATATAAACATAGATACAAACAATGCTCTCTGAGACGTGTTCAGTGAACATACCATATTCTAGGTAATCAGATGGTATCAAGTAATTAAAAAGAAAAGCAACAAAACTGTTTGGCTACATGCAAGACATAGTAAATAGTATTTAGAAAATAAATAGAACTGAATAATAATAACATATGATTGAATAATTGAAAATAGAATTGAATAATTCAATAATAATTGAATATATAGAATTGAATAGCAAATAGAATTTCGAAACTATACAGAATAATAATGATGGCTTAATACATAGCAAAACTTGTGAGACACAGTTAAAGCGCAGAATTTATAGCCTTGCATGCTAGCTACATTAGAAGAGAAGCAAGACTGGAAAAAGTTTCTGAACCAGTCTTTCCACAGATGATAAACAATAAAAAGTACAATAAACTTACTGCTACTGGATCCTTCTGGTGAAGTTGAGCAGCTGTTACTTGTTTAAATCCACCTGGGTAGCTGTGAAAATTGAAGCAAAGACATTAAAACTGGGAGTAGGCTATAATATAGTATTCTTGAAATGAATATTTTTTTTAATATGAAAACTATTCTTACTATGAAATTATTCTTGTTTTGGGAAACTATGCTGTTCGTTAGTGTCTTAAAAAAGTTAAGTAATAACCTGTGCTATTTGAAATGCTGTTCTTTTTAAGTGGTCAACTATCATTATTTCATAAAAGTTCCACGTCTTAGAAAATTCTTGGTATAATTATCTTTCTAGGGAATTTAAAGTTTTCATTCATTTCATTCATTCATTATTGGGTAGTTTATCATGCTTGAATTAAGAAAGAAAAAGCAGTGAGCCAATATGCTTCATATTTCCTGAGAAGTCAGAATGTCTGTAGAACCTAGGGGTCAAGTTTGGGGAAAATAGTGGTAGAGTCGAGCTCATACTCTGAACAGGGAATGATCCTGTTTCCTATTAACAGTTGGTAAAAGACCACTAAGAGTTATATGCTGGCCCTAATAAAATATTTCATTGCAGTCATATAAAAATATATATAAAATGGATAAATTAGAGGTTAAAAACTATATATATATATATATATATATATATATACACATACATATAAATACACACACACACACACACACACACACACACACACACGGGATATATATATATATTTGGGATGGTACTGGTGGCAGCTTAGTAACTTGGATGTCCCATACCCCAGTCTAGAATCTAGGTTTGCCAGTGGCTACCAGTATATTATTTAACTCATTTTACCTTTTTATATGAGTTTATTCACATAAGAAAATGATACTATCTGCTCCATCTACCTCTCAAAATTTTTATAAGAGCCAAATGAGAAAACGTTTGTGAAAGCGCTTAAGAAATTTAAAACAAAAACAATATACAGATGTAAGGTTTCATTATGCTGAATGGATAAATATAGCCTAAATGATTTCTGAGGAAGGGGAAGGAAGACATAAACTCAGTGTACTCTACAAAAGAAGTTAAAGATTACCTAAATGTGATCCTTTCTTAAGTTTCTTTCGAAACTTTTGAAAACATTTGAAAGAACCACATTTCAGGAATAAAATTTAAGAAGCAGATTTAGAAGTTTGCTGAGAAAGATGGATCATTTTCAAGTGATACTCTTGCATTTGTTTCAAGGAATGTCAGTTTCAGAAAAAGAAATACCTGTCTAGACTTCAATTCCTGTATTCATTCTCTCCATGGAAAAAAGTACTTCTATGCTTAAAAAAGATCACCTTTCTGTTTTTAACACTGGGATGCCAAATTCTAAAGCATAATACCATTTACATTTTATTTCAGGAGAAGAGCATAAAATTCAGAGTGGACGAATGAATTGAACAGTGTAATGAATACTCAGTTGATTTTTACTGGTGAAAAAGTAATTACACTCTTCTTCCTCCAGGGATAGCTTGAATGGAAGAGAAGAAACTTTGTTTTATATGTTAGTAAAATTTTTTTCAATTCAAATTAATTCAGTTAATACTGAATGCCTATTGTGCTGAGTGCTGGGAATATACAATAAATATAACAGTATCCTGTACACAGAAAAATGAGTGAATTCTATAGAGGCATCTACAGTAGGCTATATTTCTAACTCATACCAATATATTTTAGATGACTGAACAGTTAGATGTCAAAGTTCAAGGTGCACACATACACATCTCACCTGACCTCTAAAACCATGAGAAATGAATGTTTATGAACTAATTAGACGAGAAAAGATTTTCTGAGACTGGAAAACACAGAAGAAATGATAAGGAAAAAGAGAGATTTAATTATATAAAAGTTAAATAACCATACAACAAAGGACATCCTAAAGAAAATTTGTAAAAAGTAAACTATCTAATAGTGGATTAATATTCTTAATAGATAAAATATACAGAGAAAGTGCTAAAGAAAGCATTGATACCTTATTATAATGCATATGTAAACAATCAGATGCCCATCAAAGTAGCAGAATCTTATTATTAAATCACTTTAATGACAGTACTGTGTCAGCTGTTTTACCACAGGGATTCTTATGCACTCCTAGTGCACTATTACAACAATGTTTGGAAATACCTCTTAAAAGACCTATTACCATCCCTTTGATCTTGAAATTCATTACATTTCTAGTTTTATTTAGATTACCCTATATATTAAAAAAGCCTAATAGATAAAGATGTTTTTCAGCTCCTTATGAAATTAAGTTATATTTTAATTTAAAAAGGTAGAACAATCATTATGTATGCAAATCGTATTGTACTACTTCACAGTGACTAACAATATTTATTGTTATTATAAATATAATAACTTTCTAGGAATTTTATATAAGCTTTCTAGGAATTTTATATAAAGCTTTCTAGGACTTTTATATAAAGTGAAAAAGGATGTAAACTTGTATATGTATTAAAATGTTTAGTCCACAGGATGAAAGATGATTTTTAGTTCCTTCTTTACATTCTTCTGCATTTTCTAAAATCATCAAATGGTAACATTTTTACAACTAGAGAGTTAAATTTTGAACATATAATGTAATGGTGTTATGAGCATAATAAGAATGGTACCTCCAGTGAAGGGAAGGAACAAAGTGAAGAGTCAAGAGAAACAGAAACAAAGAAGGACTACTAACCCCACAGGGGATGAGGAAATAGGGAAGGCCTTCCAGAAGAGGTGACATCTGTGTCAGGTATTAATGGATAAATATGAGAGTTCTTGAGAAAGACTCCTGTGAAGGAGAATAATACATGCAAAGGCAGAGGCAAGAAATAGCAGTATGGTGGCTAAAATGAAGGATTTTATTTTAAAATAGGGATGATAATAGGTCTTTTAAGAGGTATATGAAGTGGGTGTAACTGGGTACCAATAACTTACAACAGTTTAGATTTTCATCCTTAGAAAAGAGACCTTTACTGAAGAGGACACCACAAGCAGAGGGTACAGTACACCAGCTACTCGCTACTGGCGGTGCTATTACTTTCCTTCATTTGCAGTATTACTACAGATATTATTGCTACAGTAATCACTGTAGCATTTCAGGTCAATACTTCCCCTTTATGCTTTTATCACATTATGTTATCCTGACTTTTCATATTTCCTTCCCCTGTTATCTCTAAACTTTATAGAACTTGGTTTATCTCTAGAGATTTCCTAATAGTAGAAATTACTAAAGTCCAGTGTCAATTTATTTCGGTTATGTTAAATAACAATTTCATCATAAGTTTAAGAAGAATGGGCAAAGGATGGCTAATGGAAGCAAAAAAGTTATTCACAGCATTTAAGACTTATTTAGGCAAGAGATGAAACAGATGGGGACATGAAAGTCTGCTTGTCTAAGATGAAGGTGCAAATGGAAATAAAATAATTTTAACCAAGAATGAAAGGTCAATGTTTCTTTTTTGTTTAAAGATTTATTTATTTTAGAAAGACAGAGAGAGAGTATGAGTGGGGGAGGGGTGGAAGGAGAGAAAGAATCTCAAGCAGCCTCAACAATGAGCATGCAGCCCGATGCAGGGCTTGATCCCAGGACCCTGAGATCATGACCTGAGCTGAAATCAAGAGTCAGCCACTTAACCACCTGAGCCACCCACGTACCCCTTTCACGGATATCTTGCATGAGAGTATAGAAGATATGCTTAATTAAATTTGTTTATGACCTGAAGCAGAGGGGTTAACTAACACATTACATGACACAATCAAGATCTCAAAAAGGCTGGAGATAAAATGTAACTTGAGGTACAGCAGTTGAGTTAAAATGCAACTAAAACACACTGTAAGGAAGATACATGGTTGAACACCAGCACATTTAAGAAGACTTGGGAGTTTCAGCTGATCATGAACTCAGTGTACTACCCAGTGATGTGGCCCTGAAGAAAAGTTCTGTTGCAGAGAGGATTGCATTATACTACCCATTATACTGTACTATCCTATTATACTAGAAAACCATCAGAACATAGCCAGGTGAGTATATTTAGTTAAGAAAGACACTGACAAGAAATGACTGTATCTAGAGTGACCAAGATATAAAGGCGATAGTTGAAGGGAAGCCATATGAAGAACTCTGAAGGAACTACAGATGTTTAGCCTAGGGAAAAGACAAATCAATGGGCTCTTCTTTTTTTTTTTTTTTTAAAGATTTTTTTATTTATTCATTTGACACAGAGAGAGAGATTACAAGTAGGCAAAGAGGCAGGCAGAGAGAGAGGAGAGAGGAGGAAGCAGGCTCCCTGCTGAGCAGAGAGCCCGATGTGGGCCTCGATCCCAGGACCCTGGGATCATGACCTGAGCCGAAGGCAGCGGCTTTAACCCACTGAGCCACCCAGGCGCCCATTCCCTCGTATCTTAAATAACTAGAAAACTAGACAAANGCTCTTCTTGATCCCTGTCTCAAAATTATGTGAAGGATGTCCTGTGGAAAAGATGTAATTATTTTATACTGTCCAAAGAGGAGAACTAAGACCAGTTATGAAAGCTAGAGAAAAACAGATTATGATTCGATAGCATAAAGATCTTTCTAAAATTTAAACCATTTTGGGGCGCCTGACTGGTTCAGTTGGTTAAACCTCTGCCTTCAGCTCAGGTCATGATCCTGGGGTCCTGGGATCAAGTCCTGCACTAAGTTCCCTGCCTGGGGGGTGGGGGGAGAGGGAGGGACCTGCTTCTCCCTCTGCCTGCTGTTCCCCTGCTTGTGTGCTTGCTCTTTCTTTCTATATCTGTCTCTGACAAATACATGAAATCTTAAAAAAAATAATAAAAAATAAATTAAATAAAACTCAAACCATTTCAAAGGTGGAATGAATGGGCTGCCTTACAAGCCACGAGATGGCTATTATTCAAATGTTGGCAGAGAGACCTGGATCTTGAAAGGTATGTTGTGGGGATTCTAGGTATCTTCCAAACTTGGGATTTTGTTCACCATTCCTTAAACAGCTCACGTATTTTCAGATATTCAAGAGGGTTCAGGAAATAGCAGTAACATGATTTATAGGAAAGAAAAAGAGAAAATTAAGAAAGTTTGACTAAAAAATGAGAATAATTTAAACCAGAGAGGTTATGTGAAAAGCTTCTAGGAAAAACAAATACTGTCAGCAATAACGAGTATCTGATATAGTTCTGTGGGTTTTTTTGATTAAATGTAGCATATGCAAAATCAGTATTTTCTTAAATGTCAATTTTTGAAAATAGCTTTTTAAGTTGGATCTATAGTATTTCTTTTTAAGGGATGGGTTTATTCATTTAAAAAAATTTTTTAGGGCACCTGGGTGGCTCAGTGGGTTAAAGCCGCTGCCTTCGGCTCAGGTCATGATACCAGGGTCCTGGGATCGAGGCCCACATCGGGCTCTCTGCTCAGCAGGGAGCCTGCTTCCTCCTCTCTCCTCTCTCTCTGCCTGTCTCTCTGCCTACTTGTAATCTCTCTCTCTGTGTCAAATGAATAAATAAAAAATCTTAAAAAAAATTTTTTTTAAATAATCTCTACATCCAACATGGAGCTCACACTCATAACCCTGAGGGGAAGAGTCATACGCTCTTCCAACTGAGCCAGCCAGGTACCCCCTAGTAAGACCAATAGTATTTTTAAAGTAATATATTTCAACTGCCTATCTTCCTTGACAATGGCATTATCTTTTTTTTTTTTTAGTATAGCTAACCCATGATGTTACATTAGTCTCAGGTGTAGAACTTAGTGATTCAACAACTCTGTATGTTATGCTATGCTCACCACAAGTGTAGCTACCCTCTGTTACTATCCAATGCTATTACAACACCATTGACTATATTCCCATTCTGAACCTTTTATCCCCATGACTTAGTCATTCCATAAATGGAAGCCTGTATCTCCCATTCCCCTTCTCCCCTTCACCCATTTTGCCCATCCCCTCCACTCTCATCCCCTCTGGCGATCATCAATTTGTTCTTTGTATTTATAGCTCTGACTCTGCTTTTTGTTTATTCATTTGTTTTTGGTTTTCAGATTCCACATATAAGTGAAATCATATAGTATTTGTCTTTCTCTGTCTGACTCTTCACTTAACATTATACACTCATGTTGTTGCAAATGGCAAAACTGCACCTTTTTTTGCGGTTGAGTAATATTCCAGTGCATGTGCACATGTGTACATCATTATCCATTCATCTATCAGTGGACACTTGGATTGCTTTCCTATCTTGCGTATTATAAATAATGCTACAATAAACATAGGTGTACATATGTCTTTACAAATTAGAGTTTTCATTTACTTTGAGTAAATACCTAGTAATGGAACTACTTGATCATACGTTAGTTCTATTTTTAATTTTTTGAGGAACCTCCATACTGTTTTCTACACTGGCTGCACAAGTTTGCAATCCTACTAATAGTGCATGAAGGTTCCTTCTCCTTTACATCCTCACCAACATTTGTTATTTATTGTCTTTTTTATTTTGGCCATGCTGACAGCTGTAAGATAGTATCTCTTTGTGGTTTTGATCGGCATTTCCCTGATGGTTACTGATGCTGAGCATCTTTTCATATGTCTGTTGGACAATGGCTTTATCTTACCCAGTGTGTGAGGAGTATACTTTTTGTTCCCATTTATTTCCAGAAAATGCAATGTGCCTTGTGTTCATTATGACCACATGATCCCCACAGTCACCTAGATTTAAAAAGAACAAAGAAAAAAAGATTTTATATGAAAGCCATGACTTTAAGAAAAAGTGATCTTGGTTATTTATAAAGCTTTTCAAAGTCTAAACAACACATTAAAAAATACAAAGCAAGTCATAGTGCAACACCAAAATCCTGCAGCAGGATTTTGCTGTTCTGTTCCCCTCTTACATAACATCTAAGTATAGAAAGAGTTGGCCAGACATTTGGAAAATCTCAACACTGGAAGGTAAAAAAGAATATAATAAAGATGCCAATAACAACAATACATCTTTGAAAGGCAAACTATTATTATTCCTATTGTCTTTTCCCATTAATAATCACACTTTGCTAACATGTTTATATTAACATATCTTTAAATATCTAATATAAACTTTCCCTTAAAAAAGATGGAAAATGAAAACGATAAGCATATAGAAGTAAAAAGGTATGTTTTACCAATAGGCAAATTGAAAACAAATGTAAAACATCACAATTGATTATTCTTCTCAAATTCAGAGAACAATAGAGTACTATGATCTTATGCTTAACTACTAACCCAAGGCTTTTTCCACCCACATTTTAACCAGCTACATTTAAACTGCCACTCTCAACTATGACAATGTGCATATCTGATATGACAGATGACCTGAAATTAAAATATGTGTATTAGATTAATTTTCCAGTGAAAGTATCCCTAAATTTGGCTGTTCATCTAAAAAAAATAATAAAAAGTCAACATGTAGTTTTCACAGAAGTCATTACACATCACAAGATCAAATAATCAGAAACATTTTTTAAATGCCTATTTTAGGGGGTGCCTCGGTGGCTCAGTCGTTATGTGTCTGTTAGCTCAGGTCATGATCCAGGGTCCTGGGATCAAGCCCTTCGTAGGGCTCCCAGCTCAGCAGGAAGCCTGCTTCTCCCTCTCCCACTCTCCCTGCTTCTGTTCCTTCTCTCTGCTGTGTCTCTCCCTGTCAAATAAATAAATAAATCTTTTAAATAAATAAATAAGTCCCTATTTTACTAATATGTAAACTTTTAAAGATTTTTAAAGCTTATTAAAAAGAAACTGAAAAAAAAGTATAAATAAATACCATATATGGAAACTAAGCATTACATTATAAGATTCTATGCAAAGCTTTGAATTTGAATGATAGCATTTTCAGAAAGAAGTACATAGTCTATGCAGAACAAGGGTAAAGGAAAGAGTTTGATAAAGCAGGTAGGTTTTCTTTACCACAGTGAAAGGGAATCTAGAGATATAAAGGAAAGACCCAAGAAGCTTGCTGTGAGTGGGCTGAAAAGATAGTTTTGTATTTGGTGAATTGCCTAATGTTCCTAAAAGTTACCCACAGTGGGCTACTAAGGCAATTGGGCAAATGAATGAGAAAAACAAAGAAAGAGGGTAAGAAGAGATCTCCATTATTTCAGAGAATGCTGATGTTACCCTAGTTTTCAAGCAGACATTTATAGTTGAAGTAGCTAAGGCCTGCTAAGATTAAGCGATCTGTCAAAGCTCACACACCGTGTTATTTAACACCCTGTTCTGGCTCTTTCCGTGACACTTATGTGGAAGAAAAATGGAATCGTTAACTTTACACGAAAGCTGAATTTATTTTTAAAATGTTACTTAAGCTTTAAGTATGCAAAAAGCACCATGAGCTCCTCCAAACAAAGCTACTCTCTTTTGTAGAGATCAAAAAGGATCTTTCAAAGGACATTAGAAAGAATACCACAGAGCAGATGAAAATCATTTTTCATCTCTAAGGTATGAACATCTAATCTGGGAAAAGTTATTCTCCCTCAATAACTTATGCCAGAGCTCTATTAAATATATTCTTAGAAGTACTTCTCTGACTACATAGAAGCAGCAATTAAATATTTGGTTTTTTACTGCATTACACATTAAAACAAAAGCCAATATCGTTAAAGGCTGAAATCCTGAATACGCTATAATCATTTCTGTCTGAATTTCTTGCTAAGTAGACAGATTTCATTTTAAAGTTTTAACTAAAAAATTATGCTTTATAATATACACCAAATGAATATAAATTGGAGCTCTACTGCCTGATGAAGAGATGTTCCAAGAGAAATTAATTCCTTTCAGATTAAAAAAATTAGAGTTCAGTAATTTTTAGAATAGGAACTGTGAGTTTAGTTGTAAAAATTCTCACTTTAGATGTGTAACCTTATTTGACTCTTTTTTATAATATTCAGTGCTAAACTAAATAAATGAAATTAATTAATTAAAAAATTAAGTGCCAAGTAAATTCAGACAAAATCAATCAAAGTGGAAACTCAAAAGCTTCCTGTCGGGGAACTAAAGGTCTCATGATGAGTTACACTATCAGGGGCGCTTCTCAGTCCTATAGCTTCAGTGTTTTGGCTCGTTTTCTCCTGTAAGCCAAAACTCAACATATTTTCCTCAAAATTGCCTGGGAGAAAGAGAAGTAACATTTATTCTGTATCCGCCACACTCGAGGGCCTGAGCTGGGCATCTTATATTCACGTCCTAACATTGTAAGTCTCACAACCATTTCAAGTGGGCTTTATCCACCTCCTCCCTCCCACCAGTTTATTTTTTAATGAGAAAACGGAGTCAGAGGTTAAATAACTCCACTATGATTGCATGGTTAATTACGTGGTGAAGTTAAGATTTAGATACAATTCTAGTGACTTCAAAGACAAATTTTATCCTCTTAACTACACCGGGATGGCAAAGAGGTGGCAGGGGTAAGGTCATCTGGAGGCAGTTGTATCAGTCACTGACTTTATGCACACCTTTTTGTTTTTTTAATTAACATATAATGTATTATTTGCCCCAGGGGTACAGGTCTGTGAGTCATCAGGCTTACTCATTTCCCAGCGCTCACCATAGCACAAACCCTCCCCAATGTCCATAACCCAGACACCCTATCCCTACCCTCCCACCCCCCAGCAACCCTGTTTGTTTCGTGAGATTAAGAGTTTCTTATGGTTTGTCTCCCTCCTGATCCCATCGTTTCATTTTTTCCCTTCCCACTCTCCACGACCCCTTCCCTGCCTCTCAAATTCCTCATATCAGAGAGATCATATGATAATTACCTGATTGACTTATTTCACTTGGCATAATATCCTCTAGTTCCCTCCATATCATTGCAAATGGCAAGATTTCGTGTTTTTTGATGGCTGCATAGTATTTCATTGTATACATATACCACAGCTTCTTTATCCATTCATCTGTTGATGGACAGCCAGGTTCTTTCAATAGTTTGGCTACTATGGACATTGCTGCTATAAACATTTGGGTGCATGTGCCCCTTCAGATCACTACATTTGTATTTTCACGGTAAATACCCAGTAGTAAGATTGCTGGGTTGTGGGGTAGCTCTATTTTTAACTTTTTGAGGAACTTCCATACTGTTTTCCAGAGTGTCTGCACCAGCTTGCAGTCCCACCAACAGTGAAGGAGGGTTCCCTTTTCTCTGCATCCTTGCCAACATCAGTCGTTTCATGACTTCTTAATTTTAGCCATTCTGACTGGTGTGAGGTGGTGTATCACTGTGGTCTTGATTTGTTATTTCCCTAATGCCGAGTGATGTCGAGCACTTTTTCATGTGTCTCTTGGCCATTTGGATGTCTTCTTTACAGAAATGTCTGTTCACGTCTTCTGCCTATTTCTTGATTGGATTATTTGTTCTTTGGGTGTTGAGTTTGGTAAGTTCTTTATAGAGTTTGGATACTAGCCCTTATCTGATATGTCACTTGCAAATATCTTCTCAGTTGTCATTTGGTTTTGTTGACTGTTTCCTTTGTTGTGCAAAAGCTTTTGATCTTGATGAAGTCCTGATAATTCATTTTTGTCCTTGCTTCCCTTGCCTTTGGAGATGTTCCTAGGAAGAAGTTGCTGTGACTGAGGTCGAAGAGGTTGCTGCCTGTGTTCTCCTCAAGGATTTTGACGGATTCCTGTCTCACATTGAGGTCTTTCAACCATTTTGAGTCTATTTTTGTGTGTGGTGTAAGGAAATGGTCCAGTTTCATTCTTGGGCATGTGGCTGTCCAATTTTCCCAACACCATTTGTTGAAGAGACGGTCTTTTTTCCATTGGACATTCTTTCCTGCTTTGTCGAAGATGAGTTGACCATAGAGTTGAGGGTCCATTTCTGGGCTCCCTATTCTGTCCCACATCTACGTGTCTGTTTTTGCATGCATACCTTTCTACTAAGTTCTGAAGACAGCTCAGAAATCCTTCTCAACATACTCCTTCTAGGTTAAAGTTATTTGTCACCTTTGTATTTCACCATGTACAGATTCTTCAGATAAGGTATTCAAGGACACCTACAATATAGGCTCAAATTTTCTAGTCTTATTTACCAGTTCTTTTCCACACCAAAGTACATACCAGGTAAGTCATACTACTTGCTATATTTGCTATTCCTTGAAGCATTATTCCCTTATTTCTATTCAAAACACACACACACACACACACACACACACGAATGTATACACAGATCCTCCAATCTTTTCTTTGTTCCTTCCACTAGAAACTCGCCTGATTTCCACTTGCTAAATTTTATCCATAAAATTTAAGTTCCACATAAATATCAAGTTCCAAAATAAATACCAGTCTTTCCATAAAGCCTTTCCTAATACCAAAGCCAACTTCCTTTGATTCCACAAAGACGCCTGAACTTCTCTTACGATACTGATTTAATTCCATTTTGTCCTATCGTTTGCATATTTTATTCTCCACCTACTTCATCAGGTTCCTTCTGAAGACTCTTAATGTAGACTCTTATACAATGGGAGTTACCAATCATAACAAGTGTTAAAAAAAATTCCTGGCATTCATTTTAATGTAAATAGGGCTTGTTTTATCACGTGTGGCTCCCATTTAATTCCTTTCCTAGATTTCATGGGAGATACTCTCAGTTCTTATCTTAAGAAATCGGACCATTCAAAATTGTCTGAGCTACTCGGACTCCATACAAGGGTAGATTCAGATGGAAATGTATGTAAGTTTGGTAGGATTCTCTTCCAAAATCTGCTTTATACTCCTTTTCCATTGATTGATCAATTAATTCACTTACTACTTACTAATGCCAGGTATTGTTCTTGATGTTGGGAATATAGCAATGAATGCAACTGAAATCCCTGTTCATAATAAATCTTACATTCTAGTGGAATGAGCTAGATAATAAACAAATAAGTAAATACACAATATGCCAGGAGCTGACAAATATAGGGGGATAAAGAGTATTACAGAAGTATTATTAATTGGCACAGGATTTTGTGTTTTAATTTCCCTGGGACAAATGTCCAGAAGTGCAACTGATATATGGTAAACTCGTGTTTAGTTTTGTAAGAAACTGCCATATTCTTTTCCAGACTGGCTGTACCATTTTACATTACTACCAGCAATGTGTAAGTAATTCAGTTTCTTTGCATCATCACTAGCATTTGTTGTTGCGACCATTTTTTATTTTAGCTATTCTGATAGATGTGCAGTGATGTCTCACTGTGGTTTTAACCTGTATTTCCCTAATGGCTAATAATATTGATTTTTTTTATGTGTTTATTTTCCAACTGGTCATGTACTTTGCTCATTTTCTAATTGTATGTTTGTTTATTTCCTGTGGGCTGTGTGGTTTGCAAATGTTTTCCTTCAGTCTATAGCTTGTGTTTTCATTCCCTTCACAGTATCAAATCCTTGTTTAAAAGTTCTTTGGGTTAGGGAAGCCTGGGTGGCTCAGTGGGTTAAGCGTCTGCCTTTGGCTCAGGTCATGACCCCAGGGTGCTGAGATTGAGCCCCGCATTGGGCTCTCTGCTCAGTGGGGAGCCTGCTTCTCCCCATCCCACTGCCGCTCCCCCTGCTTGTGCGCATGCTCTCTCTAATAAATAAAATCTTAAAAAAAATTAAAAAATAAAAGTTATTTGGTTTAGCTCAGTGGTTTTAAAACTGTATTTGATAGAGATGTCAGGTTCTGAGAAAGTGACTCACAGAAGCAAGGGTCCGGCATCTTCTCCCTCCTTCAGCCAGTGCAGCACTGCTTTGTTTTGTTTTGTTAAAGATTTATTTAAAGACAGAGAGAGTGGGGGGGAAGGTAGCAGCAAAGGGAGAGGCAGAGGGAGTCCTGAGTAGACTCTGTGCTGAAGCGTGGAGACTGATAGGGGCCCTGAGATCATGACCTGAGTCAAAACCAAGAGTCAGATACTTAACCAACTGCACCACCCATGCACCCCAGTGCAGCACTGTTTTTATATATTAGGTCTCCGTACAATATTTGCTTTGAGAAATGTTTGAAAAATAGCTGTTTCAATTTAGTGATAACAAAATTGGCTTTGGTCATTACGTGTGTTTCCAACCTTGAAAGATAAATGTCCACGAGCGCCTGGGTGGCTCAGTGGGTTAAAGCCTCTGCTTTCGGCTCAGGTCATGATCTCAGCGTCCTGGGATTGAGGCCCACATCGGGCTCTCTGCTCGGTGGGGAGCCGGCTTCCTCCTCTCCCTGTCTCTCTGCCTGCCTCTCTGCCTACTTGTAATCTCTCCCTCTGTGTCAAATAAAATAAATAGAATCTTAAAAAAAAAAAAAAAGATAAATGTCCAAATGCCTAGTTCAATGTTATTTTTGGCATCCCTGACTTGTGCACAGCCAACATGACAGATGACCATGTAGGCTACCACAAAATCTACTGAGTGTAAAAACACTGTGATAGGAATAAGGTGTGCTGTTCGAATTTATTGATAATATCTAAATAGTCTCTTCCAAAGGAGTTAAGTATTCTGGATGTAACCTGGAGGAAAACTCTCCTTCACTGCTTTGTACCATGATATTCTAGGAGCAGAAGAATAAATGTGTAACTAAGACTGCAAAATTAACGGGGCACCTGGGTGGCTCAGTCGTTAAGTGTCTGCCTTCGCTCAGGTCATGATGAGCCCCGCATCGGGCTCCCTGCTCAGCGGGAAGCTTGCTTCTCCCTCTCCCATTCCCCCCACTTGTGTTCCTCCTCTGTCTCTCTGTCAAATAAATAAATAAAATCTTTAAAAGAAACATTGTGGGCACCTGGGTGGCTCAGTGGGTTAAAGCCTCTGCTTTCGGCTCAGGTCATGATCTCAGGGTCCTGGGATCGAGGCCCGCATCGGGCTCCCTGCTCAGCGGGGAGCCTGCTTCCCCCTCTCTCTCTGCCTGCCTCTCTGCCTCCTTGTGATCTCTCTCCCTCTGTGAAATAAATAAATAAAATCTTTAAAAAAATNAATAAATAAAAGAAACATTGTAAGGGGCACCTGGGTGGCTTGGTTAAGCCTCTGCCTTAGGCTCAGGTCATGATCTAAGGGTCCTGGGATCGAGCTCTGAGTTGGGCTTTCTGCTCAGCAGGGAGCCTACTTCCTGCCCTCCCTCTCTGCCTGCCTCTCTGCCTACTTGTGATCTCTCTCTCTCTGTCAAATAAATAAATAAAATCTTAAAAAAAAGACTGCAAAATTAAAATGATGCAGTAACTGACATTTGAAATAAACGGACACTGAACTCAACAGTAAGAGAAAAAAATATTAGCTTGGTAACTTTAAAACAGCATCCGAAACTTTTTTTTTTCTAACAAGTCCTTAGAAGATGTAAATTAATAATGCAAGGCAGAATGCTACAGGTTAGACTGGATCTAATCTAATTTTTGTTAAAACCGGCTGGTGTGCTAATATAATGTTAAGAACTGTGTGCAACTTTTATTTTGTTTCAATTCATGCAGATCGGGAGTATTTTAGGATAATCTAATAATAACTAGAAAATGCTAAGAAAAGTTTCTGCTTCTTTTATTTTCTACTTATTTTTAAAAGATCTTATTAATTTGAGAGAGAGAAAAAGCATGAGCAGGGAGAGGGGCAACGGGAGGGCCAGAGGGAGAAGCAGGCTCCCCACTAAGCAACAAGACCAAATGCAGGGCTTATGACCTGAGGAAGGCAGACATGCTGAGCCACCCAGTTGCCCCTCTCTGCTTTTTTAAAATGCTAATACAGTCGTCCTCAATTTTTTAACCTGTGAGCAGCAAAAAGAGTGGAATCCTCATGAAGAGTAAGTCATAATCCCACAATTACCACGTGTCCTTTCTTTTCATTAACCAGTGACAAAGAAACATGCTCATAAAGCTCTCAGGTCCCAAATTCAGAAGGGCAGCTCTAATTAGAAAGAGGAGAGAATGCTTTTCCTAGTTTCACAGTATTTCCAGCTTGACCCAGACCACATTTTCCATAAAAAAAATCTTGTAAGTGGAAAGTTGGTTTTCTACAACATTTGACAAAGTCCAATGGACCTATAAAGCAGTTCAACTGTTGTATATATCATGTTTAGATACATTACTGGCTAACTTTTATTATTTATTTATTTATTTATTTATTTTTGTTGGCTAACTTTTAAAACTCTCCTGGATATACGACCATCATTTATAGTGTTATTTTTCTGGGAAACTGTATATCAATTTTCAAAAAAACATGTTTACTGTTTTTGTTCAGGAACATTTATTATGATCACATAATACATGCTTAATAAGGGCTTATTAAACCAATGAATGTTAGAAATAAACTTAAAACGTGAAATGTTTGTAAGTTGAAAATTGCTTGCAATTTAAGTCTTGATTTTAGTGACATCTTGTGGGTATAAAGTTTTGCTGATATGTTACACATTAAATTATATTGTAAAACAAAAATAACTCTGTCTTTAAAATGTGAATTTTTAATTTCATAGAAAAGCTCTACTCCTTTACTAGAAAAGGATGACTGGACAGGTAGCCACAAAAGCTCATCTGGTGTTCTAGCAGAATGTTCTCATTAGGTACCTAAGGAATACTTTCGCAATAATGACCTGCTTATAGGAAAGCAGAACTTTAATTCAGTGAACAGGTAAGTGCTATACTTCAAGAAGGAAATCAGATTACTACTAATTCTACTTTTCCCCAAATTCCGTACTGTATTTCTACAAATACAACCTAAGAGA
This sequence comes from Ailurus styani, assembly GCA_002007465.1. Lineage (NCBI taxonomy): Eukaryota > Metazoa > Chordata > Mammalia > Carnivora > Ailuridae > Ailurus > Ailurus styani. Next base: position 32,326 of record LNAC01000029.1, on the reverse strand, counting down.
TCTTGTGTATCACCTTGTTAATAACATTGCTAAGGTAAACAAAAAAAAAAACAAATCAGCAGGAAAACACAGTTTAAGCAGCTAAGAATCACCACACTAAAGTGGAATGGGTAATTTACCATCTGAGGAAACAAGTACCTGAGTTCTGGTCCCAGTTCTATTATAAACTATCAGCTAAGTGACAGTGAGAAAGTCATTTCATTCTTCTCATTTTAGTTTTCTCATATATAAATGAGGCAGGTAAACAAAACAACAGAAGTCCTAAGGAAATAATTTCTATGACTTGGTAATTCTAGGATTTTACCATTCTCCTTGTCTATCAAAAAAGATTTTAAAGTAAAGAGATTTCTAATTAGTCAAGCATAAGTCCACTGGTCAGTATTTTACTTTGGAAGTACAGGTGCTCATCATTATTCACTGATTCCACATTATGAATTTGCCTATTTTTTTAATATTTATTTATAATCTAAATACCTGCAGTGTTTTCTCAGTCATTTGCAGACACATGCACATCAGTGAAAAATCTGAGTGGCTTGACGCACTCGTTTCCAACTGGGCATTTTTGTGCTTTTTAAAGTGGCTTTACTTTTTAAATATCCCTCAAGTCTGATGCTCAAGTGCTGTGTAGTGTTCCTAAGTGCAAGAAGGTTCCAGTGTGTCTTAAGAAAATGTGTTAGATAAGTGTCGTTCAGTCATGAGTTACTCTGCAATTGGCTGTGAGTTCAACAATATGTATATTAAATAAGGTGTCTTTAAACAGAAACACACATAAAAGAAACAAGACTATGTACTGATTGGCTGACAAAAAAATGTTGTGACCAGAGGCTCATAGGAACCTAACTCTGTGTCTCCCTTAGAAGCAATGGTTCGGTGTTTACTCTCATTTAGCATTCATGGTGAATTTAAAGAACAGAACTACAACAAATAAAGAGAACTGACTATGCTTGTAAAACATTTTCTTGAAAGTGTTATTCCACAAAATGTTTCTCACAAGCATCTCTGAAGGACCATTGTACTAAGATCGTGAAGAACAAAGATTGACATGAAAGAATCCTTACGTTCAAATTCCGTACTTAATGATTTCACAGGTTGTGGGCTTACTTTGAAATTTTCATTAAATGAAGAAAAAGATTAGAGCAGCAAGTATGAGAAATGGGGGAACTCGTAAGTTCTTGCTCTTACCCAAATCAAACCATCTATAGGTCTCTTCCTCTTAGCTCCACAGATCCAAAATCTAACTTAGCTGAAATGCCAGAGCCTGATTAAAAGTAATTTCTTCATTCTCAAACTGGTATTCATGACTGCAAAAAACATTTTATGTAGTCCAACTATGGGTCAAACACTATTCTAGGCATTTCTAGCTATGAAAAATTCAGGCAAAGTTCCTGTCTTCTTAGAACTTTGTCCAGTATAGGTAGATGAATAACGCACATTTATATAATATGTGTAATCAGTGAATGCTAGTATTTTTTAAAAGGCAATGTAAAGTATAGTAAGTGAAAAGGGGGAGCTGACAGAGGAATTGGGGAGGCCTCTTTAAGGATATAAATGAGCAGAAATCTGAACGATGTGAAGGAGCAATGCATAAATCTGGAAAAGCCATAAATCTGGAAAATCCCATGCAGAGAAAACAAAATGTGAAAAGGCCCTAAGGCAAAAACGTGTTGGCAAGTATATTAATGAAACAATAGTAAGCCTTAGGGGATTACTCAAGGGAGGTAGGAAATAAATTCAAGGCGATAACAGGGACCACACCATGTAGTTCCTTGTGGGGCACTAACAGAACTTTGGCTTTTACTTGGACTCTCATTTGGAAAAGATAACTGTAACTGATTACTGAGACAAAAGTAAAGCAGGGAGATCAGTAAGGAGGCTTTCGGGATAACCCAGAATAGAGAATACAGTGATTTAAAATTATAGTAGAAGAGAGAGTTAATGAGAAATGGTTAGATTTCTGATACATATATATATATATATATATATATGTATATATATATATATATTTCAGGTATATATATTTGTTCATATATGTGTGTGTGTGTGTATACACACACACACACACACATACATACTTTACATACATACATACATACTTTACAGGGAGTTGAACAAAGAGGAGTCACAAATGAAGCAACGACTTCTGACTAGAGTAAGAAAAAGACTAGAGAAGCTGTTAATTGAAGTGGGGAAACTAGAAGTAACAGGTTGGTTTGAGTACAGGAAATCCAGGAAGTATGGTATCTCCAAGTTAAACACACATTAACATGTTGGGAGATGTCCACTAGACACCTAAGATTTGCTGAGTAGAAGTGTGGCTATATGAGTCTGGAATATAGGGAAGAGGTAAAAAATGAAGATATAAATTTATAAATAATAAATGATATTTAGAGATATGAAACTGAATGTGATTGCTTAAGGAATGTGATGCACTCCAAGGATTGGGTTCTTCACTCCTAATTTTTAATGAAAGAAGACTGGGAAATTAGAAAGTTGAAAAGAACAAAGGGAACTGGGAAGGAGGAGTCAGCAAGAGAATGCATCTAAGAACAAATGAAGAATGTGTTTAAGAAGAAAGTTCTTTACATGAAAACTAGCCTGGACTCCCCAAAAGGTTAACTGCAAGAAGAAAATAAGGAAAGGATTATTCTATATTAAAAAGACTAAAGGAGATGGGATGGGGAAGGAGACAAACCATAAGAGACTCCTAATCTCACAAAACAAACTGAGGGTTACTGGGGGGTGGGAGGGTAGGGATAGGGTGGATGGGTTATGGACATTGGGGAGGGTTTGTGCTTTGGTGAGTGTGGTGAAAGGTGTAAGCCTGATGATTCACAGACCTGTACCCCTGGGGCAAATAATAATAATAAAAAAAATAGAAAAAAAAAAAAGACTAAAGGAACATAACAACCAATGGCAATACATAAACCTTGGTTAGATCCTGGTCTAAAAAAAAGTAACAGCTATAAAGAAGATTCTTGTAACTTACTAAAGAAATCTGAAAATGCACCGGATATTAAACTACACAGTTAAATTATGTTTATTTTATTATGTGTGATAATGGCATTTTGGTTACATAGGGGAGTATTCTTATTTTTAGGAGACACAAGCTGAAGTATTCAGGGGGATTTATTATGGCATCTGCAACTTATTTTCCAACGATGAATAAAAAAGTATGTTCAATTATATATATAAATATGTGTATATATATATATATATATTTTTTTTTTTTTAAAGATTTTATTTATTTGACAGAGACACAGCGAGAGAGGGAATACCAGCAGGAGGAGTGGGAGAGGGAGAAGCAGGCTTCCCACTGAGCAGGGAGCCCAATGCAGGGCTCGATCCCAGGACCCTAGGACCATGACCTAAGCCGAAGTCAGATGCCCAACAACTGAGCCACCCAGGTGCCCCTGTTAAATTATATGTTAAAATTTTATGTTAAAATGTTAATAACTGTGTAATCTAGGTGGAGGGTATAAAATCACTGTACTATTCTTTGAGCCTTCCTGAAAAGGTGAAAACTTTCACAGTAAAAGTTACAAAAATGTAAAGGACAAATAACTCAGTGGAAATATGGGCAAAAGATAAGTAGAGACATTTCACAGCAGAAGAAATGATACAAGGCCAATAAAGAGAAAAAGTACATAGCACCATTTGCAATCAGGACAATGCAAAACATCAAGAGAGTGTATTTCACATCTACCAGAGTAGTCAAACTTAAAGAGAAAAAAACATCAAGTGTTACTGAAGATGAGGGATAACACAAACTCTGGTAGGACATCAACATAAAAACTAACTAGTCTCCTGTACACCTTTGAACCCAGTAACTCCTGTCCTGTAGACAAACCTCAGAGAAACTCTTCCACATATGCACTGGAAAAAAGGTACAAGAATACTGACAGTAATAATGTTTGTAATGCCAAAAAAAAAAAAAATTGGAAATAACCCAAATGTTGAGTATGTGGGTATTTACTACGTCATCATTATAACTGTTGGTTTTCTTTAAAAATATTACCTATATTTAAATGGGAAGTTATCTATATCTACATAGTGTATGTATACCTTCATGTTTCAAAAAGCTAAAACTACGATCAACTGCAAAAAATGTTGCTGACAGGTCAAAAAAGATGAACAGTAAGAGTTGACACTGAGATCTTGTTGGGTGGTCCCTGAAGTGCCAGGTTAAGTGAAGTCAATCAAAACTACATGTAATAAGCAAAAGTCTTTTAGTATCAAAACGACTTTTTTCTTTTGTTTTGGAAAAAGGTTACAGAAAATCAAATCGATCAATTAAAAACAGTGAAGAGTAAACTTTTCATATTGAGTTAGCTCTATCCATCTTTCTGGGGGAAAAGGTTTTTAGAAGAGAGGGCAAACTTATTTCTTCATTTTCAAAAACTCTCTATTCAAATGCACATAACCATGTGAAGAGACATGTGTAAGAGTGAACATCTAATTTATAATCCCGACCAGGATATTTGAGAACAAAATGAGGACTACTGATAATTTTGCTGTTGTAATGGCATGAAGTGGGGTTGTCTCAGGCAAACTGGTCTGTATGGTTTTCCTATGAATAAACCAAATTCATTATAGTGCCCCAGTAGGTGTTTTGCAAGAATGGAACAAGGGATTGCAGGAAAAAAAAGAGGTCCTTAGAAGTAGTTCAGGCAGACTTCTTCAAGATTCTATTCTGGCATGAAAATTATGGTTACTAGTGACAGATCTACAGTAATACTCACTCAGTTGATGGTATATAGGTTTATGCAATCCTTGAAGTTTAACTGATGCCATAGTAGCCAGTTTGCCAGGAGGCTGCATTTTCCCATCTAAAAGATACCAAACCCGAGCAAAAGTGGCCCATTGCTAGGGAAAAAAAAAAAAAGACAGAGAGAGACAGAACAAAGAAAATTCTAATTAAAATGGAAATAATCAAGTTTACTATAATAAACCATCACATACTATTCTATAGTTAATCAATAATAGATCAATCAAAAAGATCCTTCACTAAATAATTTTGGGGGGGGTTGTTTTCATTTCTATTTCTGGAAAAGGAGGGTCTTTTTTCAGTCTACAAAGTTTAACATAGTAATTTTTCCTGACTGCTTTTCTATCTGCAATGTGGATGATGCTTTATTATTTTTTTATTTTATTTTTTAAGATTTTATTTATTTGACAGCGATACAGTGAGAGAGGGAACACAAGCAGTGGGAGTGGGAGAGGGAGAAGCAGGCTCCCCACTGAGCATGGTTCTGGGATCCTGGGATCATGACCTGAGTTGAAGGCAGACACTTCAGGACTGAGCTACCCAGGTGCCCCAAATCATCCTTTATTTAAAACATTTCAAAGATATATTTTCCTTTATACTATGGCATTTTTTTTTGTATCACATGAAACAGAATCTGTAATGATAATGAGAAACTCTTATGAAAGTAGAAACTGTTTATAAAGGTCTTCAAAAATGTTTTGAGACTGATATATTAAATTTAAAGATGAGTGACCAATTGGGAATTCAGAAGACTATTCAGAAGTTCAATTCCATGGGGGAATACAGTAACAGAATATAAGTGGGCAAGAATAGATGGATGATGTTGAATAAACTTAAATTTTAAATAGCTGCTTTAGACATCTTTAAGCTGCCTCAGGCATAAACCATTGTCTTTGCAGTACTCACTAGTAACTTCAAATTATAAGAAAATTCCAACGCAGAAAGATCTCAACCAGATGTTTTCTCTGTGCATATACAGAAGTTGCTGAAAAATGCTGGAAAAAATACAAGGCTAACTGGTTTTATTTTAAATTTTATTATCACAAACTTCAAATCAGCTTCTAAACTGCTCACCATTTCTGTTTTTCTCCTCTCTTACTTTTCTAGTTTCTACCTTGTTTCTCTTCATACATCTTTGGTCAGATATGTCTCTTAAGTATTTTGTATATTTTGATGCTACTGTAAATGGTATTGTATTTTTAATTTAAATTTGATTGATTGTTGCTAGTATATAGAAATACACTTCATTTTTTGGATGTTGGTCTTGTAACTGCAGCCCTGCTAAACTTATTTATCAGATTTAGTAGCGTTTCTTAGATTCCATCTGATCTTTTACATAGATAGTCATGTTCTTTGCAAATAGAGACAGCCTCTAGCCAATACCTTTTCCCTACTACTCTCAGCTTAGGACTAAGAAAAATTCAAACAGTGGGAGCTGCATAGGACAAACTTTTGTCTTCAAAAAATTGCAAAGGAAAAAAAATAGGAAAAAGAAACTACTTATTAAGAGAGAATTAAAAAACAGGAAATTATTACATTCTGGATCCTAAACCAAAGGAACAGTAAAAATTTTATGTTTTTTTTTTAAAGATTTTATTTATTTGACAGAGAGAGAGAGAGAGAGAGAGAGCTAGAGCAGAGGGGAGAGAGGGACAAGGCTCCCTGCTAAGCAGGGAGTCCACTGCAGGGTAAAATCCCAGGATCCCAGAATCATGACCTGAGTTGAAGGCAGACGCTTAACCAACTGAGCCACCCAGGCGCCCCCAAATATTATGTATTTCTATAATATATTTGAGAAAATTGGAATTTGAACATATACTAGTCATATGATATTAAGGAATTATAATTAACTTTTATCTTTGATTAATGGTATTGAGATTATATTTTTAAAAAGAACCCTTATACAGAAGATATTGAAATATTTACATATGAAATAACAGGAGTCTGAGATTCACCTCAAATTTATAAGGAAGGGAATGACGTGAATGGGGGTACAAAGGAAATAATATTCGCTATGAGGTTTTTGAAACTGGGTGATACCTACTTCTCTATGTGATTGAAATTCTCCATAATAAAGTTAAACCTCAACAACAACAATGAATCTTCATGACCTCACTTATCCACTGCTTCATTTCTTTCCTCTCCTTTGCGGCAAGATTGTTCCAAAGAGGTTGTCTTTACTCCAATTTGTCTCTCCTCATTCTCTCTTCAACCTACTCCAATCTGGCTTTTGTCTCTCACACCCAGCACCCTCACTCTACCACCCGCCGAAGTTACCAGGATCTTCATGTCACTAAATCCACTGTCCAACTCTAAGCTTTCAGTGTAGTGATCACTTCCTCCTCCTGGGTATTCCTTCCTCACTTGATTTCCAGGACACCACCCTCTGTTGGTTTTTTTCCCTACTTGGCTTGTTCTCTTACCTCTTGCCTCTGAAATGTTGAAATGCCCCAGAGTTCAGTTCTTGGTTCTTCTCTCTTCTCAATACATACTTCCTCAAAGACTACAACCCAACTCATAAGTTGAAATGCCATTTTCATGCTTAGCACTCTCAAATGCAGAAATTTACATCTAGAGCCTGGATCTTTAACCTGAACTCTATCTACCCTTGTACCCAGTTGTCCACTTGGCACCTGCACTACAGTGCTTTTAAACCATATGTAGCAAAGACCAGTTTTTTCCCCATTCCACTGCAGATCAATTATTTTGATTAAAAAAAAACCCCAAACTTTGTTTAAAAAAATTAAAATACTCCCATATTATCAGATTGCTATGAAAGTTTTAAAGCTGCTCAAGTTTATTTCTTGTATTTGCCGCATCCAGGAGAGTTAACAAATAGTTCAAGAAAGGAATCCCATTTGGAGCAGAAATGGACTAAGAAGTATCTCGGTCCAACATACCCCAAACTAAACTCCCGCTCTTCCCCCTGAAACCTGTTTCAATTTCAGTCTTTCCTACCTCAGCTGATGGCACACCCCTCCAGTTACGGAAACAAAATACCTTGGAGTAACCCTAGTTTCTTCTTTTGCTGTCAGCTCACATTCAATCCTTCAGGAAATCCTTCTGGCTCCGCCTTCAAACAGAACCTGACCGCTTTTCAACACTATACTGTCACTAGTTTGGTTTGTGCCACCACCATGTTGAGCCTGGATTACTGCAGCTGGTCTCCAAACGGATTCTCTGCTTCTATCTTCCACCAATCCCCATTTCTGAACAGTCTAAACTCAGCGGCCAGAGTGCTCCCTTTAACACCTAAGTGACATCACGTTACTCCCTGACTCCAAATCTTTTTCAATGGATCCTCATTTTACTCAGTAACGAAAAAATTCTCACAATGATCTACAACGCCCTATCTGACTCACCTTGTTACCTCTGACCTTCTCTCCGAATACCCTCTCCGGAGGGGGGTGTGGGGGAAGGCAGGGAAAGGGCTGGCTGAAAAGAGGGGTGCCAAGAGAACAGCGAGCAGTAGCCAGAATCACGACCCTCGTACGTGCTGTTCCGAGGCATCCTGGCCCAAAGACTCGGCTTTCCTGCCGACTCAGCATCCCTAAATCCACCCGAGCCACGGCCTTCCTCCTGCCGGTGTAATGAATTCCATCAGCCTACAAGAGTTCGCGCTCACCTGGGGTGCCTTAGAGAAACTCGACATGTTTCCCCGGTAGCAGGACCTTCCTTTCCCCGGGATTCAAGGCGAGACCTCGGCGTCACTGGCCCGGCGGGAAACGTATAAACCCAAGCATGACGGTTCCTAGGCCGGCCAGCCCTCGTCAGCCTCTCCGCTCTTCCTGGGTCTCCTCCAATCTTCCCATGGTAGCCGTTTCGTCACGAAAGGAGGAAATAATGCAGTTACTGAGCGACTAATTCCCCCCAAAGAATCCACTGGCCGGAGAAGCTGCGGCAAACAGACGGAGGGCGCACAATTTCCAGTCGACCTGAAGTGGAAGGGAACCGGAAGTACATCAGTAGCGCGCGACTGTTTGGATGAAGAAACCGGCACTTGAAGCAGTAGTTGAGCTCTGAGGAGATGGATCGGTACCTGCTCCTTGTGATCTGGAGGGAAGGAAAAGTCCCGTCCGCAGCGGGTGGGGAGGCGGCACGTGGGCCTGGGGGTTCGTCCGTTGGGGGTACCGAGAAGCTGCCGGGTAAGCGCGGGATTGAGAAAGAGCGGGAACGGCTGGCGGGGAGGGAAGAAATTTAAGTTTGCGATCGAGCTCTGCAGGGGAGGGACCTATCCCCAGTTCTCCCGGGCATCTGTTTCTCTCGGCGATCGGCCCAGTAAGGGCTCACAAGTGTCTTTATCTTCATGGAAAAATAGGGACAAGTTTGTGGATGCAAAATTCCAGCGCTCAGAAGTTCTTGGCACAGTAAAAATTTAACTGAACAATCCTGTGTGCCTTAGGAATGGAATGTCTGCTAGTTGGAAATACAGGCATTCAGTAGTGTTTCCGCCTCCTGTGTGTTCCAAATGCACGTAACACAGAAAGGAACAAGATGGAAAAGTTTACATCCTAATGGGAGGAGACATCTCACATACAAACTAAGTTTAAAAAAATGATAAATTTAAAACAATTGTAACCTTTTGAGATCGCACTCCTTTTTGGTGTTTCTGTCTGTAATCCGTACTGTATTTTATTTTGTTTTGATTGGACAAGCGTTTTGAGGAGAAAATGTATGTGGTTGTATACAGAGCATTATAACAGAGTTTCCCTTCTCCGCTTAAAATTATTCTTTGGGGGGATTTTTGGATTTCTGTTAACTGGCTAGCATGTACAAACTGGGCACCTTTCCTGTTTTCTCTGTTTGCATTTGATTTATGATATTGAAGCTAGAATAGTTTGTAGTTCTTTTATGTACAACATAATAATCTTGAGAGTCTCTGATGGTGAAATTGGAATAGGGCTAGATTCCATAACTCTTGAGCCCATTGAGTTAGTTTGTCTTTGCTTTTTCAGATTTAACAGCAGCAAATGTTTATCATTTCCTGAAAAGAAGCATTAGTGCTTCAATGAATCCAGAAGATAGTACTTTTCCCGGTAAGTATAACAGAAACCCCTTATTTCTCTGACACTGCATTTGTACTGGAAGTAAATTTAATTAATTTGGTTACTGAAAGGTATGAGAGATATTTGTTGACTGTACATAAGACACTGGGACAGGGAAGTAAGTAAGGAAATACAAAACTGAAAAAGATGATATCCCTCTCTTCTTGCTGCTTGAATGTATAAATTGTGTGAAAATTATTTTAGGTTCTCAGCTTGATTTTTGTTCCCTTTATGGGATTTTCTTGCCCATCTTTAGCACCATATAAAATAGGATAAGTGGCATTATAAGAAGGATTTACGATTTTTGTCCTGAGTACAAATACATTGTTAATGCTCTTACATCCATTTCTTAGTGTTTTTTTCCACCCTTACCTCTTACTAATTCTCTTAAAAGCACTTCATAATTGTTAAATACAGTGATCTTTTCTCCATTCTTATCTGTTAAATTTTTCTAAGTATTTGACTTTTTTGACCACCATTTACTTTGTAAAAGTCTTTTTCTTCTGTGGTTTCTATTGGCATTATACAAATCCATCAACTTATTTTTTTGATCATTATCTTCTCTTTTACTTCCTCTTCTTGGCCTCTGAGAGTGTCTTTCAAAGGGTCAGGGAAAGAGATAACTGAAACAGGCTAAGGCCTGAAAGCTGAAGGAAGCTTCTGGAGATGCTAGGATAGGGTGCTCATTTTGATAATGTTCTAATTCTTGTGACTGTACTGTCTGTTCCTTTCTGTCTTCTTTCATTAGAGAAGCTCTTGTCTGTCAGGTTTAAACTGTCACCCTTGGGAAGTTATTTCTCATGTGTTTGTGCTGCCCTAGTCTGTTTGCCCAGTTGCAGTAGTACTCATTAATTTTTCAAGTTGGTATAATTTACGTCAGTACTACTATTACTGTAAGAAAGATTTTTCACTTGTACTTTGAAAGTGTATGTTGAAAAGCTTTGGGAGCATTCTAGGAATTCTCATGATAACTTTCACTCCCTGTTTGGGAGGATAGACATTTCTTATCCAGGCAGTCTTTGTTTGCCCAGTAATCTGAGACTATGTAAGTGACTGCACAGTGAAGCCATGCAAAGCAATCCTAATATAAAATCAATGGGAAAAAAAATCACAATTGTTCCATGACATTTTGTTGTCAAAACATTAAAAACTCTCTCACTGTTGGTTTACATGTAGAGGAAATGGGAAAAAAATGGTAAAACTAAATTTCAGTAGAGAGCATCTCTTCTATGTTTTGGTGAATTGCCATTATCCTAAGTTCGTACTGGCTTCCACTGTTTTATCCTTTGCACTTTTAATGTCGTGGAGTTCCTTTAATTCAAAGGTATTTGCCAGTGTCATTTTCTCTGAGATGTCTTCATCCTTTTTGTCACAGTGTTTTTTTCACAGCACCTATTTCTAGAATCTATTTACATTAGATTTGAATATCACTTTCGGTGTTACCATTTTTGTTTTTTTGATGCACTTTCATCTGTTTTTATTCCTTTTACCCATTTCCTCTTCTTATTGTCTATTTTTGTAAAAGATCATGGATTTATCACTGGGAGAAAAGAAGGAAACACAATTACATATTTATCCTCTATTCATATGAACTGAATGAATAACAGATGTGCAGTGATCAAACAAACTTGGAAAGTAGCAATGTCATTGGTCACTGATCATGATACACATCTTTGATTTATGTAGTCATTTGTGATCCAAGAAGCTACCAGTGAAGTTTTACTTCATGTGATTACGATTAATTAATAAGCCTTGGTAATTAGAGTTTGAAGCACTTTTTGGAAGACCAGGAGTTATTGAAACCATGGTAACTGAAATGTGCATATTGGAACCATGTAAAGAAAGAACTGCTCGAGGGCACCTGGGTGGCTCAGTGGGTTAAAGCCTCTGCTTTCGGCTCAGGTCATGATCTCAGCGTCCTGGGATCGAGGCCCACATCGGGCTCTCTGCTCAGCAGGGAGCCTGCTTCCTCCTCTCCCTGTCTCTCTGCCTACTTGTAATCTCTCTCTCTGTGTCAAATAAATAAATAAAAATCTTTAAAAAAAAGAAAGAAAGAACTGCTCGAATTGAATTTCCTATCCTGGGAGCATTGTTGCTTTCAGTAATATGGCAAGTCTGAGAAACCGGAAGTTTCATATATGCAATATGATTATAATTGAGCTAAGCCTGGAGGTAGGCATAGCTATGTGGAAGACTTTGTAGATCATGTCGGGGTGTTTGGACTTTTTCATAATAATAATTAGCCATTAAAGTCTTTAAGGAAGGAAGAGTCTGTGTTAGTGAAGTATTCTGGCTACAGCAGAGTAGACAGATTTGAGAAAAGTGTAGTTATGAGGAGGCTGCTGCAGAAGACCAGCTGAAAAATAAGAGAGGCAGTCAGGGTAGAGGAGAATGGGTAGATCAGAAGGAAATTATAGAGGTAGAATCCACCTGACTGAGTGTTGCACTGGTGTGATATAGGAGAAGGTAAGAGGGGAAAGCAATCAAGTGTGATAATAGGTTTCTAGCTTGGCTATAGTGTAGATGCTGGCATTTAGTGAGGTAAGAGAATTAGGTTTTGAGGGACTATGATATGTCCAGTTTAGAACATGTAAACACTCTAAACAGTTGCCGGTAAGATGTCAGAGTGAGAATGTTTTGTAAAAGTCAGATACATGTGTCCAGAACTCAAAAGGCTGGAGATAAAAAAGAGTATAGAATCACCAATATATAGATGTCAGTTTAAGCCATGAGAAAGGATGGGATTGCTTATGGACAGTGAAAAGAGCAGAAAATCTTGACCTGAATCCTAGTATTTAAGGGAACTGAGCACTGGTTTTTAAAGGCATGAAGAACAACTGGAAAGATAGGTTCCAAGTGTTTTAAGGAGAAGGATGACAACTGTGTCATCTTTGATTCCTTTCTTACTCTTATGTTGAGAGGTCAAATAACGAGCGGTAAGAGCTGTCACATTTAGTAACACGCTAGTTATTGTTGTCTTTAGGGGCTGTAGTGACAGTGTCATGTTGGAGATGAAAAAAAAAAAGAATGGATTTAGAGGGGAGTAGAAAATGTGATGAGGGAACAGGGACAGTCAAGTGTAGACAATACTTTCAGTTTATCCTTGAAGAAGAGTAAAGAAACAGTACTGTCTGGCAAGGGCAGTGATTTAAAGGAAATCCCTCTTTTTTTTTTTTTCCTCTAATTTGAGGAGTATCTGTGCAAACTTAAATGCTAGTGGGAAGGAACTGACAGAGGAGGAGAGCTTGAGGGTGCAAGAAAGATCGTCTAATCAAGAGTTTAGGGTCCCTGTGGAAGTCCGAGTGATAAGTTTGAATTCAAAGGGCAGGCTCCTCATGTACTCCCAGGAAGGAATGAGGAAAGACTAATGGGAATGGGAATTAGTGTCCTATGTTTGCTGATGGCATGTTTGGGAGTAATTACCTAATAATGGTTTTTATTTTCTTAAGGAAGTAGGAGGTAAAATCTTTTGCTGAGGCTGTTGGCAGAATGTGGAAGTAAGCACTTAGCATGTTACCTAGCTCCCATGAGTTAAGCCTCAGTTACCACATTTCTCCTCCCTCCGGTGAATCCAATTTCTTTACGTTGTTCTACATTCTTCGTGGCTCTAAATGGACACGCATACTGGAGATGACCCTTAACTTCATATCCTCGTGTAACATTCTGGTCTCCAAGAAGAGAATCTTCCCAATGTTTAGGCTATAGTTTTATCTCCTCTCTCTCTAGCCAGCATGAATCAGACCTTCATGGTCTTTGAAGAGGGAATCATTTTTCCTAAAATGACTTACACACTTTTGTGTGACTCAATAGTAATTGAGTGGGTGTATTTTTTTTGGTAGACTTTAGTGTTTAAAATGGTGAATAAAATAGTATGGATTTTGATTTTGACAAAATAAAAGTATTCATTGTGAGTGAATGCTTTTGCTCTTTAGGCAGATTGTTCTGTTTGAATTTTTAGAGATTTTAAAAAGATCCATGTTATGTATATGTAAATGCATATATACACACACATATCTTAAAGAACTATATAATATGTATCAAAAGTGATATAATTCTCTAAGTATATATGCTATAACATCTGCTTATTTGTGGTATGCCTTTCTTCTAATAAGCATGGTTTTGTTTTTAAGCATGTTCGGTAGGCGGTATACCTGGTTCCAAGAGGTGGTTCTTTGCAGTGCAGGCAATATATGGATTTTATCAGGTAACAGAAATGAAAAAAGAGCCATTAGTTAATGTCTTTGTTTATATAAATAATTTCAGGAACCCATCATTTAATGCAATCTTTTCATGTATTAGTTTTGCAGTTCTGACTGGGAAGAAGTACATTTTGGTACAGAAAAAGATGAAATTGAAAATGTGCTTCAAACAAATATTGAAGAATGTTTGAGTGCTGAGTGTTTTGAGGAAGAAGATAGTAATAGCAGAGAATCATTATCCTTGGCTGAGTATGCTTATAATATCTTACTTTCTATAATATCTTCCTATAATATCCTTTTTTCTTTCTGTAATATCTTTAAAATATTTAACATTAGACAGTATTTTAGCCATAAGAGTGAAGGTGAAATGTTTTAGCAGCTATCGGATGGGAATTTTAGTTAATTGAAATTGGCAACTCTTTATCTTGGAAGATAGGCAATTTGGGCCTTTTATTTGAATAAAACTATTTAAATCAGAAAAATGGGCATCTGAAAATGTTTAGATTCTTAAGCTTACAAAATTGCAGGAATCATAAAAAGTGATACTCTAATTAGTATGTTACTTTTTTAAAGATATTCTGCCTGATTATGAATTTTAAGAGCTTGAATGGAAACTTTATTTAAGATTAATAACTGGCATTCAAACTCAAACGCTAAAAGCATGATTTTCATTTTGTTATTTGAGGTTGAAATATATGATTTCTTCAATATATGTATATCTTGAACATTTAGACTCCTTTAAAATGCATAGAGTTTCTGAGGATTATATAGATGATTGGGATTACTTTCAGGTTTTTTGAATTGTGATACAATATACAAGTTGGTCCAGGTGATGTAAGTTGTAATTATTTTTTTCTTCATGAAATGTCCCATCTTTGACTCATAATTAATACCTTTCATTTCAGTCTTCCATAGTATTTCATTACAAAATCCCACTTTTGTTTATTACAGGATTCACATATTAAAATATTTCTATAAATTACTGGAGACTTTAAAAGTTCTGTTTTCCTCTTTTCAAATTATATTTGTTCAATTAATGAAAGGAGATCTTGTAGAACTGAGCAAAGGGTATTGAACCAGGGGTCATTAGAGGTGGTTTCTGGTTGCATGATCATGGGCCAGTCACTCACTTTCTCTGGTCCTTTATTTTCTCATCCATAAAGTGTTGGGCGCCTGGGTGGCTCAGTGGGTTAAAGCCTCTGCTTTCGGCCCAGGTCATGATCTCAGGGTCCTGGGATCGAGGCCCACATAGGGCTCTCTGCTCCGCAGGGAGCCTGCTTCCCCCTCTCTCTCTCTGCCTGCCTCTCTGCCTCCTTGTGATCTCTCTCCCGCTGTGAAATAAATAAATAAATAAATCTTTAAAAAAAAAAAAAAAATAAATAAATAAAGTGTTGAGATCCTTTCAGGTGATTTCTAAGGTGCCTTCCAGCCTTAAAGATTTTATCATCCCGTGTTTTCCCACCATTATTAAAAGATGACGAGTGTAAAGGTAATTATTTCTAGTAAGTGACCTAATAATCATTTCCACAAGAGGGAGCTTGAAAACTATACTTTACCATAAGATGCCTTAAGTTTTCTAGACAATGGCAGGTTTAGAATAAAGGATTTAAGTAACTTTATATTATATAGTGAACTTTTGAGGGAAAAAAAAATCGCCTTTTGGATAAAATGAAAAGATTTTGAAGAATTGGAGGACATCATCATATTTTCCAACCAGGGCTGTTGTATGCCATTCGGAGAAAAGCAGTATCCTTTCTTTATTAAGCCCTTAGCAATACTTACTTTTAGGGTTTAGAAAAATGTTTGGTCTATTACTTATGATTTATGTTTAATATACTAGGTATAATTTAGAGTTTTTTCTCCCCTGTTTTGTTAGTATTGTTTTTGATGGTGTGGCTGAAAACTTGGACTCAGTGAATCCTAGCTTTTATACCTACTAGTTATGTGACTGAGGCAAATTATTTAAAGTACAGATAATAATTATAATAGTGCCTCATGGAATGTCATGAAGATCAAATAAGATAATGCATTTAACATACTTAATAGTGTCTGGAACATAGGTCCATTTAATTAATATTAGCTGTTATTATTATATGTAATGTGGGTGTGTTTTTCTAATTTACCCTTTTATTTTAGCCTATATGAAGAATTTGCAGAAAATTTGCATCAGCTGTCTGATAAACTTCCTGCTCCTGGTAATATTTTATGACTATTTTCAATAATTTTATCTTATACTTTCTATGAGTGAGTGATGAATTCAGTCTTTATGCTAGTGTTCTCACTTCTAATTTCGAAATTCAAAATGAAAAAAAATTTTTTTATAGGGAGTGAGAGATAGAGAATCTTAAGCAGGCTCCATGTCCAGTGTGGTGCCTGATGTGGGGCTCCATCTCAGGACCCTGAGACCATGACCTGGGCTGAATTCAAGAATCATGGATGCTCAACCGACTGAGCCACCCAAGCGCTCTGAAAAGTAATTTTTTAACTGAAGTTGATACAAAACACAATCCACTACTTTAATAAAGTATATTACTGAGACGTTACAGTTCTCATAATTATTTTTATTTAGTTAGACAAAAATTAGAACTTAGAAAATTAAATACCCATCTCCGTTTCCTTATGTAGTTATTACTGAGGAACATTTCCTCCACATACCATTGTTTTCCACAGTATGTTCTCTAGAACACTAGTCCTATGTACACCTCTAGGAGAAAGAAGTTCTTTAATGTAGAGCATTTGGATAACATTCTTATAAGGTGTGAGGTCACTATATACATTATCAAATAGAATGTTATACAGTAAAAGAAGCCCTTTAGTCAGCATTTTTATTTCTTTTGATTCCTTTTTAAATTTTTTTTTGTTAGCATTTAAAAAAAAAAGATTTTATGTATTAATTTGAAAGAGAGAGAGCGAGAGAGGGCACAAGTGGTGGAGAGGAGAAGCAGGCTGCCCATCGAGCAGGGAACCTGATGCGGGGATCGACCCCAGGACTTTGGGATCATGATCTGAGCTGAAGGCAGCGTTTAACTGACTGAGCCACCCAGGTGTCCCTACTCAACATTTTTTTTTTACAAAACCCCACCCTTTTTTTCCCACTATAATGGAAAGCATATTTTATGAAATATTGCATCATACTATCCTTAAAACTATTCTGTCTTAAGTTTATCTTTCTTTGTGTCAGTCAAGTAGCTGACATCTAAAACTTGGTACAATTTTGCATCTATAAATAATTTTGAAGAACTTTCTTGAATATCGTCATCACCGGTCATTTATTAAGCAGGTATTTGTTGCATCTATTACATATCATGTATTGTACTAGGAGCTGAGTATATGATGATGAGTAAAGCATATGTGATTACCATGAAGGACTTGATAGCTCATCATCTAATCCTTTTTTTTTTTTTTAAAGATTTTTTTTATTCATTTGACACAGAGAGAGAGATTACAAATAGTCGGAGAGGCAGGCAGAGGGAGAGGAGGAAGCAGGCTCCCTGCCGAGCAGAGAGCCCAATGTGGGCCTTGATCCCAGGATCCTGGGATCATGACCTGAGCTGAAGGCAGCGGCTTTAACCCACTGAGCCACCCAGGCGCCCTCATCATCTAATCCTTATATCCTATTTTAGTGTAAAGGTCCCACATGGAAAATAACTGAATACATAGATAAATAAATATCAGTTTTTTAAATGAAATATGTAAAATTCAAAATATGCATTGAAATATATAGTTGCTGTTTTGGCAAATTAGAATGCTTTTATTATCAAATTTCTATTTGGCTTCTGTTTCGTTTATATTATCTTGGTCCTTTGGTAAATTTATAATTTTATAAAATATAAAGTTTCATGCAGTTATACTTTTTTTTTCTTAGGAACTAATGATGTTGTCAGTATAATTGAGTTTTCTGAGTGTTTTATTGTCCTATAAAAAGAAATAATTTATTTGAACCTTACAATTTTATATTAATTCATTCCCTTTTGTGTAAATTAAGTATAGAAAAATATACTGAAATTGCCCAGGTTTTTTTTTTTCCTCTGTTCAGTACAACAATAGCGTTGATGATCTCAAGAGCAATATATATAATTAAGCACTGGTGCATAATTGGCAAGTAATTATGATAGACTCCATTGTTTCCTGGCATATGCTAGCTATTTCAAGATAACATGGCTTTAAATCAAATGATGAACATTTAGAAATTTTGAACTTCTAAAGATGTGTATTGTTTTGAAGAATTTCAGAAATTAAAGTTAAAGTCCTTCTTTGTCTTCCAAATAAACATAAAATTCAATTATTTAGGGTACTATTTGAAGCATTTCTGATTTTTAAAAAAATTACAAAAAGGCCTTATTCTCTTTCTAGGTAGAGCAATGATAGATATAATACTGTTGCCTTCTGACAAAGATCCTCCTAAATTGAAAGACTGTCTGCCTACTGTAGGAGCACTAAAACATTTGAAGGAATGGTATTCAGCAAAGGTTACTATAGCAGGAAATCACTGTGAAATGTAAGCTGCTTTGTTCATATTTGCTCTCAGTGTTATCTGTTTTTACAATTAGCATGGTATCCTGTTTTTCATAGACTCAGGATTTGAAGATTTTTTTTAATGTGGCAAGATGGTTTTATATCATGTTGTTATTAGAGGTTTATCTATTGAGAAGAATCTAGATTTTTCTTGTTTCATACTTTATATTTAAGTTTTTAGTAAATCTTGTTTTTATAACCATCAATGCTGTTTTATAACCATTATTGAGCATCAAGTATCTAAACACACTGTGTGCTTTTAAATAGGTATGTATGTATTGTCCATTGAGCACCACGATGAATACCCTGGATACAGAGATACACTGGATTTGTTATGTCATATTTGTTTTTTTGTTTTATGTGCAGTGTAGAAACAAGAATATACTGTTGTGTTTTATGATATTTTAGTAAGAACTAATTGTATCCTTAAAGAAGTATTCAATTGGATTTATTAACTTCATGATTTTCTTCATTTAACAAGAGTTTACTGAGCCCTGACTTTATGCAAATGCAAAGCACAGCAATAGATGCTGATGAGTTAAGAAAGCGAGGTTTGATCTTGTTCATTGAAGTACAGGGAGAACTAGGAATGCTAATAGTCATGATCTGCGGCAAGAGCTATTATGCAATTCCATACAAAGCTGCGTGAGAAAAATTTAGGAGAGCAGTTTTTCCTTTGAAGATAAAGGGCTGATACTAAGTCTGTGTATCTCTGTATGTGTGTGTATGTCTGGCACATTTAAGCTAATAAATAGTAATAGGAAAATCTGTTCCTTCATCTGTAGTGTTAAGGGTAATTCCTCTTAACAGGGATATTGAGATTAAATGGACATGTATAGTGACTCCCTGAGAGATTGACTTAAGGAATGTTCTTTAATAGTAGATAAATGCAGTGATAGAAACTTCGCATTTTTGCCTGTTAGGATTATAGCTAACTATAACCGCTAAATCTAAGGAAGATATAAAACCCTGTATTTAACCATCCTAATCTTTTATTTATAGAAATTGTCAGAAAATTGCAGAATACCTCTCTGCTAATGTTGTATCATTAGAAGATCTCAAAAATGCTATTGACTCAAAGGAATTATGGAGGGGAAAGATTCAGATATGGGAAAGAAAAGTAAGTAGATTTCTCAGTTATCACAGTTTGCAAAGCAGGCCTTTCAGCTTTATTTACAGCACAGATACTTTAAATGAATTTGAATGAAATTGTACCTTATAAAGATGTTCTAGAATAGTATCTAAGAATTTTGTGTGATAATAGAAATGTTCTGCCTGTGCTAATACAGTAGCCACTGGCTTTATAGTGCTATTGAGCATTTTATGTGTAATTACGTATGTGATTATTTCAACCAACAAATAGAATTTTTAACTTTATTTTAATTATATAGTCACCATGGTTATTTTTTGGACACTGCAGCTTAGAATCTAACAGTCTTTTAAAAATACAGAATTTAACATTAGTTGAGTTCATGTTGTTTATCCAAGATGCCTTATTTCATTGCATGTATAAACTATTGGAAAGCTGCTTAGAACATCTTCTCTTGGGCGCCTGGGTGGCTCAGTGGGTTAAAGCCTCTGTCTTCGGCTCAGGTCATGATATCAGGGTCCTGGGATCAAGGCCTGCATTGGGCTCTCTGCTCAGCGGGGAATCGGCTTCCTTCTCTTCCTCTGCCCTCTCCCTTCTCATGCTCTCTCTTTCTCTCTCAAATAAATAAATAAAATCTTAAAAAAAAAAAAAAGAACATCTTCTCTTAACTATAATAACACTATATTTATTTATTTTTTTAGATTTAATTATTTTTAGGGAGGTGGGGGAGGGAGCAGGGTGCTGGACATAGGGAGAGGGAAAGAAATCTCAAGCAGACTCCTCACTGAGCACAGAGCCCAAATACTGGGCTCAGTCTTACAACCCTGAGATCATGACCTGAGCCAAAATCAAGAGTCAGACACATAACTGACTGAGCCACCCAGGTGCCTTATAGTACTACTTTAAATGATCACTACTCTCTACTAATCAGCTCTCTGATTTTGAACAATTTTTTTTAACCTCACAAGATCCCAGATTTCTCAACTACAAGATGAAAATATTGGGTTAGTTCAACTTCTTTAATCCTAAATTTCTATGAGGTTCCAATTCTATTTTGGCATCTTTTATGATGAATGAATGTGTTCAGTGGCTTTTATAAGTTGTGTGCATGTTAAAGCAAGTATCTAGCATTTTATATATTTTTGAATATAGACAAAACTAAAACAGTAAAGTTTCTTGGGACACCTGGGTCTCTCAGTTGGTTAAGCATCTGCCTCCGGCTCATGTCATGATCCTGGGGTCCTGGGATCGAGTCCCACATCAGGCTCCTTGTTCGGCAGGGAGACTGTTTCTCCCTTTGCCTGCTGCTCCCCCAGGTTGTGCTCTCCCTCTCTCTGTCTCTGACATATAAATAAATAAAATCTTTTTAAAAATACCAAAAAACCATAAGATTTCTTAATGTTTGTTCACGGTGGCATGGGAACATTAGTTGGGTCTTGTATTTCTATAAAGATTTATTGCACTAATTACGAGGTTTTTTTTTCCTTTTCAATTCACCCTTAACTGTGGCTTAATAAAACTTCTAATAAGACAATAGGAATTAATGTGATTGGGTCTTTCTTGCTGATTTACATGCTGTCTCATCCTTACCTTAAGAAATTTCAATCTGCAGGTAAACCTTCTCTGCAAGTGGTTTTAATGTAAACAAACTACATAGCCATCTGGAAGCGTGTAGGATAGAATTAGTTAGAATTGTTTTTGTATATATTTTTTGAAACTGCATGTTTGCATACACAAAATAATGGCAGAGTTCTCTTCATGTGATTCTTTTATTCTTTTATGAATAGGAAATTAAATGTTCATATCTCCATAAAATGAATTTAAAACTTGAAATCACTTGTTTTTTGTTTTGGGGGCTTTTTTTGTTTTTTAGGTTTTTTTGTTTTGTTTTTTAAGATTTTATTTATTTATTTGACAGAGAGAGACCCAGTGAGAGAGGGAACACAAGCAGGGGGAGTGGGAGAGAGAGAAGCAGGCTTCCCGCTGAGCCAAGAGCCCAATGCAGGGCTCGATCCCAGGACCCTGGGATCATGACCTAAGCCAAAGCCAGATGCTTAATGACTGAGCCACCCACTTGTTTTGGTGGAGATTAGCTCTTAGCGTAGAGGCATTATAGTGATTAAAGACATAGATTCTGGAGTTAGATTGTCCGCATTCAAATTCCTGTTCCATTTCTTGATAGTTTTGTGTGACACATTGGGTAATAGTTAGCCTTTTGGTGCCACAGTTATCTTCATGTGTAAGATAGGCATCATAATAGCTCCTATCTCATAGATTTTTATGAAGCTTAAATGATGAAAAGTACAAAGTAACCACTCATTAAATGTTAGTATCATTGTTACCACTACTATTAACACCCCTACTATTACTGCTTCTGTAGGAATTGATCTTTTCATCAACAATTTATTTTAAAAGCAAACTATGTGTGAGGCCCTGTCCTAAGAATTTGTTTAAATAAGACAGACAAGCTCTGTTTTTACAGAACTTGCAGACTGATAGGAAGCCAGATATTGAACAAGTGTATGTAAAGGAGATTGTTTGGCTCTGTGGTTGCACAGAATGGGCTTAATATACTCTTGTGGGCTGGTATAGGGCCAAGGAGAGCTTTTTCATGAAAAGATCCATATGTAAGTTAAAACAGGAACAATGTGTACATAAATGAAAGAACCACATTTTGAGTTGAGGAATCAAAAATGTTTTTCCTTGTGGTTTTCTTCTCAACTTTTACATTGCAATAAGATGTTACTGGTCTTTGTAAGTTTATTCATGGTATTTATAACTGTGTTCTTTTGGTTTCTTTTCAGTTTGGATCTGAAATTAGTTTTCCTGAATTTTGTTTAAAGGGAGTCACACCTAAGAATTTTAGTACATCTAATTTGAATCCTTGCATTCTTGCCAAAAAGGTAATACCATCAAAAGATAAGAATATTTTACCAAAGGTAACCTATGTTTAATTCATTTTGCAGTCATTCATTCATGCATATTTTTGTTCTTATAAGATATGTTTGAATCTTGAAATTATCGTTTCTAATATATGTGCTTAAATGTGCTCACTGGCATAATTTTTATTATAATTATAATTAAGCACTTAAATTATACTATGTTATCATCATCGGATGTTGGAGAAACTATCATTATTTTATTTTTAAAATGGAATGATCCTAACTTTAGATCAGTATAGGCCTGAAACTTCCTTTGGTGAGGACTTTGCTATGGGACCTTCCTGAGACTCGGTTTGCAGGGAATATGACACACTGGAAAGAGAACAGACTTTGATGTTAGGTAGATCTGGATTTGAAACCTGGCTCTGTCACCTATAAGGTGTTGTAACCTGAGTAGATTGATTAACTCATTTGTGAAATGAAGACAGTGACACACTTACCTTACAAAGTTATTACAAAGGTTAAATGAGGAAAGGGATTACAGTACCTGACATTTGCTTCATTCACAATTTAAGAAGTATTTGTTTGTGTCCCATATTTCTTAAAATGCAAATAATTATGAAATACAACAATTTAAAATAAGGGTTTAGTTAGTTGGCTTTTTTTTTTTACACATTGGAAAAAATAACATAAAAGGAGGTGTTTATATAGAAGCCCTTTAGAAATTCACTTTAAGAGACCCAATTGAAGAATGTGCAAAACAACGGTCCTTGAAGTTACAAGGATGTCAGATCAGTAGGTAATATTTTCTGATCAAAGTGTAGTACAAAAAAGGCCATATTTCTGATGTGAACACATTTCCCGATTTGTTTAGAATTGCTTACTTTAAGTAACCTACCATGGCCATCTTTCACAGGAATATTGTATTCCTTTCTAACGATTGTTAAGATTGATGACCTCAATGTCTCTTCTCTCCTACTACACCATTTAAGTATGAATAATGTATTTAAATTATGCTGCTATTGACAGGAATCTTAGGGTACCATCTCTCTGTCTCTCTCTGTATGTGTATACATATATTGTATACATATGTGTGTTTATGTGTACATATACGCATTAATTATATATGGTGAAATTACTCAGCTTTCTTCAAGTTTAAAACTTTGGGTAGTCTCCTAAAGATGTGTTTGTTATTCTTTGCTCCTCTTGTGAAGTATTGTAGTCTCAACTTCCAAAATATCTGTCCTCCTTCACTAGCTCACTGTTAGCTTAGTTTTAGACTCTGCCCAAAGAAATACTGCAATTTTGTTTCCCTGAGTGGAGTTGTCTTTGTTAACTAGGACACTTGGCTTTGCTAACTCTCTTAACTTCTTCAGCATTTCTTTCAAGGATTTTTTTTTAATCTCATCATGCCACTCAATCTAAGTTCATCCTGGAGAATCTGCTCTCTCAGTCTTGCAAATCCTCTAAGTTTGTTTCTTCGGTATCCTAGCCTCTTGGGTCACCTGTCTGTCTTGCTGAAAATAAACACAAAAAGTTGAGAACTCTTGTCTTCCTTTGCTTGCTCTTTCTGGACTCATTTTCCCTCTGTTAAAACTCTTTTCAGTTACTGAGAAATCTCTATTATCTCTCTGAAAGATAGAATTAAAATGGAAAAATTCTTGTCTGCTATAGAGGATTTAATTTTTGGCTTGCATAATGTATAAATACCTGCTTTTAAAGATCCATTTTAAAGTTTTAAACTCTAATCACTAATTTGTTCACTTTTATTTTATTTGTAGAATTTAAAGTATTACATAATCTTATTTCTTTTCTAGGTTTTTCATTATTATGGCCCCGCCTTAGAATTTGTGCAGATGATAAAATTATCCGATCTACCCTCCTGCTATATGTCGGACATTGAATTTGAGTTATATCCTTTAATTTACATGTTCATTTTAGGTTACATTTTTGTTGTCAGGTGGAATGTTTTTTCCANAAAATAAAGTTTTAAACTCTAATCACTAATTTGTTCACTTTTATTTTATTTGTAGAATTTAAAGTATTACATAATCTTATTTCTTTTCTAGGTTTTTCATTATTATGGCCCCGCCTTAGAATTTGTGCAGATGATAAAATTATCCGATCTACCCTCCTGCTATATGTCGGACATTGAATTTGAGTTATATCCTTTAATTTACATGTTCATTTTAGGTTACATTTTTGTTGTCAGGTGGAATGTTTTCTCCACATTTAGGTATTTGACCACGCTGGGGCTTTTTTCTTTAATAATGTTCAGTATATTTTTCATTGCCATGGCTTTAAGAGAAGTTCTACAACTTTCCAAAGGAAAAAAATCCTTCTTCAAGTACTATATGCTTCTAGAATAGACAGAAGATTTTTTGGTATTGCTACTCATTGCTCACGGGGTAGGGAGGATGGAAAAATGTTAGGAATATGTGGAGAAAAACAGAGGAACTTATATACTCCTGAAATGTGCAGGTGTTTCTCTTGCCATTGGCAGGATGGATGTATAAGCAGCAGTCCACTGTATCTTTTTGTATACTTAAGTAAATGCAAATGCTGTCTCATAGCTCTGCAAATATTCAACATATTTCAGACTCCCTTTTAAGAAAAGGATTTTTAGAAATACACCTAAGAACAGAACATTTTATATAAAAAGAAATTGTTGCCTGGAAATGGAACTCTAGCATAGTGTTCTTAAAATTTGTGTAGAAACTATAGTTTTTACAAATCTCTTTTTCTGATAGTTTATTGGGATGCTCTTCATAGAAACACTTTTTTCTTGGTATATTTTCAGCATTAGAAAAATACTGTTCTTTAAGGAAAGGAGCAATTGTGAATTCCTACAGTTAAAATTTTTAATAAATTGATCTAAGCACCTTGTGAATTAGAGGACCAAACTTGTTTTAGGGAGTAGTGTTGTTTCACGGTTACTATTCTATCATTTCTTTAACTCCTTAGTGCAGAGCGTTGACAAAAAACAATACCAAGCAGAATTCCATGTTGTTGTTGGAGCAGATTTCTTCTCTGCGTGGCAAGGTATACGTTTTTTATTTTGTTTTTAACAACATTTAAGGGTGGGTGAGAAAAGGGATCATAGTTTGTTAATCTGTTTTTGCATAATAATTTTGCTTCTTTAATATGGCAAAGGATTTTGGTCCTAATAGATATTAAGATACTTCAGACTTCCCATAATAACACCAAAGTCCTCTGCAGACATGAAATGAAGTTAAGTTTATAGAAGAGATTTTCAAAAATAAGCTTCATGACTGGTAATTTTGTTAGTTTTAAAATTTGAAAACATGTTAGATTATTGTTAACCTACTCCTTCAACATCTGATTTCAGTTATGTGAGAAGGTATTCATTATGCTTGCATTATCTTTTTCATGGTAGGATAGGTGGGTGGAAGTGAGAAAAACTTCTAAAGCCTTACGGTATTATCATTTGTAGGTTTTCAGTTTGTTTTTTTTTTTTTAAGATTTTATTTATTTGTCAGAGAAAGAGAGAGAGAGAGAGAACAAGCACAGGGAGAGGCAGGCAGAGGGAGAAACAGACTCCCCACTGAGCAAGGAGCCCAAAGTGGGCTGGATTCCAGACCCTGGGGTCATGACCTAAGCCCAAGGCAGACACTTAACTGACTGAGCCACCCAGGCACCACTCCCGTTTTTCTTTTGATTCTGGTGATGTTTATGATATTTGTGGCTATTTCAGTAGTTTTATATATATATATATATATATATATATATATATATATAAGTCATCTATTTAAAGTCAAGTATAGTTTTTAATGGGAAAAACTAAAAGTTTGCTTTTCTTTCTGGTTATTTAACTGCTGTATTTCTATGAAAACAGTTTTTAATGCACAGAATATTCATTGGCAATATTTACTTAACATTATCTTACTGTTTTAACAACAAATAAACTATTTCAAGCAATTCTGTAGGGAGGAAAATGATTATTTTAATTATAGTTTCCCCATGGTACTGTAATCAAATACTGGCTTTAATTCCCTTAGAAAATTAATACAGTAAAGGAAATATGATTTTTGGCCTTAAGATGCTTGACTGTAGATAATTTAAAATTTTGACTTTCTTGGTTCAGCATCTGAATCTTGGTTTGGCTCAGGTCATAATCTCAAGGTCATGTGATCAAACCCCATGTTGGGCTCGACGCTGGGGCGTGGAGCCTCCTTAGTATTTTCTTCCTCCTCTCCCTCTGCCCCTCCTCCCTTGCATGTTCTCTCTCTCTTTCTGACTCAAATAAATAAATCTTAAAGTTTTGACTTTCAGCCTCTTTTTCCATAAAATTAAGTTTTTGACTAGTGTGCCTAAGTGTTTATTTGATGAAGTAGCCTTTGAAGGAACAGCCTGAAGTATAATATTAGCCTGTGTTTTCATCCTCTAAAGAATACCTAATGTGAAATTTTTAAAAATTTATCTTTTCTTATTTATCCAATGTTTATCTTATTTTGTGCTAACACTGCTCTAGGTGGGATTAGGGATCCAGTGGTGGATTGCACAGATGAGGACTATCTTCATGGAACTTACATTTTGGTGGGAAAAAGAGAAAATAATAAGAACTATGAAGAGGGGAGCCTGGATGGCTCAGTCAGTTAAGCGACCAACTCTTGGTTTTAGCTCAGATCATGATCTCAGGGTTGTGAAATCCAGCCCATTGTGGGGGTCTGCACCAAGTGTGGAGCCTGCTTAAGATTTTCTCTCCCTCTCTCCCACTCCTCACACTCCCCACCCCCCAAAAAAGGAACTATGAAGAAAACAAGCAGACTGCAATAGAGTAATAAGGTGGACTTAACGTTAAACAAATTAATAAGATCATATATCTCTATAAAAATATGCACACAGAAATCTTGTGAAGTTGTATAGAAAAAAAAAAAACATGAAAAATTAAAAAAAAAAATCTGTTCCTATTTTAACCCAAGTAACTGAATAGTTCTCTGTAACCTTATCTAGTTCACCTAATTTGGGGGGGGGGGGCTCTTCATTGTAGGAAAAGAGAATATCATTTATCATTAATCATTTCACCTATGTTTTCAAATAGGGGAGGGGAGAAGTATGGTAGAATAGAAAGTCTCAAGTAAGAGTGTATGTATTTTAGAAAACTTAGATTTAAGTCCTACTTCTACCATTCGCTGGCTTATAGCTTTTTAAATTGTAAGTAACAATCCCTGTTTTACCTGTTGCAAAAATTGCAATGAAAACCAAATTGAAATATGTTTTATAAACTGTCAAGTATGTTATAAACGATGGTTGGTAACTAATTGTAATGTCTTTGAAGTTTATCTGGCCCAAATGATAGATAGGCATATGTGAAATATTTTCCTGAAGGGTATAAAGCTCCAAATATCCTCTAGATATTTTGAAGATAAGATGGAATTTTTAGAAATTGCTTTTATAGGTAATTTTCAAGTCAAAGTCAGACACATACCTGTAATTTGTTTAATACAGGCATAAAATAGTCCTTGATGCATCTCGTTATTGAAGATAAGCAACACTAAGATGAGAAGCAAACTAAACTATTGGTATTTATATCATATTTTCAGTTGTTTTGTTTTAAATTTGGTATATTAGATTGTCATTTTTATTGCTTCTTGGATAATGACTATAAAACATTTGAGTATTCTTGGGGTGCCTGGGTGGCTCATTGGTTGAGCATCCGACTCTTGATTTCGGCTCAAGTCATGACCTCAGGGTTGTGATTTCGAATACCACATTGGGTTTAGTCCTCAGCACAGAGTTTGCTTGGGATTCTCTCACTCTATATCCTATTCCTGCTCACGTGCTCTCTCTCCCTCTCTCTCTCTCTTAAAAAAATAAAATAATAAATAAATAAATAAAATCTTTAAAAAATATTAGAGTATTCTGTATCAGTAAGGAACAAATAAATGATGGAACTTTGTGTAGATTTAATGCAGCAGAAGGAATGATTTTTGGAAACATAATTTAGCTAACATATCTCTGAATGTGAAGCTCTTTTCCTTTTATATTAGGTCATAATTAGTCACTTACATTTTTGAAAAAAGTAGTTTTGATTTGCATGCTGATCCTTTGAAATACTTCTAATGCTTTATAACTTGGTTTTCATTTATTTATTCAGCAATTTTGTGTGGGGGGTTGGGGCAGAGACTGCCTGCTGTGTGCCAGGGGCTTGTTTCAGATACTGGAGAGAATAAAATGGACAAGATCACTGCTTAGGAAGCTTTCATAATACTTAAATTTTAGTGATTTATATGATCTTAAGTCAACTTCTGACTTTAAAAAACAAGTTTGATTAGCCCCAGAATAAAAATAAAAACCTTTTCTGGTGAACCTTATTAGATTAGTAAAAAAATAAGAGGATTGTCAAGAAATCATGATATCTACTAATTGTATGACCAGGAAATATTTTTTATTTTTTTTATTTATTTTTAAAAAATTTTTTGAGAGAGAGCAGCAGGGATGAGGGGGTGGTAGTGGTAGGAGGGGCAGAGGGGAGATGAAGAGAGAGTTTAAATCTTAAGCAGGCTCCACACCCAGCATGGAGCCCAATACAGGGCTTGATCTCACAACCTAAGATCATGACCTCAGCCGAAATCAAGAGTTAGATGCTTAACCGACCCAGCCACCCAAACACCCCAGGAAATATTTTTTTAAGAAGAGGATTTGCAAGTTTAGAAACGTGATTGCCTTAGCACCTGCTTATCCAGGTGGTGCCCACTGAAAAGAACAAATCAAGGTTTTGAAACAGTATTTGGTTTTTAAATTCTGGAGATAATATGATAACCTAGAAGCACCATCCTCAAATCTCAGAGTGTATCTAATGATTAGTGCATGAAGGAGAATGAGTTATCAGAATCCAAGTTTGTTATGAACACAGTAGAAACAATAGATATAAATGTATTTTGCAGGAAATTATAACTTACTAGATTTAGAAATGTTTATTTTCATATTTATAGCAAATGTTTATTCAAGAATAAGTTGTCTCAAACATTTAGCTACTTCTTTGCCTGGATAGGACATATTTCTAATATCAGGCTTTAAGGTGTACATTGAAGTGCATTTAGCATCTCTAATTTGTTAAGTTTTAACTGTAATAATTATATAATTACATTATAATTGGGCCCTGATCTGGCATACTCACAGCTTTGTCTATCCTTTGGGCAAAATACTTTTGTTATGCATTTTGCGCTACATAGTCTTATTTATGCAAGTATAAAGAATTAGGATTTAGTGTTTCAAAGTTAAATATAGATCTTTTTATATTTAATGATTATTTTCTATTGGTAGTACTTTTTATTTTTAGTGTCTAATACTTGATTATATGAAATACCTTTGACTTAGAATTTTAAAAAGGCATGGCTGTAATAACAAAAATAANGTCTCTGTCAAATGAATAAAAAAAAAAAAAAGAATTAGGATTTAGTGTTTCAAAGTTAAATATAGATCTTTTTATATTTAATGATTATTTTCTATTGGTAGTACTTTTTATTTTTAGTGTCTAATACTTGATTATATGAAATACCTTTGACTTAGAATTTTAAAAAGGCATGGCTGTAATAACAAAAATAAATATTTAATATTTCCTTTTTTTTTGCTCCTAATATACTTATTTGTATATCTAAGAATATATAATAAAAAGCGATAAAACTAATACATTAATGTATTGACTTAGTATCATATATGTCATGAGACTCATCCATCTACAAGTGACAATTAAAAGTGATTTTTCATTAGATTTGAGATCTTTAAGATAGGTATCTTAAATTTCCCCAGAGTTAAAAAAAGATGGTGTTTATTGGGCTTTGGTGGTTGTTGTAGCTTATATTTCTAAAATAACAGGTAAAATGTAGTTTTCAGAGTGTAGTTTGTTTTATTCAGTACCTAATCAAATTGAGATTTTGCCTAAATATAATATATGGGCTTTGGGAAAACAAATATTTAATAAACATCTGTATGCCCAGCCCTGGGAAGGCAAAGATGAATAAGCTGAGTTTTCTCATAAATCAGTCAGAAGCTGCTGTGTGTTTTTTGGCATATGATTTATGGTTTCTTTGCATTTTATACCTTATTAGGATTAAATCTTTGATTTCTAGGAACAGAAGTTAAAATTACCTACAGATGTACTATAATTTTGAAACCAGAACAATAATCCATCCAGACAAAAGGTTATAAAATTATGGCTAACTATGACAAAATCTTTTGACGATGGGTTTCCCAGCCTCTCACTGGTTTGCAGATATACAAAGAAATGATACCACAACCTGAACTTGAAGCAATACTGTGAATAACAAGGTTTTCAAAGACCTATAACTTAATGGAAAAGGGAACCTATATGTTTGTCTGCCTTTGTCTGGTTTTTGACTTTTTTGTTTTTGACAATTTGGGTATTTTTGTTTTTCCAGTGGACTTGTGACAGAGCATTACAAAGTACATGTTAGGTGAAATTCAAGTGGAATGTTGTCAGGTGACACTTTTTAAGAATTAATCTCAGTGTGTAGTCACTTTTAATGATATATATTTTTTTATATTTTTTAATGTATATATTTACACATGTATTTTTTATATATATTTTTAATATATTGTCTTTTATCCAGGTTGGTGCTCTTTTTGTATTGCCGTGTACGATTAGTAACATACTTATTCCACCTCCCAGCCAACTCAGTTCAAGAAAATGGAGAGAATACATAGCTAAAAAGCCTAAGACAATCAGTGGTAAGTAGTAAATCTTTAAGTTGTTTTATGAAGTGGAGATGAAATTCTTTTTTTTTTTTTAAAGATTTTATTTATTTATTTGACTCAGAGACTCAGAGAGAGAGATTACAAGTACACAGAGAGGCAGGCAGAGAGACAAGGAGAGGAGGAAGCAGGCTCCCCGCTGAGCAGAGAGCCCGATGCGGGCCTAGATCCCAGGACGCTGAGATCATGACCTGAGCCGAAAGCGGAGGCTTTAACCCACTGAGCCACCCAGGCGCCCGGAGATGAAATTCTTGATGAGAAAATAATATTTATTACTTCTGATTAAAAAGAACCCACATCATTTTAAGACTTTTCATTATCTCTTAGTAACCTACTGTTAGTAACAAAGTATATGCTACTTTATTTATTCAAAAAAATCAGTGATCTAAAGGCAGAAGTCTTGATTAGGTAGATAGCTAATTATATTGAACATGGGTTTCTTAGAGACATTTCAAGAATGAAATTTATGAAAATAAAGTGGTGAGGGGTACCTGGGTGGCTCAGTCAGTTAAGCGTCTGCCTTTGGCTCAGGTCATGATCCCAGGGTCCTGGTATCGAATCCCAAGTCAGGCTCCCTGCTCTTCCGGGAGTCTGCTTTTCCCTCTGCCCCTCCCCTGCTCGTGCACAATCTCTCTCTCTCTCTCTCTCAAATAAATAAATAAAATCTTTTTTAAAAAAAGGAAAAGTGGTTGTTTTATTATATGGTTGGTACATAAAAAAACTTGTGATTATAGTTTTCTAAAAAAATTAGAAGTTATTTAACAATTATGTTATGCAGTGTTCTACGTACTTTAGAAATATTGACTCATTTAATTCTTATTAGTCCTATAAACTTATTTTTATATCCATTTAACAGACTAGGAAATTGGGGCTTGAAGAAGTTACAGAGCTGTTAATTGGCAGAATCTTGGTTAAAATCCTGGCTCTAACAGTTAATAGCTCTGTAACTTCTCCAAGGATTTGAACCCAGGCTCTGTGCTCTTAACTACTGTACTGTATTGCTGCTAGTAAATTATTACTTTCAAAATGTCATTATAAAAACAAAACCTTAATTTCTATTGTAAAATCAGTTCATTTATTTTATTTTTTTTTTT
>LNAC01000028.1:7491888-7518247 GCA_002007465.1 Ailurus styani | reverse complement strand
CTGTTTGCATCCAGTGGCAGTGTTAAATTCTTGGGTAAGGGGATCCGCAGGTCTTTCAAGGGCAGACAATAATTTTACGGGGTCTTAGGCCTTTAAAGATCTTAAGTCCAAACTCAGATGAGCTGGGACCCTGGGCAGTGCAGCCGTGGGCATCTGTTCTGGGTGGATCCCAGCTGGCGAGGCCAGCAGAGGGTGGAATCGAGAGCCACTGATGGGCTAGGGAGTCTTAACCTGGCTGCAGGAGGAGCCACGTCAGGGGAAGCCCAGACAGGAGGCCAGGCAGGCGCCAGGGGTCTTCAAGCCCCTCCTATGAGCACAGCATGTGGCCGGGGTGGCCGTGTCCACTCTGGGTGCCCCGAAGTGCCCCAGCCTTGCAGGTTCCCAGGCTGATCACTTTGCAGAACTGCAGGAAAGGAGAATTAGCCCTCCCATCTACCCACTCCCCTCCCCTGCTGAAATTGGAGCTCTGCACTCCAATGTTACGTTATCGTGTAGGGCTCAGGGGACAGGAGGGGGACCCCTGGCACAGAGGACAGAGTGTGGGCTTTGTAACTAAACAGATGTGACTTCGAATCCTGGCTGTGCCCTGCACCAGGTCTGCCATTTGGGAAAGGCTCTGAACGGCAGTTGCCCCCCTACAAAGTTGGGGGGGTATGCTCACTGACCTGCAGCATCTCCGTGAGGCTCATGGAGGGGAGGCGGGAAGACCCGTGTACCCTCTCGGCCCCAGCCCTGGAGCTGGGCACACAAGGGCTTGCTCTGCCGTCTGGACATCAGCCCTCCTGCGTGCATGCCTGCTTCTTGTCTCCCTCACCTTTCCCACCCTAGGTCAGGCTCACAGTTAACAGCCCCTCCCCAGGACTGGTGGCACTCTGTCCTTGCTGTGCCAGGTCTCCCTGAGGCCTCTCCCCTCACCTGCCTTCCACCGTGGTTCCACCCTGACCCAGTGCAGCGCAGCCTCCTCCTCCCCTTCCATTGCCACTGCAAGGTCACTGTCCACCCTCCCAGAGTTCCTTGGTGCTCTCCACACCAGCCCCTTCCAACCACCCACTCTGGTGTTGCAGCCATAGGCAGCTCCAGAAGCCCAGCAGCATTAAGTCACGCCTTCCTAAGTCCTGCACAGGCCTTGACTCACTGTCGACCGCAGGATCAGGCCCTGGTGCACCTCTGCAGCCTCTCTTGCTTTGGCTCTTTCTTGCACACTCTCTCACTCACCTCGAACCCTCCCACCTCAGGACCTTTGCACATGCTGTGTTCTCTCCCAGAAGTACATTTCCTAGATACATAATGAGCTCCGACTCCACACGCACCCCATCAGGTTTGGTTCCCTGCTATGTGCTCTTGTACCTCCGTATACTTTTCCAGTAAATGAACTTGATCATGTGACTCGTGGCCATCTCTCCCACTAGACGGTGAGCTCCATGAAGCAAGGACTTTGTTCACGATCAAAATCCTTCAGTTGGTCTTGTGTCTGGCACAGATGAGGAGCCATGTGGACCGAATGTATAGGCTACATGGGTTGTCGCTCGAGTACATGTGAATATGGTTCCTTTAAGGAGCAAGTGTAGAGTAACCACGGGGAAACAGACTGCTTGACCAGATGTCTGAGTGCCCGCTGGCTGGCATTAGACAGGGGAGCCCTGGTTTCCCCTTGCTCCCGAAGGAAGGGTCAAGGGAACACGGGGCATCTGCCTAGGTGTTGCATTTTATTAAACACTTTTTTACATTTATTGAAATGGATCATATCATGTTCTCCTTTTATTTTTCTGTTAATGGGATGTTTTATTTTAACTGATTTATTTTTAAATTTTGTATTTAAATTCAATTTAGTTAACATATACTGTATTATTTGTTTTAGGGGTAGAATTTAGTGATTCATCAGTTGTATATAACATCCAGGGCTCATTCCATCACGTGTCCTCCTTAATGCCCGTCACCTAATTATCTCTTCACACAACCCACCTACCCTCCAGGAACCCTCCATTTGTTTCCTAGAGTTTAGCATCCTTAGGGTTTGTCTCCCTTTCTATTTTCACCTTATTTTATTTATCTTTCCATTCCCTATGTTCACCTGTTTTGTTTCTTAAATTCTACATATGAGTGAAATCATATGGTATTTGCCTTTCTCTGACTTATTTTGCTTAGCATAATACCCTCTGGTTCCATCTACATTGTTCCCAATGGCAAAGATTTCTTTTTTTTAAGTTAGTGACTGTATTCCATTGTATATATGTACACCACATCTTCTTTATCCATTCATCTGTTGATGGACATCTAGGTTCTTTCCATAGTTTGGCTATTGTGGACCTTGCTGCTATAAACTACGGGTGCACTTGCCCCCGTGGATCACTACATTTGTATCTTCAGGGGAAATACCAAGTAGTGCTATTGCTGGGTCGTAGGGTAGCTCTATTTTCAACTTTTTGAGGAACCTCCATACTGTTTCCAGAGTGGCTGCACCAGCTTGCATTCCCGGCCAACAGTGTAGGAGGGTTCCCCTTTCTCTGCATCCTTGCCACCATCTGTTGTTTCCTGATTTGTTCATTTTAGCAATTCTGGCCCATGTGAGGTGGTATCTCATTGTGGTTTTGATTTGTATTTCCCTGATGGCAAGAGATGTGGAGCCTTTTTTCATGTGTCTGTTAGCCATTTGGATGTCTTCCTTAGAGAAATGTCTGTTCATGTCTTCTACCCATTCCTTGACTGGACTCCGTTTTTTGGGTGTTGAATTTGAGACATTCTTTATAGATCTTGGATACCAGCCCTTTGTCTCATAGGTCATTTGCAAATATCTTCCCCCATTCCGCAGGTTGCTTTTAAGTTTTATCAACTGTTCCCCTTGCTTTGCAGAAGCTTTTTATTATTATTATTATTATTATTATTATTATTATTATTATTATTTTCAGTTATCCCACATATAATACATCATTGGTTTTTGATGTAGTGTTCAACGATTCATTAGTTGTGTATAACACCCGGTAGCTCATCAACGACACATGCCCTCCTTAACACCCATCACCCACTTACCCCATCCCCTACACCCCCCTCCTTTCTGTAAACCTCAGTTTGTTTCCTGGAGTCCAGATTCTCTCTCATGGTTTATTTCCCTCCCTGATTTCTTCCCCTTCCGTTTTTCCTCCCTTCCCCTGTGGCGTTCCATATGTGGAACATAAGGAGTAGTGTGGAAAAGCTTTTTATCTTGATGACGTCCCAATAGTTCATTTTTGCTTTTGTTTCCCTTGCCTTTAGAGATGTGTCTTGTAAGAAGTTGCTGCAGCTGAGGTCAAAGAGGTTGCT
Organism: Ailurus styani; assembly: GCA_002007465.1. Taxonomy (NCBI): domain Eukaryota; kingdom Metazoa; phylum Chordata; class Mammalia; order Carnivora; family Ailuridae; genus Ailurus; species Ailurus styani. Next base: position 7,514,950 of record LNAC01000028.1, on the reverse strand, counting down.
TCCTGTGTTCTCTAGGATTTTGCTGGGTTCCTGTTTTACATTTAGATCTTCCATCCATTTTGAGTTTATCTTTGTATGTGGTGTAAGAGAATGGTCCAGTTTCATTCTTCTGCATGTGGCTGTCCTATTTTCCCAGCACCAGTTTTTGAAGAGACTCTCTTTTTTCCATTGGATATTCTTTCCTGGTTTGTCAAAGATTAATTGACCATAGGGTTGAGGGTCCATCTCTGGGGTCTCCATTCTGTTCCCTTGATCTATGTGTCTGTTTTTGTGCCAGTACCATACTGTCTTGATGATTACAGCTTTGTAATAGAGCTTGAAGTCTGCAATTGGGATGCCACCAGCTTTGGTTTTCTTTTTTAAACAGTCCTTTGGTGATTTGGGGTCTTCTCTGTTTCCATACAAATTTTAGGATTGTTTGTAACAGCTCTGTGAAAAACGTCAATGGTATTTTGATGGGGGTTGCACTGAATGTGTAGATTGCTCTGGTCAGCATGGACATTTTAACGATGTTTATTTTTCCAATCCATGAGCATAGAATGTTTTTCCATCTCTTTGTGTCTTCCTCCTCAATTTCATAAGCGCTCTGTAGTTTTTAGAGCACAGATCCTTTACCTCTTTGGTTAGGTTTATGCCTAGGTATCATGGGTTTTGGTGCCATTGTGAATGGGGTCAATTCTGTAATTCCTCTTTCTTCAGTCTCATGGTTAGTGTATAGAAATGCAACTGATTTCTGTGCATTGATTTTGTATTCTGCTACATTGCTGAATTGCTATATGAGTTCTAGGAATTTTGGGGTGGAGTCCTTTCGGTTTTCCACATAAAGTATCATGTCATCTGCAAAAAGAGAGAGTTTGACTTCTTTGCCAATTGAATGCCTTTTACTTCTTTTTGTTGTCCGATTGCTGAGGCTAGGACTTCTAGTACTATGTTGAACAACAGTGGTAAGAATGGACATCCCTGTTGTGTTCCTGACCTTAAGGGAAGAGCTCTCAGTTTTTCCCCATTGAGAATGATATTCACTGTGGGATTTTCATAGATGACTTTTATGATATTGAGGAATGTCCCCTCTATCCCTATACTTTGAAGAGTTTTAATCAGGAAAGGCTGCTGTATTTTGTCAAATGCTTTTTCTGCATCAATTGAGAGGATCATATGGTTCTTGTCTTTTCTTTTATTAATGTACTCTATCATGTTGATTGATTTGTGAATGTTGAACCACCCTTGCATCGCAGGAATAAATCCCACCTGGTCGTGGTGAATAATCCTTTTGATGTAATGTTGGATCTTATTGGCTAGGATCTTGTCGAGTATTTTGGCATCCATGTCCATCAGGGATATTGGCCTGTAATTCTCCTTGAAGGGATCTTTGTCTGCTTTTGGGATCAAGGTAATGTTGGCCTCATAGAACGAGTTTGGAAGTTTTCCTTCTATTTCTATTTTTCTGAAACAGCTTCAGTAGAATAGGTATTATTTCTCCCTTAAACGTTTAGTAGAATTCCCGTGGGAAGCCATCTGGCCCCAGACTCTTGTTTTTTGGGAGATTTTTGATGACTGCTTCAATTTCCTGGTTATGAGTCTGTTCAGATTGTCTGTCTCTTCCTATTTCAGTCTTGGTAGTTTGTAAGTGTCCAGGAAGGCATCCATTTCTTCCAGATGGCTTATTTTGTTGGCCTTTAGTTGGTGGTAATAATTACTAATCATTGTTTCTGTTTCCTTGGTGTTAGTCGTGATCTCTTCCCTTTTAATCATGATTTTATTGATTTGGATCCTTTCCCTTTTCTTTTGGATAAGTCTGGCCAGAGGTTGATTGATCTTATTAATTCTTTCAAAGAACCAGCTTCTAGTTTCGTTGATCTCTTCTACTGTTTTTTTTTTTCTGGTTTCTATTTCATAGATTTCTGCTCTAATTTTTATTATTTCTCTTCTCCTGCTTGGTTTGGGCCTTATTTGCTGTCCTTTCTTCAGGCCCTTCAGGTGTAAGTTTAGCTTGTGTAGTTGGGGTTTTTATAATTTTTTTTGAGAGAGGCTTGTATTTGTATATACTTCTCTCTTAGCCCCACATTTGCTGTATCCCATGGGTTTTGAACCAATGTGTTTTCATTCTCAGCTATTCTCAGAATTCTCCCAGAAAAAACTCAGAATTTTTTAAGCTCTTCTTTAATTTCCTGGTTGACTCATTCATTCTTTAGCAGGATGCTCTCTAACCTCCAAGTGTTTGAGTTCCTTCCAAATTTCTTCTTGTGACTGAGTTCCAGTTTCAAAGCATTGTGGTCTGAAAATATGCAGGGAATAATCTCAATCTTTTGGTATCAGTTGAGACCTGAGCTGTAACCCAATATGTGATCTATTCTGGAGAAAGTTCTATGTGTATTCGAGAAGAATAAGTATTCTGTTGATTTAGGGTGGACTGTTCTGTATATATCTATGAAGTCCATCCCACCCAGTGTGTCATTCAAAGCTCTTGCTTTTTTCTGATCTTCTGCTTAGATGATCTGTGCATTGCTGTGAGTGAGGTGTTGAAGTCTCCTACTCTCAATGTGTTATTATCAGTGTGTTTTTCTTTGGTTATTAATTGGTTTATATAATTGGCTGCTCCTAACATTTTCCCCTTGGCATAGATATTTACCCCTTTGTTAGATCTTCTTGTTGGATAGACCCTTTTAGTATGTATAGTGTCCCTCTACATGTCTTACTATAGTTTTTTGTGTAAAATCTAATTTGATATGAGGATTGCTACCTCCTTTTGAGGTCCATTAGTGTGTTAAATGGTTCTCCACCCCTTCACTTTCAGTCTGGAGGTGTCCTGGAATCTAAAATGAGTCTCTTGTAGGCAACATATGGATGGTTCTTGCTTTTTTATTAATCTGATACCCTGTGTCTTTTTATTGGAGCATGTAGCCCATTTACTTTTAAAGTAATAATTACAAGATATGAATTTAGTGCCATCGTATTGCCTGTAAAGTCCTTATTTCTATAGATTGTCTGTTTCTTTCTGGTCTGTGTTATTCTTGGGCTCTCTCTTTGCTTACAGCATCCCCCCTAATTTTGCAGGGCTGGGTTGGTGGTCACATATTGGTTCAGTTCCTGCCTGTCCTGGAAGCTCTTTATCTCCATCCATTCTGAATGACAGACTTGCTGGATAAAGTATTCTTGGCTGCATGTTCTTCTCATTTAGTACGCTGAATATATCTCACCAGCCGTTTCTGGCCTGCCAGGTCTGTGTGGACAGGTCTGATGTTATTCTGATGTTCCTCCCTCCATAGTAAGCTACCTGCTCTGTGTAGCTGTTCTCAGGATAGCTTCTTTTCCTCTAAGATTTGCAAAGTTCACTATTATATGTCAAGGTGTTGATCTATTTTTATTGATTTTGAGAGGACTCCTCTCTGCCTCCTAGAGATGAGTGCTTAGTTCCTTCCCCAGATTAGAGAAGTTCTCAGCCATGATTGCTCAAATATGCCTTCTAGCTCTCTCTCTCCACCCTTTTGGAGACCCTAATAATTCTGACATTGTTTCATTTCAAGGCATCATTAGATTCTCGAAGCCTTTCTTCATGGGCCATTAGTTTTTTATTTTGTTTTGTTTTTTGTTTTTTGTCTTTTCCTCAACTTCTTTCCTTTTTGTCAGTCTGTCCTCTAGATCACTCTTCTGCCTCATTGACCATAGCTGTTAGAGTATTCAATTTAGACTGTATCTCATTCATACCATTTTTAAGTTTGGCCTATTTAGATCCATTCCTGCCCTTAGAGATTCTGTATTGTCATTTATGCTTTTTTCAAGGTTAGCCATTAACTCTATAATTGCTATCCTGAATTCCATCTCTGACATCTTACTTATATCCATAACAACTAGCTTTGTGGCAGAGCACATCGCCTCTGGTTTTTCTTTTGTTGTGAATTCCTCCTTCTAGTCATTTTGCCCAGAGAAGGATGGGTGGGCGAATGAACAGAGTCCAAAATATCAACCATGACCCAAGCAAAATACATCCTAGACAAATCTGAAGTGGTTGGAAGCCACAACAGAAAAAGTAAACAAAACCAAAATGAAACAAAACCAAAAAAGGGAGGGGGGCAGAGAGAGACTGTAATCTCATAGGGTGGACAAAGCAGGGAGATCCACTTGTTCCTGATTGAATTTTGGTCTATGTGTTAGAAGACACCACCTTCCAAAATTGCAAAGAAAGCAATATATATATATATGTATATATACATGTATATATATATACATATGTATATATACGTATATATACATATATGTATATATATACGTATGTATATATACATATACACACATACATGTATATGTACACATACATATATACATACATATATATGTATGTATATATACATACATACACATATATACACACATATACATATGTGTATATATATGTTATATAAATATATACATACGTATGTATATATACACACACATATATACACACATATGATATACATATGTGTATATATATGTTATATAAATATATACATTTATGTATAAAATTATTCAAANTATATGTATGTATATATACATACATACACATATATACACACATATACATATGTGTATATATATGTTATATAAATATATACATTTATGTATAAAATTATTCAAATATTTATAAATATATGTATATTTATAAATGCTTATTAAATGTTTTATATATGTAACATATATATAATTGAATAGAATGAAAAAAGGACTAAAATGAAGCATATATCTATAAAATGTAGCTGTAAAAAAGTAAGTTAAAAAGCGACTGAAAAACATAAGTTGAGGGGCTCCTGCGTGGCTCAGTCCTTAAGTGTCTGCCTTTAGCTCAGGTGCTCAGGTCATGATCCCGGGGTCTGGGGATCAAGCCCCATGTCAGGCTCTCTGCTCAGCTGGGAGACTGCTTCTCCCTCTCTCTCTGCCTGCCCTCCCCCTACTTGGGTGTGTATGTGCTCTCTCTCTAAAATAAATATATAAAATCTTTTAAAAAATCATAAATTGGTAAAATAAGAATCTAGTTGAAGTGGGAAAAAGGTAAAAGAAATGGAAGATTTTAGACTGAAGGATAAATGAGCTGTGAGGAAACATCTGGGGCTCAATATGGTATTTTCCCCTGGCTCTGGAGTTTAACAGTCTCGTGGGATCCATAAGCTTATCTCTCACCTGTTCTTCTGGTCCGTCTTCTGGGGTAGGGGCCTGCTTGCTGCTTCTCAGGTGTCTTTGCCTGGGCAGAGTTGCCCCACCTCTTGTCAGCGGGGTGGCCTCAATGGAAGCTGGTCGTCTGTGTGCCTTTTTTCCCCTGGAGGGTTTCTGTGGCTCTGCGGAGGGTCAGAGCAAGAATGGCCGTGCCTGGATCTCCAGCCCAGAGCCGCAAGTCTGTGCCCCCCGCCCCCTTGGTAGATCCTCTGGGGTGGTTTTCCCCATCTCTGCAGACTCCTGTGGCACGTGACCACTGCAGTTCTCACGGTGGGAGTCCCAGGAGCCCGTGAGTGTCACTGTCTTTGTGTCTTTGGGATGGCGCCTGGTTCTGGGCTTGCGCATGCACCGGCTCTGCTTCTCTGGGGCTGTGGGTGGGTGCCGGCCTGCTAGCCTTTTCGGGGCCCCCCCACACTCCCCGAGAGCTACCGCCCAGTCCTGGGCACAGCTGTTCCGCCCCTCCCAGGGGATGGCAAATGGCTCGCATGTTCCAGTCCTCTACAGGTGCTCGGCCAGAGAGTGGTCTCCCAACGGGCCTGATTTATGGTGACTGGAGCTTAGAAGCCCTCCTGGGTTTTCGGGCCATAGCCGGTTTCCCTGCTCCACTACTCAGGCACCCTACCGGTTCAGGCACCCCTGTTTACTCTGTGTCTGCTGGGACCCTGAGACCACAGTGACCCAGCTGGAATTCTGCCCTTTTCATCCCCTGAGCCCCTATCAGAAAGGGATGTCTCTCAGTGGAGTGGGTTTTCTAAGGGTTCGTGGGAATTCAGAATGGTTTCATAGATACCAAGCTAAATTCAAGGAACCGTGGGGCACCTGGGTGGCTCACTCGTTAAGCATCTGCCTTCGGCTCAGGTCATGATCCCAGGGTCCTGGGATTGAGCCCCACATCGGACTCCCTGCTTGGCGGGAAGTCTGCTTCTTCCTCTCCCACTCCCCCTGCTTGTGTTCCTGCTCTCTCTCTCTCTCTCTCTCTCTCTGTCAAATAAAATCTTTAAAAGAAATAAATTTGAGGGACAAGATGAAATGAGGTCCCCTACTCTTCTGCCATCTAGCCTCTGATTGGAAGTATTTGTCTTCCTTGTTGAGTATTAAGAGTTCCCTAATTTAGGATAACCTGGTCCTTGTGAGATATACGATTTATAAATATTTTTTCCTCATTTGTGACCGTCTTTGAACTTTCTTCATGGTATTTTTGAATACAAAAGTTTTAACTTTGATGAACTCTGTGTAATTAGTTTTTTCTTTTATTGTTTGTGCTTTTGTTGTCATATGTAAGAAGTCTCTGCTTGCCCTAATGTCACAAAGATGTAGTCCTGTGTTTTCTTAAAATTTTCCAGGGGCTCCTGGGTGGCTTAGTTAAGTGTCTGACTTCAGGTTGGGTCATGATCTCAGGGTCCTGGGATTGAGCCCCCATGTCGGGCTCCCCGCTTGGCGGGGAGTCTGTTTCTCCCTCTCCCACTGCCCCTGCTCCCATTCATGCTCTCTTTCTCAAATAAATAAATAAAATCTTTTAAAAAGTTGAAAAAATGAAAGTTTTCCAGTTTATGTCTTTCAAGGATATGTACATTTTACCCAAGCTGTTTCAATTGTTGGCAAGCAATTGTTAATAATAGTGTTCCCTTAAAATCCTTTTAATCTCTAATATTCTGGTGTTGGTGTCTCCTCTGCCATTCCTGATTTTATAGTCATTTGTGTCTCCCCCTTCCCCCTCTCTGTCTCCCCCCTTCTAAATTTGGTCAGCCAGCTATAGCTTTGTCACCTTTGTTGCTCTTTGCAAAGAACTAGCATTTGGGTTCACTGTTTTTTCCCCTTTCTGTTTCTTGTTGTCTCTTAGGGTTAAAACTTCAGTACCGACCTGAGATTTTTTTTCTATTCTAATCCAGGCATTTACAGCTCTAAGTTTCCCTCAGAACACGGCTTTGGCTCCATCCTGTGAATGTTGGCATGTGGTGCTTTCCTTTTCATTCAGCTCAGAAGATATTTTGATGTTTGTCTCTGTCCCATGGGTCATTTTGGGGCATGTGGTTCCATTTGCACGTGTCTGTGGGGCTCCCGGAGGGTCTCGTCACTGCCCCTCTCCTCTCGCTCCCCCGTGGTCAGAGTGCATACCTTGTGTGAGAGCGATCATCCTCTTCAATATATCACAGCTTGTTTCGTGACCCAGTACTTGGCGCGTCTTGCAGAATGTTCCAGGTACCCCAGAGGAGGGTGTGTTTGCAGTGTGGTGCTGTCAGTTGGTCTCATTGGTTTGTGCTGTTGTCCAGGCTTCCTGTATCTGTTGATTGTCCCGTTAGCTCATCCATCACTGATGGGGAAGTCGGGTTTTGAAACCTCCAGCTATAATTGTTGAAGTAGCCATTTCTCCCTTCCATCATGTCCATGTCTGCCCATGTACCTGGGGCCAGGCTGCTGGGTGCGTGCATGTTTGCGTCGGTCGTATCTCCAGCACGCCCTCTAGAGCTCATTGCAGCCATGGCCCGGACCTCCTGACTCACTACTTTACTGTGGTGTAACTGACATGCAGCTGATGCCGTCAAGCACGTTTCGGGGTCAGTTCAGTGGGAATAAGTACATCCACTGTGCTGCACCTGCCACCTCCATCCATTGCCACCACTTCTTCATCATCCCAAACTGAACCTCTACTTACCCTAACCTGAACCCCCCAGTCCCCTCCCCAGCCCCTCCCCAGCAGCCCCTTCCACTTCTGTGCGTTGGAGTGCTCTCCGTCCCTTGTGAGTGGGGTCCTTCTGTATCAGTCCTTTAGGGACTAGCTTATTTCACGTAGCACAGTGGCCTCAAGGTCTGGCCCCACAAACCTGGACCGGAACCACTTTTCCCCCAAAGGAGTGGCTCAGCCCTCTCCTGTCTAAGCCGAGCCTCCTCAGTCTGCTCTGCTCCACTCATTTTTCTCCTCAGCCTGAAGATGATCCCAACCAACCCGGAGCTTTGAAGACCTGTTCAGTCCAGATGCCAGGAACGTACCCCGGCGGTCTTGGGCCTCACCTACCCAGTCTGTCCACGTCAGGTGCCTGCACCCCCCCTACCAGCTGGTTACCTGCTGGATGGCCACAGGAGTCCCCGTCTCAGGAGAGGGAAACCCCAAGTCCAGACCCTTGGGAGTCCTCTGCTCGCCTCACAGCCTGGCCCTGGATGGGGTACATCCATCTGTCCTCCCAGTGCTGACCTTCCTTCTCCTTGGCCCTCTGTCACCCCGGATCCTCTCCACCCCCTCAAACAATTCTGAATGTTCCCAGGAGCAGGGTGGCGGGGGGGGGTCTCAGGAGGGGCTTCCCGGATCGTGTGCCCCGGATGACACTGGGACAGTATCTACAGGACATTCTATTATGACGACTGGGATCGAGGATCCCATCCATCTCCCTGGGCATTAGCGTCGTTCCATTCCCTGCTCTGTCCACCACCGCTGTGCTGAACACTCCTGACAACACATCTGCGAAAAACCACGCCAGAGTTTCTGGGGGTGAGTCCCAGGCCGAGCACTGCCAGGTGAGGGGTGCCCCTGTGGCCTGGGTGGGTGCTGCTCACTGTTCCCCCAGACAGGGGTGCCCATTACCCTTCTCTCCAGGGGACCTGCATTGGACCTCTGCTTCCTCACGTTCTCCCCAGGGCTGCTCGTCCCCAGACCAGACACCTGCCGCTCTGAGAGTGACCCACGTTGTCTCCCTATTGTTTCCTTTGCCAGAGTTCTTCCCCGGGAGCTCCCGCATCTCTGACATATACTCCCCGTGTGCCTGTCCTCCCTCCTGGACTTGCATGCGTTTGGTCTCTGTCCCTGTGGAACCCTGTGACTTGGAGCCTGGTTTGGAGCAGAGGCAGGGAAACCTTTCCCTGGCCTTGGGTTGTGAGCGATGTATTTGCCCTTTGTGGTGTGTCTCCCAGCTTTCTGCGTTTCCCTGGTTTCTGTGTGGGCAGCAGGAGGAACCAGCCTTGTCCTGTCTGGGATCAGGCTGTGGTGTCCCAGCAGGAACAGGGGTCACAGCCCCGAGATTGTGCCCATAATTCCTAAAGAGGCCTCTCTGATTACATCTCATCTGTAATCCACCAGACATTTCAGTACTGAATAAGGGAAATTCTATGTCAAATAAACACAGAAAAAAAGAGTCCCCTTTGAAAATACGTGGGCAGACACAAAGGCACCTATCGTGTGATGCCACATACAGAAGCATCCAGAACAGGTAAAGGAACAGAGAGAGAAAGCAGTATAGGGGTTGCGAGAGGCCGGGCTGGAGGAGAAATGGGCAGGGAGGGCTTGGGTTCAGGGTCTCCTTTGGGGGAGGAGATATCCTGGGGTGATGTTCTGTGCTGTGGGGGGAGAGTGCTGGGAGTGGACGTGTTCAAGTGAAAACAAGCAACTTTATTTAAAACAAATAATAGAGAGTATACAGAACAAGGAAAGGTAAAATACAGTTAATGTGTACCAGAGAGAATATACAGGTAGGGGATGAAACATTCCTGCGGGCAGCCAGGGTCGGGGCTTAGAACGATGGATAATTGTACCAGGAGCTCTCCCCGCAGGGCTGTGGGCTCTGGATGTGGCTCTGGGAGCCTGGCAGGAGCAGAGCGGGAGGGGCTGGGATAGGGGCAGGGACATGAGCAGGGACAGATGCAAGAGCAGGAGCACAGGCTGGGGTGGGGAAGGAGGAATGGCTCTGGCAGGGGCAGGGGCAGGGGCAGGGGCAGGAAGAGGAGCAGGGGTGGGAGCAGGGGCTGGGGCAGGGGCAGGGGCAGGAACAGGAACTGTAGCAGGAGCCCAGGCTGGGGCAGGAGCAGGCGCCGGCCCTTCCGGGACAGCGTCAGGCTCTCCGTGGGCAGGTGTCCGGTCACCTGCTGGCTCCTGGTCTCCCGCTAAAGTCTCCCCCGAGCTGCAGATGAAGTTGGGGCCGGCTTTAGCGCTTCAAATCTAGACCCAGATTCCAGAGCCCCCTGCCCAGCTCATTTTGTTGGAGATCTTAAACAAAGAACATGTTTGCATGCCTTTGCAGAGATAGAGCTCCACCCAGGGCCTCCCAGAGTAGATACAGCCAGGAAGACACCCTCACTGGAACGTCTCCCCGACTGCAGTCCCCCCTGCCGGGTGCTCTGAGCCCAGTCCTCGCTCCCCGCCCCACACCAGCCTCTGGGATCTCCTGCCTGTGGGGCCTGGCACCGACCCGTCCCCAGACACCCACATACACCCAGCCCGGGTCTTCTCACCCTTGGGCTCCGCCTCCACCCGTGGCCTCTGGCTCCGGGACCACAGTCTGGTATAGTGCCACCAGGGACAGTGGTCTGGGCAGTGTTAGAGGCCTTCCCAGGCAGTTCCCAGTCCCTGCTCCTGGAGAGCCCCCTATGGTCAGTCCCTCCCTGTGTCAGGGAGATGGAGCAGGTGTCTGCCAGCCTCCTCCCTGTTTCATCATCCCTGGTGTGTGGGTTTTTTTCTTTTTTTTTTAAAGATTTTATTTATTTGTCCGAGAGAGAGCACAAGCAGGGGAGCTGCAGGCAGAAGGAGAGGGAGAAGCAGGCTTCCTGCTGAGCAAGGAGACTGATGTGGGGCTTGATCCCAGAACCCTGGGATCATGACCTAAAGCCAAAGGCAGACGCTTAACTGACTGAGCCACCCAGGCGTCCCCATCCCTGGTGTTCTGCAAAGACAGGGACTGGTCGGTAGCTGGCCTGGACGCATCAGAGCCCTGCCCAGCCATCCTCACTGTCCTCCTGCCCAGTCCCCCTGCTCGTCCCGGATCAGACACAGACCTGTGCGTGCACAGCGTGCACCTGGGATAGGGACCCATACCTGCAGAACACAGACTTAACCCTGGGGGGAAGCTCGCAGCCTCCCACACCCTGTCCCACCCAGCCAGCCTTGACCTGGGGTGTGAACATGACCTGCCCACTGGGCATCTGACCCCTCGTCAACATGCTCTTTTTTTTTTTTTTTAAGATTTTGTTTATTTGACAGAGAGGTCACAAGTAGGCAGAAAGGAAGGGGGGCGGGGGGGGGGAAGCAGTCTCCCTGCTGAGCAGAGAGCTCGATGCAGGGCTTGATCCCAGGACCCTGAGATCATGACCTGAGCCGAAGGCAGAGTCTTAACCCACTGAGCCACCCAGGTGCCCCTCAACCTGCTCTTGAATGGGGTTGGTGTACCCCACGTGAGCCTTCTTTACACACACACACACACACACACACACACACACACACACACACACACACGGGGGCAGTGGGGACCTGGGGCTGCACAGGTCGGATCAGAGCGTATGGGGCTGGGGGCTGACTCTGGGCCTCGTGGCGTCACCTTTCTGTCCTTCTGGCCAAATGGCCAGAGATGTCGGGGAACCCTGACATTGATGTCCCAGTGGGGGAAAGTGTTTGCAGGGTGCGCTTTCCTCTGCCTGCAGCCTCTGGACTTTGGGATGCAACACACAAACATGTCCTTTGTTCGAGGATCTCCAACGAAATGAGCCAGGGAAGGGGGCTGTCTCTGGACTGTTGGGTGCCTGGTTACCTGGCTTCCAAATAACGTTGGGCTCTGTTGCCGGGGAAGTGAGTTCACCACTGCCTGGGGCCCGCTTACCTGACTTCCTCCTCACACAAGATCCCCCCTGAGAGTCCCCCTCCCCAGGTGCTCAATGCTCACCCTCTACCCCATGCCCATCCTTACAGTGATGCCCACACAGCCCACCCACAGCCCCGCAAGGCCTGGGTGCAGCCAGTGTCTCCGCTGTGAGGACACAGAGCTGGGTTCAGACCGGTTTCCTGCTGGTGCGCAAGGCGGTGACCCTGGACAGACCCTGGGCCTCTCAGGGCCTCCCCAGGCTCACGAGCTGCACAGTGGGGGTCTTCTGGGTTCTACTCCTAGGGACGCCATTAGGGGTGGGACCGCTGCATATATTCCATACCTGCTGTCACAGGAGGCTGGTGCACACACGTGGCAATGCAAGGATGAGTGGGGGGCTTGGCTCAGAGGGGCCTGGGTCTGCTCTGGGGTCCAGGCAAAGCCACCCTCCTCCTGCCTGTCTCCCGGCCGCCGTGGGAAGGTTGCAGTGAACTGATTCCGACCTTGTCCTCTCGCGACCCAGACTTTCTTGTCGCGTGGTCAACTGGAATGAATTCAGCTGGGCTTTTTACCTCTGCCCATCATGATCATTAAGAGTGGAGGACCTCTGAGTAAGATACTCAAAGATCCCTAGGAGTGGAGACATTATAATATTTTTCTGATATTAAAGTTACTGAAGAAACTATCTTTTTAAAAATTGATTCAGGCTCTGGTATGTTCAGGGTGTGCCGTAAGACAGGTCTGAAATAGTATTTGCTTATAAACATTGCTAAACTATTCCCTTACCCACGATTACCTACTTCCCAACCGTCGTGGTGATGAGGGAACAGGAGGCAAGCTGAAGACAAAGCTGAAGCTGACGCCCTGCGACCTCCGCCCACCCCCACTGCTGGGTGGGACGTGTGCGACACTCTTCCGGGAGTCTCCGGACTTTGTTAATGCTAATGCCTTGCTATAGGGGAAAAGCAGTCTTAACCTGACAGTGGCAAGTCCTCTGGTATCTTGTAGGTCCTCTTTAGCATATGAAAGTTCTATGGAAACCTCACTTTTTCCTTATCTCCCCCAACCCCGTAGTCTGTAATCAGCTGCCCGGCACAACCCTGGTGCAGCCGCTCTTTCTGCCCCTGGGTCCTGTCCCCGTGCGGGAATAAACCACCATTTTGCACCAAAGGTGTCTCAACAATTCTTTCTTGGTCATTGGCTCTGGACACAACCCTACTGAACCTTATATTCTGAAACCTCATCATTTGGCGCCCAAACGTGGGGCTTTGCGTCTTTACATCTGGACTCTGAGCTTCAGTGCAAAATTGGTGAGTACTTTCTCTCCTCTTTCTTTACTCTCATTTCAGGGGCTTTTCAAGGAGTATGGTCTCATTGGAAGACTTTCATGTCAATTGGGCAGGCTGTAATCCTCTAGCCCATGGCTACTCTGTGGGGAGGAGGATGTCTGCTTTTTGGCTAGAAGTCAGTACCTTGGCCAGAATGGTAATAAGACCTAGAGCTTGATGCCCTCTCTTTATTCCTGTTCTTACGCAGAGTTGTCTGTCTTGGGCATGGGACAGCCACCTAAGTCATCAGAACGGCTGCCAATCTTCAGATTCCTGTGTGAGGTTTCCTCCTGATTGATCTGATGTGATCCCCTCCACATCCCTGTCTAGCTCCTTCTGGCCATGGGACCTCCACTGGGGGAGCTGGCTGAAACCAGTACCCGACGGAATTAAAACCCAACCGAACCGTTTCTTAGGGAAGCTGGCTGTAAGGACCATGTGTGTTAGAATGTCGCTTAGACCATGATGGATTTCCACCTTTACTGTTGTTTTTTTTTTTTAAGATTTTATTTATTTATTTGACAGAGAGAGATCACAAGTAGGCAGAGAGGCAGGCAGAGAGAGAGGAGGAAGCAGGCTCCCCGCCGAGCAGGGAGCCCCATGGGGGGACTCGATCCCAGGACCCTGAGATCATGACCTGAGCCGAAGGCAGAGGCTTTAACCCACTGAGCCACCCAGGCGCCCCCATCTTTACTGTTTCTTGTCAGGGTCCTCTACTAACTACTTAAAGCTACAAAATTTGGTAATTTCCCCTTGTAAAACTTTTCTAGTATTTTCCATGGGTTAAAATGGCAGGGCAGTACACAACCTTCAGGACATACGGTGGCATGGCATGGTATTTCAGTCCTTTCGCCAGGCACCCACCTGTAGCCTAGGATGCCATGGGGAAGGGGAGGAACGCCGGCACCCCTCCAGGGACTTTAGGGCAGGAATGCCTTCACGGGAAGGCAGGATTGTGATCAATAGCGGTGTCTTGCTTGAGGCATACCTTCGGTCACTTTTGACACATGGGAACCTCTGACATACCCTGCATGAGATGCCACCCAGGAGTCAGGGGAGATTTGGTAATGGACCTTCTTTACTTTTCTGGGAGCATGGCCTCTTCTGTTCCCAAGGATTCTACCTTGGAGTGCCTTTTAACCCACTGGAAACAAATTGTGTTGGAAGACTTAGGAAAGGACTGAGCTCCTCTAACTCTGCATGGGCTCAGTGGGATGTATGAGTTGGGGCTCCTCTGCAGGAAGTAGAGCAAATGGACCGAGGGTACCTTCATTGCTCTACACCAGGACCCCTACCTAAGGGCCTCTTGCAGAATGCGTTTGCTCAAATATGTCTGGCTAGTAAACCCCCTCCTGACATATTGGATGATAACTATTTAAATAAGCCTCCTCCTGGTAAACCCAGGCTGCCGGAGGATACACAGGCCATCCCTAGCAAAGGGGACTCTGACTTTCTCTCTCGTTGTTCCTCCTAACAGATGTGGGGGCTTCTCCCTCACTCACTTCCGGGTTAATGGCTATAACTGGAGCCAGCCGTGGTTAGTCTCCCTTGGGACGGGGACTTGAAGGAACATTACCAAGCTGCTGCTGAATCTCTCTTTGTTTCGGGGAAATTCCCTGTCCTCTCTGGCCGGAGGTGGATGGCCCAACCCCTCCTCCTTTGTTGGCGGGAAAACATGGAGTCTGCGCCTCTGTTGGAGCTGACGAGCTCTAGAACCGGGACCCCTTGCTCTGCCTTCTGGCAGCACTTTGCCTCTTCTGTCTCCCCCTTCTCCTGTTTCCGCACCAACTTGGGGGCGGCCTGCTTAACTGGCCTCTAGACCCTCCTCGGGGCCTCCTGCACCAGGACTCCTTCTCTCTTCACTGTCAAGGAGCCCTGGATCTAACACCACCCACTCCAGATTCCCCCACCAGGGTCTCGGGTAGAAATGGACAATGGGGTGGGCCTGGGTGGAACATAATTCAGTATTTGAACTAAGTTAAGTTTGTTGGTTTAATTAAGATAGACATGTCTTTAAAGTTATCAGCACTAAATGTAAAGCTTCTTTGAGGTTTACTGAAGGTCAAATAAGCTCGTATTATCTCTGTTGCAATTTGTTAGCAAAAAGAAGAGTACACTGATGGTTAAATTGTCTCAAAGTTTTCATGGGTAATTGTCAAGATAGCTTTCAAAGTCTTTGGTAACCTGAAATTTTAAAGTTTTGGTGGGATGATAAATGGAATTAAATTCACTAAGTCTTTTCCAAATAGGATAGGTGCTAAGTCATTAATTACTGGACATAGGTTTGTGCTTTTGACTTCTCACTGCAAAGAAACTAAGGATATTTAAATCTCTTTTTGTGCTTGACTGATTCACAAATTTGCCATCTAAAGAGTTCTGGTGGAACAGTTCACGATTTGTTATTCCTTAGTCTTCACTGGAGATAAAAGTTTCTAAAGAGTGAAAAATTCTGCCAACTGTAACTAAGACTGATGGAAATAAGGGAAACAACTCTGTATGTGGAAAAGTAGGAGGTGTGTAAGAAGGATAAGGAACGGGAATGCATTTTGTTGAAGGGAAAAGCAGGTAATTTTGTTCTAAATGAGATGGTTTGGAAGGAAATGGCTGGGACAAAATCTGAATGCAAAGGAAAGTCGTAGAAGGTTTGTGAAGGGAAATCTTTGGAAACAAATTTTAGTTGTGGTCAGGATGGACTAAGATCGAAATGAATGAATTTTAAACACACTGGTATAAGACTGAAAAGTCGGCTTTCTCTCTGTTCAAAAAGACAAAGTATTCTCGGTTGTTGGTCTGCTCTTGATAGGAAAATGCAAATACTTGTTTTCTCTCCACCTGCCTAGAAAAACAAGTTTCTATGTCTTGCCTTTATCAGGTCTTTAACATCCCTAATCCTATTTAGGTGTGTGCTTTAAAACTTCCTACGGTTTTAACAAACTGCACCAAGATTTAAATCTTGAACAAAATCTTGTGGACTAATTAGGCTTGCTTGCCTGCTTGCTTGGTATGTTACCTTGTGGTTTTGGCTATTGAAGTGTTACGTGTCACAGAATAACTGAGTTTCCTTGTTTAATAGTATCATAGTGCACTCTCCTATCAGATCATTAACAATGTCCTTTCTGAGTTTTTTGTCGTTTATAATTGTTCCTATTCTCTTGCAGAATGAGTTTCATCTTCAGGGAGGTTCATATAAAGGACTTTTAGGACAATACAGGTATTCAGTATCTCTAAGATCAGAACTGAAATGAGTAAGAACTTCCAGAACTAAGTAAAAGCTGGATTCAAACTGAACAAGAATTAGTAACATGGGACTAAATGAACTAAAAGATAATAGTGTCGCGACTCTTGTTTGAAACAGTGCTGGTTCTCTAATGTTTCCTCTTCCAGACTAAGGAAACTTTTTCTGAAGTTATCTGGGACTTACAGAAATGTAAAAATACTCATTTGTAAACAAATCAAAGCATTCAACTTTTCTCTCTACCTGAACCCTCCAATTCCAAAGGTCTCAGTAAGTGTTCTTTCTTCCATGACAATCCTAGTCATTCGCATCAGTCCAATAAGAATCTGTTCTCCTGGCAACAGGACACCATTGGAAACATGGGTTATATTCCGAGGCTTTGCCTGGAATGTCATATCTGAAAAATACATGCGTAGACTCAGATACAACCAGACAGCTTTAAGGAATCGAGGTTGGCTTTATGAAAGCTGGAGCCATCAAGCCCCTTGGAACTGTTGGCCTGATCCCTTACTTCCAGAGTTCCCAGCAGCCTCACCAGGTGAGTAAAGAACGTCACTTCCTGGCAGGTGCAGGAACCGCAGGAGACTCTGGAGACCTCAGGAAGAGGTCCAATCTACAGGTATTGCAGGCATGTCTGATGGCAAGTACTTGGCTTGGCTTCTGGCCTGGAGAGGCTACTAAAAGTTCAACCTAGAGATTCCTTATAAAAAGTTCTAGCAAAGCAGATTCTAAAAGATCTATGTGATCTGATCACTCACTATTCTTGCTGAGCTTATGTAAATGATTAGGCCAAGTTAAAACTGGACTTGTTTTTCAAATAAGTTAGTCCTGATTTGTCTATCTTTGGAAATGAGGGCTATTTTAGGGAGGAAACTTGTCTAAATAACCCACCTTTGTGGATGTTAGATTCTAGATTTGAGTGTCTTTGAATGCTCGTTGTTTACTAAGTTAGACAGCTTGAGGTAGACTCAGAGAAGTTGCACAATAGCTCATTTAGACGATCTTGCTTTTTATTCTGTGGGGATAATAACAGAACCCCATGGGCACGTAATTATTTAAACAGCTGGAAGCTGGGATTAGTAGTGTTTATATGGTATAGCTATGACTTACATTAGTCAAAATCTGCAGGGAAAGAACAGGACAGTGTATCCAAGCTTTAGGGGGACTTCATGTTTAAATTAGTGTTGTGACAGCTACTGTTTTACTCTGTACTCCAGGGGAATGGTGCCAGGCATCTCTACGATGTCAGGAGGTCCTAAAAATCTAACTTCAAATTATCTGTGTGCTTCAGAGAGGAGAAGGGGGCAGGGGAAAGGGAGGAGCCCAGCCTCTGTGAACACCTCTGTTACCTGTGTTGACCATGGAACAGGTAAACCTTCTGTAGGCATCCTTTTGATTTCTTGGTAGTATTGTTAAAGGTGCTTTTGTCTCAAGCTCCTCCCTTTAGTAGTAATTAGAATGATAATGGAAATTTTTATCTTTTACCATCCATGGGCCGGGATCCTGGGCTCCCAGCGAAGCTATCCTTTAACATTTTACCAAGCTCAAGATGACTGGGCAAAACCTCAGAGCATGGGCCCTATTTCTGCCCCAAGCACATGTTGTACATGTTTCGAGAAGAAAAAGATAACCAAAAAATGCCATTGCCAACGTAAAGATAAGAAAAACAAAAGAACCTCTCCTGCTCCCATAAGATTAAAGTCATACTGACTTGCAGAACCAAGCATATGTATATCTATTCCAGCACAAACGGGCTCATCCTAGAAGGATGCTCGGAAGGTCTGAGAAGCAATATCGACTCTACGGATGAGACCAGAAGGTGAAGCTCATCCTGCTTAAAGCATACTTTTTGGGTCTCAAAATTGCCTTGGAAACATGGGAAACCATTGCATTTCCTAAAGCCCAAGCCTGGGAAGGTTTGAGAGCAGCTGACCTTGCCTGGAGCCAGGAACAGCTTCGAAGGCAGGGCTGGTGCAGGAAGGGAAGGGGCAGGGCTCTGAGGGTGGTCTGCAACTAGAGGGGTCCGGGGGAGGGGGTGCCCTGCCTACGACCCGCCCATGCCTGTCCCGCCCAGCCAGGTGTTAGGGCAAGGAGGTGCCTCCTGTGTAGGTGTAAGGGCAGGTTGCCCAGTACAGGCAGGCGTGTCATCCAATGGGCTCATGGCACCACCCTCCCCAACCAATCAGCGCGTGGGGGTGGAGCTACGTCCTCTGTGGGCGGACCCGGAGATCCCTCCTGCTCCCCCAACACATAAGTAGGGCAGACGAAGGGGCACTCCGGGGAAACTCTGGGCTGAGCGGAGGTCTTAGGTAGGTGAGTGTGCTCTGTGCACCGAGGTGGGAGGTGGGGGCCCAGGGGGACGGCTGGGGTCCTGTAAGGGTGCAAGCAGTGCGCTAATCCTGGGAACTCAGACGAGTTCTCTTTTTCCCTTGAACAAGTTTCTTTTGCGTGATATCTGCCAACTGGCTGTATCCCCCAGACCCTTGTACTCCAGGGTGCCTGCTCACTTGAGCTTTTGTGGGGTGGGTTGCAGACATTTCAGGGTTTCCCGTGTTCCTCAGGAAGAGTGCATGTAAGGACCACAGTCCCTAATTCAGTGGGGTATCCCCTTTTCCCCTGGCATAGACAGTGCTGATAATGGACCTTGAGCAGCACCCCGAGTTCAGCAGGTGTCCCCTGTTGCCCCAGGCACAGGTGTGGCTCTAACAAGCCCCAAATCAGTCTCCCAGCTTCAGTCAGGATCATGCCCCATGTCCCCTGGTGGGGGGGGTTCTGGGCTGTCAGGATCCTGTGGGATGGTACTCCAGGTTCCTGCTCCCCCTGGTACAGATGTGGCAGTAAGACGCCCCAGAGCTGTCCCCCAGCTTCAGCATTGTGCCCCGTGCTCCCCCCGCCCTGGGATGGTGGTAATGGGCTGTCAGGATCCTGCAGGAGGGTCTTCCAGGTGGGGCCTGGAAGCTGGAGTAAACCGGACCCCACTCAAGTCGCATGAGGAACAGATGAGTCGAGGTGTTCATTTGGAAGAGTAATTTCGGGCACCTGGGTGGCTTAGTCAGTTAAGCGTCTACCCTCTGCTCGGGTCATGATCCCAGGGTCCTGGGGTCAAGCCCCGCATCAGGCTCCCTGCTTGGCGGGAATCCTGCTTCTCCCTCCCCCACTCCCCATGCTTGTGTATTCTCTCTCTCCGTCAAATAAATAAAGGAAGGAAGAGTAACTACGCTTCTCGAAAAAGGGCAGTGGCATTGGTCGGCTTTAGAATGAAGCTAATTACTACTTAAGAAACAAGCATGTATCTCATTTTCTCCCAGGAACCGGAGCAGGTGTGCAGGTCTTAGGTCGGAGGTGCCTCTTATCCCCACCTGACAACACTTCTCCACTCTGGCTCCATGAGACCTGAAGTTTTGAAATCGGCATTTGAGTCCATCATGCAGCTTGTCAGAGGATGTCAGCGTTCAGAGAAAGCAGCAGGTATGTTGGGTGCAAAATCACATCCATGTCAGGACTGGAGGTAAAGCTTCTCTTGAACCCCAAACCTCCTGGGCTTTTCTCTTGTTTCTGGTGGAGTCACAAAGTCAAACTGAAGCAGCTGTCAGCAATCTGGAGTGGGTACAAGAGTCCCTTAGTTTCCCTGCAGATAGAACGTGGCAGGGGATCCCATTTTCTCTGTTCATTTCTGGCTTACGAAGGTGTTTGGAACATCTCTTTCCTAAGCAATCAGTTTGATTAGAAAGGGAAGTTGAGATTTACTCTGTGTGTGTTTTTAACTTATAATTAATTCCTTCACCTAACTGTGTTTATTCCTTTGGGCCTAGGTTGTGATGGAGTGGTCAGCATCTAGAGTTAGGTGGCTTTTTGTAGTCAGGTAGAGACTTGAATGATGTCATTTGTCAGAGGTGATGATTCCTAATTGATTCATCTGTTTGTCCAAAGAGTTATAGTGAGGGCAGAGGGAACATTCCAAAGGATTCCAAATAGCCTTTTACAGTTTTAAAGTGAAGCTTGACTTTTTAGTTTCACTAAGTGAATATCATGTAGATATTTGGACATGCCGTGTTTTCTCTGTCGTTTCATTGGTGAAGTCAGAAGGCAAGTCTTTGGGAATTGTCCTGGATAGAGGCACGCTGGTAGCTTCAAGGGGCTTGGAGTCAGGAACCCTGGGGTGAATTTCTGGAACTGCTTGCCTGATGCTGGGTGAGTCAGGTCATCCCATAGGTTTTCCGTTTCCTCCTTAGGAAATTGCTGGCAGGAACTATTCTGCTTAAAACGGAACCCTCCTGTACTGTTGGTGGGCATGCAGGCTGCTGCAGCCACTCTGGAAAAGATTATGGTGGTTCCTTCAAAATCTAAAAATTGAACAACCCTAGGATCTAGCAATTGCGCTCCCAGGTATGAAGCCAAAGGGCACAAAAATGCACATTCAATGGCGTACAAGCATCGTGAGGTTTATAGCAGTATGCTCAACCACAGTGAAACTGTGGAGGGTGTCCCCATGTCCATTCACTGATGAATGGAGAAAGAAGATGTGGGAGATAGATAGACAATAGAATAAGACCCAGCTTCCGCCTGGGTGGCTCAGTTGGTTAAGCATCTGCCTTTGGCTCAGGATATGATCCCAGGGTCCTGGGATGGAGCCACACATCGGATTCTCTGCTCAGCAGGAAGCCTGCTTCTCCCTCTCCCACTCCCCCTGCTTGTAGTCCCTCTCTCACCGTCTCTCTCTCTCTCTCTCTCAAATAAATAAAATCTTAAAAAAAAAAAAAAGGAATAAGACCCCGCTTCACAAAGAATGAAATCTTACCATCTGCAAGGGCGCGGATGGATCTAGAGTGGATGAAGCAAAGCAAAATCTGTAAGGAAGGACAAATATCCACTGACTTCACTCTTCTGGAATTTCAGAAAGAACACGGATGAACAGAGTGTGGGGAGGCAGATAGGCAAAGGAGGAAACAGACCCAACCTCAGAGCTCAAACCGAGGGTTGCCGGGGGGGAAGAGGTAAATGGGTGACAGCTATTAGGGAGGGCACTTATTGTGATGAGCACTGGACATTGTATGCAGGTGAGGAATCACTAAATCCTACCCCTAAAGCAAATAAATGAACACTGCGTGGAAATTAACTGGAATTGAAGTCCATGAAGAAAAGAAAAAAGACAATGTTCTGCTTCATGAAGATTGAGGTAAAAATGGAGTGATTTTCACTCTCCTGTTGTGTAGATGATAGTTTTCAAACACACTGTGGTAGGATACGCTAGTTTCTNAGACAATGTTCCGCTTCATGAAGATTGAGGTAAAAATGGAGTGATTTTCACTCTCCTGTTGTGTAGATGATAGTTTTCAAACACACTGTGGTAGGATACGCTAGTTTCTTCTCAGCTAAAGAGTCCTTGGAAAGCTACAGTGAAAGATTCAGAGCTCAGAACATGTTCATGTTCCACGGATGTGTTACTTACAGTGTGCCCAGGTAGACAGGTAAGTGCAGAGAGACAGAAGAGGAAAGTAGGTGTTAACCATCCAGGAGGAAGCCTTCTGCCTTTCTCTTGAAAGTGCTGGGCCAGTGTAATTTTGGAAGGTGGGCGCTGTGGATCCTGGAGCTTTACAGCAGACAGGGGAGGTCGAGGTCTGGGTAGAGCTCACGGGGGTCCAGAGGAGAGCCTAGTACATTCTGCAAGAGGTTGTGGGCAGGGCTGGCTCCAGGGGTGGCTGTGTGTCCCCCGTGTGACAGTTGTGACAGGTCAGGCTATGAGCAGGTTCCTGGCTGAGGACAGGTGAGGCACAGGTGGAGAGCTGGCAGAGCACCTTCTTCTCTGCCACCAGCCTCACCCAACACACACAACCTCATCATCTGTCCCTGTCGCTCCCATTCAGACTTCTCTGTGTTGCCGGGCCAAGACTTGGTTTGTGCTTTGTTTTTTGCGTGTGGGTGAAGTTCTAGAAGTTAGATGGTGGAAAGGACGGGTCATCAGAACATCTGTTCCTCTTTTATTTCCTGCTCATCTTTCAATCACTGAAACGAATCAGACCTGCTAATGGAAGGGCCAACCTGTGTGTTTTTCTTTCCTGTTTTAATGAAACAATGGGAAAACAGTCTTCTGAGATAGTCAAAGACTCCTTGGTGGGGGTTCATGTTTTTCTCTTCCGTGAACCACTTTCTGATATTCGAAATTATTTTTGAGGGGTTCCTGGGTGGCTCAGTCGTTCAGCATCTGCTTTCAAGTCAGGTCATGATCCTAGGGTCCTGGGATCGAGCCACGCGTTGGGCTCTCTGCTTGGCAGGAAGCTTCCTTCTCCCTCTCCCGCTCCCCCTGCTTGTGTTCCCTCTCTTGCTGTGTCTCTCTCTGTTAAATACATCAATAAAATCTTTAAAAAACAAATTATTTTTTAAAGTAAAGCACAGACTCAGAGCTGTGACAGGGTGCAGTGCCCTTTGGGAGGGAGAGAAATGGAAAAGGAGTGTCGGTTGTTTAGGAGCCCAGGGAGTGGCTCATTGTGCTCCCAGTGGAACACAAGCCCCTGTTAGCCTTTCCTGGCAGTGGCGGGGTTGGGGCGGTGCTGCTCACCTGGTGACCCATCCTGGGCTCTGAAACCTGACCCGGTGAATCACTTGCGACTTGAACTGGAGAATTGATGAAGAAAACAGAACAAACCCTGGAGGTTGCCTGTATCCTTTGCATTCGGACAACTCCATGGAGCAAAGGAACTCATCACCTTTGAGGCATGTCAGGATGCCTGAGGGTGTGGGCTTTGCTTTCTGGGAAG
>LNAC01000028.1:7468019-7491862 GCA_002007465.1 Ailurus styani | reverse complement strand
TAAGGTTTCCCGGTAGCCCTCCCAGTAACGGCGGATTAAACAAAGCACCAGACGAATAGGCACGAGGGAGTTTTTAATAGAGATGCCCTCGGGCGAGGTTCCGCGACTCCGAGAGAAGGGAGTCGGGGAAGTCGCACCTGGGGAGGATGCGCATGGGTTTTTATGGGGCGTGGGCGGAACAGGGGAACATGACCGTAATTGGTAGGCGATTGGATGGAGTTCAGCCCTCGGTTTCCTGCCGAAGTTCTGGCCTTGGCTCTGGCCTTGGCGGTCTTTTGAGACGTGGAAGCTGATGAGGGNTGGGTTTTTATGGGGCGTGGGCAGAATGGGGGAACATGACCATAATTGGTAGGCGATTGGATGGAGTTCAGCCCTCGGTTTCCCGCCGAAGTTCTGGCCTTGGCTCTGGCCTTGGCGGTCTTTTGAGACGTGGAAGCTGATGAGGGCGGGGGTCCCGAGCACCTCTGGGGCGGGGTGGTGAGATGGTGGGGTGGCCGCCATCTTGTGGCCTCCTCAGTTCCCCGGACCCCGTCGGCCCAACAAACCTCATCTGAACGAGAGCCATGTTGTGTGGTTATGGGATCCAGACCTTTACGTGACCCTGTCATGATGATTCTTGTGATTTTAAGAAAGCAATCTCGACATTGACTTTGAGGTACAAATAACCAAAGGAAAAACATAAGGTCCAATATATAGATGAGGACTGAACCTGTGTTATCTCTCATGAGTATGGGTAATGGAGGGCTGCCGGTATGAGAAAGAACAGGATTTCTATGTGGGTAGAAGTGTGCTGTGCACACGTACTGTTTTATTCTATCCTTTTCCTTACTTCTCTGAAGGGAAAATAGAGTGGTGACTGGAGCTTGGTTTCTGACTTGAAGGAATGGGGGACAAGAGATTTGAAAGAGCAGTGTTCATGCTGAAATGGTGCGCCGTGCCCAGTGAGGGAGGGTTTGAACTTGGACTTGGAAGCGTGGGTGTGCAGGGAGGGTGTTGTCCTTGTTTCCTGCACATAGAGTCACTTGGCTGGTCTGTCCCATCGGACCCATTCCTGCCTTTTGAAGGGCAGCTTGAAGGTGGCTTGAAACCCTAGGGCACTTGAGGAATGATCTGGAAGGGACATCTGGGTGGGCCAGTGTAGGACCAACCCGGGGGATTCCAGAGCTCATGAGGAACACATGTCTGCAACTGGAGTTTGCTTCTCTGTGAGTAGCACTGAGCTAGGGTGGAAAGCAGTCTCTGGGTCTTAGGAGTCACCGTGTCAGCAGGTGTGAACCTGGCACAGTAGTCAGATCAGATACCTGGGAGCGGTGGGCCATCGCTCTTGATGGGCAGGCCAGCTTGCCCCAGGTACAGGGCTCTGTTCCCTGGCCAACACTCCTGCTGCAGATATGATGTGAAAGTTGCTTCCTGTTGGGTTCTCAAGCCCTCATCTCAGCACGGGGCTTGGTGGGAAGCAGCCCACAGGCAGCATGATTGATTCTTGCCCCGTGTGCCCCTTGTTTCCTTGGATGAGGCACCACAGGTGTCCTCTGCCTGGTGTCTGTGAATTCAGCCAGGAGCAGCACTTCTTCCAGAGCCACACACTTGAGAAATCCTCCGCTTTCCCCTGCTGTGTGGAAGAGGGCAGTTTTCATTTGGAACTGAAATCTCACCTCCTGCCATTAGGTTCCAAGACCACACAGCACACCAGTCTTCTTGAAGCTCTAGTTCTCCATGGGGCCTGACATGTGAGACTGAGACCGAACCTGGGCAGCCTGCTGCTGCTGCTGGTTCCTTCCTGAAAACTGTGCAGCCCAACCTGGTTTGTGACGATGTCCCAGGAAAGAGGGACAGGTGCACCACTCTGCCTCAGCCCAGGAGGATGCTGGACGTCAATCATAGGTGACTGGTGCAGGGAGGAGAGATGCCTGTTTCCGAGGACCTTGGCCAGAGGGATATTTGTACCTGGGGATGCTTCTCTGCTCAGCTTTCTCAGATGAGCACATCAGGCAAGGGGAGGAAGTGTGTGTGCTCACCTGGAATCAAGGAAGGTGTCTGCTTTCAGGTTTCATGTGCAAGTGGATTCCTCTTAGGACTCATTTTCCTGATGGTGTTCAGGGTGCAGCAAGGGGACCCATTGTCCCAGGCATCCTGGCTGTGCAAGAGCTCTGGTCCTCTTTTCCCCCAGGGCTCTGGACTAGGAAATCAGAGGGCGTCAGTGGTGCAGCCATCGAAGAGGCCACTGTTTCTCCCTCTGCTGAGATGGACTGGTGACTGCGATAACTTCTCTGGAAATAAAAAGTAGGAGACAGGGCTGGCGTGCTGAAGGGGAGGTGGCAGTGGTGCTGCTCTTCAATGGGGACCAGGTGGGACTTCACTAGGAAGGTGATACTTGAGTCAAGTTCTAAAGAAGATGACTGCTATCACATCAAGAGCCTTCTAAATGGCAGGGAAAGCATATACAAAGGTCCTGGGGCAGGAACATACCAGGTATGTCCAGGAACAGTAAGAAGGCCCTGTGGCCACAGGCGACAGCTTAGGTCATGACCTCATGGAGGTGACAGCCATTGTAGGGCCGTGACCCCATGGGACCCCGTTTCACTGGGCCATCCTGGCTACAGTGAACAGATGTATTCTACAGAACAGAAGACCCAGGGTTGAGGATGGGCAAGTGAGGTCAATGATGAAGCTTTTCCAGGAACTCAGGCAAGAGATGGGCTCCAGTGTGGACCAGACAGGTGACCTTGGAAGGAGGGGTTGGTCCTATTCTGGGTACCTATTGAAGATGGAGCTCGCAGGATTTGCCAATGAGTTTGAGATTGGGAATGGGGGGAGAGAGGAATTGAGGTAACAGCTCTTGTTGGTTGTCCCAAGTGAGGCAAAAGAGGAGGTTTCTGGGGGTAGGAGGTAGTCCATGTTCCACCTGCTGAGGAAGGTGCCTTTCACACAGTTTGTGTCCAGGAGAACTTTGAACTTCTACCCCCTCAGTAAATTTCAAGTACAAGTCTCTCCCATTTTGTCAGAGTTCATGGGAAGATACTTGGCTTTTTGGAAAGATCTACATTATGACCCAGCACCAGTAGCAGGAAGAAACCTGAAGAGGATTTCCCTCTCGGGAAAAGAGGCCAAAAGTGGGCATCACGTTCAGCCTCTGTTTTGTGGGGGAACCACTACAGAGGTGGTGTGCACCCCACCAGCTCCTTCCTGGGCACTGTTCTCTGCTTCCAGCCATCAGCACTTTGAATCGTGTCTGTGAGCATCTGCTGTGCTTTCTCTCCATTTCTTTTGGGTATCCTTTAGGATGTTGTGTCCTGAGGCCTGAGAGGAGCCGAAGAGAAGGAACTTATGGTGTCTGAGCATGCTCACTCATTTTTCTGTAGAAATGAATGGTCATTCCCTTTTCCGTTTACACCAGTTCTGATGCGAAAGGTGTCCTAGGAACACTGTACTTTCAGTAGGGGGGGAGCCTGTACCCCATCCTGCAGGGTTAGCTCTAGTCTCCACGTGGCACAGAACATTCCATAACTTGTGGATTTGATCACTCAAACATGGCACCTTTGACCACCTTCACCCCTTTCTACCCTTCCCTGAATCTAGCAACCACCCATCCGTTCTCAGTATGTCTGCATTCAGTCCTTTTTGGGTTCCATGTGGAATGTCCCTGAGAGCCTCTGGTGTGTGTCTTCCCGTGTCTGAGTTCCTTAGCGTCATGCTCCCAAGGTCGATGTTTCCACGTCTGGTTATTATGAAGAATGTTGCAGTGAACATGGGAGTGCATCTCTCTTTTTGAGGGAGTGTTTTTATGTTCTCCAAAGAAATACTCAGGAGAGCAATGACCGGGTCACGTGGTAGTTGTATTAGTTATTTCCCGGAACCTCCATAGCATTGGTCACAGTGGCTGCACCAATTTCCTTTCCCACCAACAGTGCACAGGGTCCCCTTGTGTACATACCCTTGACCAACCCCGGTGTCTGTCTCTGGGATGATTGCCCTTCCAACGGTCGTGACGTGATAGCTGACTGTGGTTTGGACTTATATTTCCCTTATGACATTTCGTGAGGTGGAACAACTTTTTCTGTGTCTGTTGGCCCCCCTCTATGCCCTCTTTGGAAACTAATTATTCACATATTCTGCCTACTTTTTTTCAGCTTTTGTTTGGCTTGGAAGGAGTGTTTTGTGCATTTGGGATATTAGCCTCTCCTCGCACATACGGTGTACAGATATTTTTTTCTCACTGGGTTGGTTGCCTTGGAAGGGTTGGGTGGTTTCTTTTGTCATGAAGAAATTTCAGTTGGATGTCATTCTGCTTGTTTAGTTTTGCTCTTGTTGCCTTGGTTTTTGGGGTCTGATGTAAAAGACTCTTCACCAAAACCAGTATCGAGAAACTTACTACCTGTGTTTTCTTCTTGGAGGTTTACGGATTCAGTTCTTATGTTCAAGTCGTTCATTTTTATGTGCGGTGCAAGAAAGTGTTCCAATCACATTCTTCTGCATTTAGTGTCCGGTTTTCCCAGTACCATTCACCGTGGAGACAGTCTTTTCCCCATTGTATATTTTCTGCTGCTGTGTCTTAAGACCATACATGTGTGGGTTCCTTTCTTTCCTCTTTTTTTTCTTTCTTTCTCTCTTTCCTTTTTCTCTCTCTCTTTCTTACAATTTACTTGTTGGGAAAGTATTTTTCCTGTCAGAATATATGCAGTGTGGACTTCATTGGTGATGTCTTCCTTGTCTTTGTGAAGATGTTTCTCTGATGTGTGTTTTGTCAATGAGTAGCTGGCTCTATAGCTTTCAACGGGTTGAACATTTGGGCAGAACTACTGAAGTTGTATTACATTCTTCCATCAGATACCATATGGTTTCTGACTTGTGATGTTCTCAGTTGTGATGATGGATATCTATATTTCCTTTTCTGTGGTAGGTTTATTAAAGTGAACTTAATTTCTCTTAAAAATGTGGATTCTGGGGTGACTGGGTGGCTCAGTTGTTAAGCATCTGCCTTCGGCTCAGGTCATGATCCCAGGGTCCTGGGATCAAGCCCCACATCGGGCTTCCTGCTCGGCAGGAAGCCTGCTTCTCCCTCTCCCACTGCCCCTGCTTGCCTTCCCTCTCTCTCTGTCTCTCTCTGTCAAATAAATAAAGAATCTTAGTAAAAAAAATTTTTTTATGTGGATTCTAGATCATCCTTATTTTATAATATATATTTATATAAAACAGCATGTTTAATGAAATGCATTTATTGGAAGCAGCTGTTGGAACAGGACATAAGTATTATTAATCCCCACTTAGAGTTAATAATTCTATCAGAGCTAAGTTTAAATATACCTTTAATATACTAATGAATAAATTTTGCCAAAAGTACTACGATTATCAGTTTCCGAGCTTTCTATCATGTTCCCTTGATCTGTGTGTCTGTTTTAACCCAGTACCATTCTGTTTTGATGACAACAGCTTTGTAATCTAGCTTGAAATTTTTCTTCAAAGATTTTATTTATTTATTTGACACCGAGAGAGAGATTACAAGTAGGCAGAGAGGCAGGCAGAGAGAGGAGGACACAGGCTCCCTGCTGAGCATGAAGCCCGATGCAGGCCTCGATCCCAGAACCCTGAGATCATGACCTGAGCCGAAGGCAGAGGCTTTAACCCACTGAGCCACCCAGGCGCCCTCTAGCTTGAAATTGGAGTGTGGTGATTCCAGGTCGCTTAATCGCTTGTTTGCTTGCTTTCTATCAGTGAGATTATTTACTTATTTTTACTTAGTTTACATCTGTATTCTAAATGTTTTTGCATTTTTCTGGTATTCATTGTAGTAGCTTATCTTTAAGTTTTTCACATAATTGAATTTAAATTCAGTTAGCCAAGGTATAGTTTTTGTTGTAATGGTAAATGATTCATTAGTTGCCTATAACACCCAGGGCTCATCACCACATGTCCCCTCCTTAATACCCATCACCCAGTTACACCGCCCGTCCAACCTACCTCTCCTCCAGTTTGTTTCCAGAGCATGAAAGGAGCATTCAGTTTAACGGTTAGTTTCCTGGGGTATTTTCTGAGGGCAGACCATGACTTCCACGGGGACAGAGGAAGGTATTGTGAGAATGGAGGGGGGGGAGGGGCGGGTGGTCAACCCTTGTTAGAATTACTGATCACTACCATGCAGGCTGTGTACCACAATTCACACTGTAGTCCTGATAGACTGGTACTTAGAAACATCTTGTAGGAGGTGCAGAGGTGGCCTTCTCTAATAGAATGGTGTCATGTGGGTTCATGTGATTCTACATCAGGGTAGATGATGCAAGGTATAATTTCACAGCAAACATGACCAAAAAAAAATTAAGTGACCGAATAGTATGTAGTTTCCTTTTTTTAATTTTATTATTCGCCTCAGGGGTACAGGTCTGTGAATCATCAGGCTTACACCTTTCACAGCACTCACCATAGCACAAACCCTCCCCAATGTCCATAACCCATCCACCCTATCCCTACCCTCCCACGCCCCAGTAACCCTCAGTTTGTTTTGTGAGATTGAGTCTCTTATGTTTTGTCTCCTTCCCAATCCCATCTTGTTTCATTATTTTTCCCTCCCTAACCCCCATGACCCCCCGCCCTGCCCCTCAAGTTCCTCATATCAGAGAGATCATATAATTGTCTTTCTCTGATTGACTTACAGAATAGTAAGTAGTTAAATGTACTCTATACTATGGCAGTGACAGAAAAGTGAACAATGGGGTCAGAAAGGGGAATGGGAGTTCTAAGAAGCAGGCTAGAGTCGTCAGGGCATAGGAGGTGCCTTGTGGAGGAAGAAACCAGGAGACTTGTCACAGGTTACAACAGTGCAGCCTCAGGGTGTGCACTCTGCCTGACCCACGACCCTCAGGACATTGGGGGCACTCTAGCTCCAGAGGATCTACAGACTGCAACTTGGCCTGAGCAGAGCCTCCATAGTATGTCTTCTCGGTGCCTGGGTGTGGGACTTTCTCTGCTTCAGAGGCTGTGGATTCTCCTTTGGTTTCCTTTGAGCTGCATGATTTTGTGTGGATTCAGTTATGTTAGTGGACACAAATTTTTTTTTTTTAAGATTTTATTTATTTGAGAGAGAGCATGAGAGGGGAGAAGGTCAGAGAGAGAAGCAGACTCCTCATGGAGCTGGGAGCCTGATGTGGGACTTGATCCCAGGACTCTGGGATCATGACCCGAGCCAAAGGCAGTCACTTAACCAACTGAGCCACCCAGGCGCCCCCACAAATTCTTCTTTGAAAAGAAGTGGAATAGAAGTCATCCTCCTTTCCTAAGTAGACCTGAATCTATTCATTAGTAATAGCCTTTTCCCAGGCTGCTGGGCCTTCATCTGCTCGTCAACTCCGAGATTTTTGAAAACATCTTCTATTTTGAACGATTGAAAGAATTCGTTTGTTTTTTTAAAAATTCAACAAAGTCACACTTTTCAGAATCTATAAAATGATCTGTAAATACTGAATGAACAAGGCTTGACAGGATGAAGGAAGAATTGGTTTTGGAGTGGGGTTTGCGCCAATTTTTACTCACTGTTGCCCCCGTGTGGCCACTCTCTAGATAGCACGTGGCCGAATGGGTTCCAACATAGCAGATTCAAGGGAGAATAAGGCAGAAGAAGGTAGATCCCTGAATTCCTTACCTCCTCAAAACCATCCTCTAATTTATGAGGGACATTTTAAATCGAGTTTAGGGTCGGGGTCAGTTTGCAAAATTAACTATGGCCATCTTTTTGTATGTCAGTCTTACCTGCCTAAAGAGTTAAAAAAAAAAAAATGGGAGAGGATATAGTCACCAAAGCACTGAGCACATTACTTGTCCCAGGAAATTGGTAAGTCAACCTAATTATTATTTCATCTTAGCTGAGGACCAGGAGCTGGTCCTACGGGTACTTGGCAGTAGCATCTGGGGCCTGCTGCCCATCTCCCTGCGACACTCACACCCAGCTCAGCACATCTGCTCTGCTCAAGGGTAGAAAACAGATGGACCAGGTGCAGGTGTGACTCCCTCGTGTCAGGCATGGCTTGGTTCCGACAGGTAGAGACATGGGCCAGCTCACATACACGTGACCTGTTCTTTGGTTCCTTGCTATCTGTCTCCCCTTTCTGTCACCCTGGTCCTGAACCTTTACCTCCTTTGAGAACTTGGGTTTGCAGGTTGCTGTTGACATTCTGCAGTGTAGATTTGTGTTGTCCTTGTTCCCTGTCCTTGGGTCGGAGATGAAGGCAGGAAAGTCATCCTACTCTGAAAGCAACAAAAAGACATATCAAGTGTCCTCTGCCCCCGGCACCTCAGCCTTGAAAGCAATGGCAAACGACGTACTTCATGTGCTACAAAATCATCTTTAGGGACTCATAGACACAAGTAAAATGAAATTGTACTGAAAGAAATCTCATTACTGAATTTTGCCTTGCAGAAGACAGTTTAGGGACACCGCCCCTCACCTGCCCTGTCATTTCCCTGCCAATGCCCGGTCACACTGACACATGTAGCCATACAAGGGCACAATTGTGACATCCTCCTGGAGCACTCCTGGTCCCTTGACCCCCAGTCTGGCCAACTCTGCACACCCCCAGTCCTCCTGAGTGTCCCCTGTCATGGCACTTGTCACACAAGGCCGTCATTTGTTGTCTCTCGGTCCGTCCTTCCTGCTTGGAATAGTTCTCTCTCACAGATGCCTGGCTGGATGACAGGTGGATGGATGGTTTCAGGACCTTTTGTTCTGGAACAGCAGGCATCCTTCAAAACTCTGAAGGGCAGGGTGAGGCTCTGTCCCTCTGTGTGCCCCCAGCCTCGGTGGAACCTAGTGTCCAGGTCAAGGGATTTGGGAGTCCTCCCAGATGAAGTTTGTTCTATGAAAGTGGATTCCTTCTGAGATTATTATGGCTCATGGGATCTATCCTGCCTGACACACCATGGCTGCTCCTGTGAGACAGAAACCATGCTACTCTATTGTATTCTCCTTGCACACGGTGGCTAACAAAGAGGAAACACGCTCACATTCACAAGTTGACACTTACACCTCCGTTTCTGAACATCACTACCATGTAAATTACTGTGAATTCCTGTTGGGCTGCAGACATGTAGACATGCCATTCAAGGTGTGAATAGAGGAGGATAGAGATGGAGTCCTTGCCTCTGGGGGTGAAGAAATTAGATTTTACCCAGAAGGCACTACATTCTACTCAAAGAAGTGACATGATCCTAGGATCTTTGAGACCAGGGATTGGCACAGACTTTTCTGGAAAGTCTTCTGTAAGGAATTTCTGTTAGGTGTTGCAGTCCACATGGTCTCTCTGACAGTGACTCCACTCTTGCATTGTGGCTTGAAAGCAGCCACAGACTGTCCATAACTCGTGTTCCAGCCATACTTGATGGACAGAATACAGGGGGAAATCCCATTTGGCCCATGGGTGATAGTTTGCCACACCCCAGCTTTGCAACATGATGGATGATGGGGGAGAGGGCTCTTCTTTTCCAGTGGCAGAGCGGGGAGTACACTGGGATCTATCCTGCCTGACCCTGGCTCCACCACTTGAGAGGGAAAAAAGATCATAGTGAGATTGGCCAACAATTAAGGCCTCAGAAATTCCCCCGCATTTCTCTGTAGGCCTCGAGCTACCCACAAGATGTTGGTCTGTGGTTGAATTCCATGTAGGTATTGTTTGGCTGAGCATGTCCCCATTGCCTGCTGGGTATATCTTGCGGGTTATATACCACGCAGACAGTCATTTTGTTCAGGGCAAGACCATGAGCACATTTAGCATTCTCCTGAGTTAACAGAGGATACAGCATGTGTGGCTTCTGGACAAGCCCGATTCAGCCCTCAGCAATGTTATGGACCACCTGGCTTCCCGGGCCCTCTGTGGCACTGGCATGAGCCTGGCCTAGGCCACTTCTGCAGTCGTGATGGAAAAGCCCCTGGCCTCAGTGTTCCACCCTGTGCTTGGCTCTGCGGGCTGAGACCCCAGGTTCTTCCTAACTCAGTGGCTGGGACCAGGTCCCATGCCCATGGATGCGCCCATCCCTGGAGCCAGGGACTGGAGCCGTGGAGACTGGCAGCAGTCATTGGTACCTCTGTTGTAATGACCTTTCTAATGGCCATGGTGCCAAGATCTTGTGGGATGAATCTGTCAATAAAACGAAAAATTAATTTTTGGTAGTAAGTGGGTCCAAGGTTCTGGCTTAGCACCTCGGTACTACTGTACTACTCTGCAGAGACAATGGCTGAGATCTGAGGATGGAGTATTGGAAGGATGTGGTGCCCCTTGTGAACCCCGGGAAGAGGACAGATCGGGAGTCCACTGTAGAGTTACTTCGTGGGGGTGGTGGTGATCTGCAACATCTGCTTCATGAGATGTCTGTCCTTTGAGTTTTGGGTGTGGTTTCTGTGACTTTGTCCTAAGGGCTGGGATTTCCAGGGAGTGGGATTTTTTGGCTTCACTGTAAGAGAAGTTCCACCGGGAGGGGGCAAGTCAAGTCCCACTCTGCTGCTGAGAAGTGGATCTCTAGCGGTTGGAGTGTGTACTTGAAGCCTAGAGGTCAATGGTTGAGGCTTCCATGGTTTTATGTGCAGTGACATGGGCTCCTGCGGTGCTGCACGCGGGGCTGTTGGGTCTCCCCTCTCTGGGCTCGGATGTGCTCCCCGGGTCCCGTGTCTGTGTGCCTGCAGATTCGGTTCCTGGGGCTCCTCAGACAGTCTGCAGTCAGGGAGCAGATGCCACTCCGTGCTTGTGCTCCCCCCCCTTCCCCCGCCTCGGCCCTGCGTGGTCCTTCCCGCATCCACACCTGCTTCAGGGTTGGTCCGGTGTCTGGAAGTTTGGGAGCTACAGTGTGGACTGTGTAGATGGCTTTGGGGAGATGATATTTTCCCAGTGTTGGTTCTGCCCTGAGCACAGAGTGTCTTCCCATCTCCGTATGTCTCCCTCCATGTTTGTCAGCAGTGTCGCAAGGCTGTCAGAGGACAGGCCTGTCACCTCCTTGGTTCAGGGGACTCCTAGGTATCTTGTTTTTTTTGGATGCAGTTGTCAACGAGATTGTTCTCTGCAGTTCTCTTCCTGATGGTTCCTTAGGAGCACGTAGAGATGCAATTGATTTGTGTATACGGACTTCGTTCCTTGCAAGTTCATGAATGTGTTAGTTCTGTTCGCCTTAAACTCAAACTGCCAGTTCTTTGACCAGCAAAATGGATTTATTTAGACATAGCAGAGAATGGCCATGGGGGACGAGCAAGCTACGGTCACATCACAGGCAAGTGCAAGAAACAAAGGAGAGGAACATGAATTCATGGAGGAGGAAGAAGTTTGGGCGGGTTGCTTGGAAGGACAGTCCACTGCAGGAAGGCAGGGGTTTGGAGTGGCGGAGGACTCTCACCAGCTGAGCTTTGGGGACAGGGATTTCTCATAGGAGATGAACCTCTAGCTCTGGGGCCTGGAATGGGTGAGTCTGTCCTGTGGGGGCTCTAATGTGGGGTCTGTAATGGGCACTGAGCGGCAGGCGCCCCTTGCCAGCCTCCCCTTCTGGTGTCCCCGGTGCATGTTCCGGAAGCTTCCCTTCATGCTTTTTCACAGTTCTCAGCAGGAGGTGGCGGAGTGTGTGGAAAACTGGAATTCCAAATCCCACTGCTTTTACTGCACCTACAAAATGGGGGGCCCCCCGATTTAATCCTCCCATGAGTCTCTTGCTAACATATGGCCTCCTGCAAGGGTGAGTGGCCTCTCCACGGTGGGTGAACTGGATCTGGGGGTCTTGGCCTCCATCCCAAAGTTTGATGCCTTCTCTGCTTCTCTGACTTAGTGCTAACATGGTTGTTTGAAGAGTCATTTCCTCTGTGGTGATTTCAAAGTGCAGTCAACTTGTTATAGCAGCACAAATATGCTTTATCTCCACACTCAGACTCCCCAGCTGTCGTTTCTTTACCATGTTTGCCACTTTACACGGGAAGCTTCAGTGTGTTTGACCCCAAACAGGAACAGTGTCCTGCAGAACCACCACATAAGCTGACATGAGATCATTACAGGTTTCACCTTATAAAAAAGACCAGAGACCCACTTCAACTGTGTCCACCTGCCCACCTGTCTGAAATGTCTTTTACCTTCTCCAGGTTTCTTCTTCTGGTTAGGGCAAGGGTTAGGCATTAGAGGTTAGGAGTTAAGGTTATGGTTTAGGATTTAGGATTAGGGGTAGTTTAGGTATAAGGTGAGGTTCAGGTTCAGAGTTTGTGTAAGGGGGTCGATGAAAGTGGGGGATTGCTGAGATGGGCCCAGCTTTGCATTCAGATTTCTTCTACCCTGAAACCTTTCCAGTGTTCCAAATGGCAGAGTTTTCTTCTGTGTTGCAGGCTGAGTCCTCAGTTATTGCTCAGCTCTCTGCACTCACTGGGACGTTAGAGGCAGAAACTTGGGGATGGACCTCTCAGAACACAATCTAGTATGTTAGGGCCCAGGGCACGGCAGGACCAAACTAAAGGTGCATCGGCAAGCTTCCCGCGGAGCTGAGATGAGGATGTGTATCATGATGAGTCTAAGGATCCGGGTTTTTGTCTAGAGGTGAACTAAATGTGGGCATGGTCTCAGGAGGACATGCGGATTTCTCCAACACTCAATCTGTTCCAGAGATCCAAAGGGCAAAGTTCTTTCAAAGACGACAGCTGAGTTCTTTGCTATTGCCCAGGTGTCCCAAACTCCTGCCATTGGGAGCATGGCAACTGGGGAGGGACCAGGCAGAACCCAACCAAGGGTTAGGATTAGGGTATAGAGGGATGGAAGGACTGACCTAAAGGTGCTTTTGGGAGTATTCCAAGGGCAGAATTGAAAGCATGTGTCAGGGAGAGTGCTGGTTCTGGATTGTGACCAGAGGTCAACTAATACAGGCATAGCCTGATGGGGACATGGAATGTTTGCCGTGCTGGCGCTGAAGCCAGCTTCCTGGGGGGCTGAGTTGAGGGCATGGTCAGGGTGAGTTGGTCGGGCTCTGGGGTGTTTAGCTGTGATGATGTTTAGAATACAAGTGAGGTCCGGAGCGGACAACCAGGAAAGGATTCTTAAGAGGTCTGTGGTTCCAAGAGGTGATTTTATTCTCACATGGGGACAGGACCCATAGGCAGAAAGAGCTGCTGCACTGGGGTTGAGAGGGGTGGCTGATGATAGCCTAGGGGGTTGGGGGAGGTAAGGAAAAAGGGAGGTTTCAAAAGAACCTCCCTATGCTAAAGAGGACCGACAGGACACCAGAGACCTTGCCACTGTCAGGTTCAGGGGCTTTCCCTTTGAGTAAGGCAGGAGGAGAAAACTCACGGGCAGCCTCCTCGAGGAATGCCCCACTCCTGCTATCACACGTCCTTATCCGTGAGCTTTAGGTTTTGAAGAAATTTCACTTTATTGACATGTCCCTCTGCCGCAGCCTCCCTAGGTTTTAGGGAGGGGAAGATGATGTTAGGGCTTCAAGAACTGAGTTACGGGTCTTTGGAAGTGAGACCATTGAAAAGAGTGCCTCTTTCTTGTAAGTCACTAGGACATTTGTCAACAGAGGGAGACTCAGGTCGTGCAGGATTGTGATCTGTACAACTGAACTCTGTTTTTTCTTGAGGGCAGCCATGAATGCCTGAGGCATGTCACCTACATCCCATGGGGGTGGGGGGGTTGTAGGGTGCCAGCTTCTTTGTCCTCACCTTGCCTTTTTTTTTTAAGATTTTATTTCACAGAGGGAGAGAGATCGCAAGGAGGCAGAGAGGCAGGCAGAGAGAGGGAGCAGGGAGCCCGATGCGGGCCTCGATCCCAGGACCCTGAGATCATGACCTGAGCCGAAAGCAGAGGCTTTAACCCACTGAGCCACCCAGGCGCCCCTCACCTTGCCTTCTGGTCTCTCCTCAGCTGGGGGCCTCTGAAGGTGGGGTGGGTTCAGGTGGGCACGCCGATTTCTCCTGCTCTGAATCTTTTCCGGTGTTTGAAGTGGCCCGGTTTCCTTCTGGGTGGCAGGCGTTGTTGTTCTGTCTTTGGTCCAGTGTCCCCACTGTAGGGCTCGGGGGCCAGGCCTCGGGAGACAGAAGCCTCAAAGCCCAAGCTTGGGTAAGGGTCAGGGCCTAGATCATGGCAGGCCTGATGTGCGCAGGCAGGGGGGCGGGGTAAGGCGAGCTTGCCTGGGTGCTGAGTCAAGGGCCTGGGTCACGGGAGTGTCAGACTCCCGTATGTGTGTCCTGGGGGCTGCAGACATTGGGGCTGGCCTCATGTGCCATGCAGTTTTCTGTTGCTGTGAATGTTGCCTGGAATTGCAGATGGCCCAGTTTCCTTCTGGGCAGCAGGAGGGGAGTCCCCTTGTATTGCTCAGGTGGCCGGGCCTCTGAGGACAGAAGACTCCAAGCTAAACCTATTTTTAGGTTGAGGGCCTAGAGGCATGGCAGAGATCTGGAGGCCTTGGGGCAAGCTTTCCAGGGTGCTGAGTGGAGGGTGTGGGTCTTGGGAGTCTCAGGCTCCCTGTTGAATCCACCCCACATTCAGGGGCCCCTGGACACAAGTGGCAGTGCAGATTTCTCCTCTGAATCCTTTCTGGAGTTGCAAATGGCAGGATTTCCTTCTGGGTGGCAGACTGCGTCCTGTGGTACTTCTCAGGTATCAAACTCCAATGTAAGGGCTTGGCTACCAGGCCTCTGGGGACAGAAGCCTCAAATTGCAACTGAGGGTTAGGGTGAGGCCGAGGGACACGGCAGACATGATCAGCCAGAGCTGAGGGGAACAACATCCCCAGGGTCTGAGTTGACTGAGGGCCTGGGTCCGGGTGAGTGGCCGGCTTCCGGATCAAGTGCAGGGGTGCACTGAACGTGGTTTGGTCTCGTGTGGGCATGCAGATTTGTCCTGTACTGAATCCTTCCTTTGGTTCCAAGTGCCACGATAGCTTTTGGGGGGGCCAGGCGAGTCCTCTGGTATTTTTCAGATAGCCCCAGTGTGTAGAGCTCAGCGGCCTCTGGAGACATAAGCTTGACATTCAGCTGAGGGTTTTGGTTTGGGCCTAGGGTCATGGCAGTCCTGATTTTCTGGTGCTGAGGTGAACTCCTTTCCATAGTAAGTTTCTTTCCTGTAAATATCAATCAGTATATGGAATCATAA
This sequence comes from Ailurus styani, assembly GCA_002007465.1. Classification (NCBI taxonomy): domain Eukaryota; kingdom Metazoa; phylum Chordata; class Mammalia; order Carnivora; family Ailuridae; genus Ailurus; species Ailurus styani. The sequence goes on along the minus strand of LNAC01000028.1, from coordinate 7,476,773 downwards.
TTTGTCAAATGTGTCACTCATAAAATGTCTTATGGTTTTACAATAAACCCAGACCTTTAGTTTCAAGTGTAGGTTTCAATAAGGCAGGGTTGCCTGGGTGGCTCTGTCAATTAAGCTTCTGTCTTTAGCATAGGTCACAATCCTCATTCCTGGGATTGAACCCCTCATCAGGCTCCCTCTCCTCCTCATGATCTCTCAAACAAATAAAATCTTTAAAAAATTTTTTTTCAATAAGTCAATGTTAGATGTGTGCTGCCACATGTTTTTTTAGCTCTACATCAGGGTAACATTTTTTCAAAATATTAAAAATTTAAAAAGGTGCTTTATTTTTTAACCAAGCTAATTCTCTAGACTTTATTTGGGGGGTGGGTACAAACGGGGGGATCGGTAGAGAAGAATCTCAAGCCAACATCTCACTGAGCCCAGAGAATGATTGGGGGCTCGATCCCATGACCCCAAGATCATGACCCAAAACCAAGAGTTAGATGCCCAACTGCCTGCACCACCGAGGCATCCCTAAAAAGGTATTTTTTAAAGATTTTATTTATTTGACAGAGAGAGAGAGATTACAAGTAGGCAGAGAGACAGCACGAGGAGGAAGCAGGCTCCCTGCTGAGCAGAGAGCCCGATGCGGGCCTCAATCCCAGGACCCTGGGATCATGACCTGAGCCGAAGGCAGCGGCTTTAACCCACTGAGCCACCCAGGCGCCCGACGTTCTTCCTTTCATATTTTTCATTTTTTTTTTTTTTAAGGCAGTTACTCCCTATTTCCTACCACCTCCTGGCAACCACTAATTTACTTTCTTCTCTATGGGTTTTAGGCTCCCTCGTAGGTGGTACTTATCTAAAAGACCCTACATTTATTTTTTAAAGATGATTTTTTTAATTTATTTGAGAGAGACATTGAGAGAACAAGTAGGTGGGGCAGAGGGAGAAGCAGACTCCCTGTGGAGCAGGACCATGGGATCATAACCTAAGCTGATGGCCAATACTTAACCAATTGAGCCACCCAGGTGACATAGGAGTCTACGTTTAAAGTAACTTTTCCAAGGAATTTTGAGTGCATTGCTCCATTGATTTCTAACATCTTGTTTTGATAAGAAGTCTGGTACCAGTGGAGTTTTCTTTGTAAGTTATCTATTTTACCCCCTCTATCCCCTTCTGCACCTTGACCACAATCTCTCAAGGTTTTGTTTTTTTCCATTCCCTATTCTATTTATCCTAGTCTGTATTTTGCCTATTCTTGTTATCGCAGACTACCCACAGTAGGGGGGTGGGGGGACGGGGGAAGACTCAGCCAGGAGGGTGCCCGGCCTCTTCTGTGGAAGCACAGTTTTGGCTAGTGGACAAAAGCCCCTGCTGCCTCCTGGTTAGCACAAGTGGGACAGGGGGTAGGAAACCAACCAGCTTAGAGGATGCAAATCACCTACAACTGACCACATACAGGAACATCACGTGCCATTCTCCGCCCTCCTTATACCTGCTGGCTCTGAGCTCACTGCTCTGCCCTCTGCTGCAGTCTTGCCCTGCATGTGCTCAGGCCTGAGATTTTCTTCTCTTGATTCTCCACACACTGATCTTGCCTTTCTCTCCTTGAGACTCCTTCAGTATTTCTGGCCCACTGACAGTACCTTCTCTTACTCCCCATGCAGTTATGGATCTATTCTGTAGGTTGTTGACTGGCCTTTAGCATCTTTGCTTCCATTTCAGAGGTTAGGGTGGACCCACGTGTATAAATTATCCCTAGGATCCAAATTTCCATGTTTGCCAAAAGTAATAAAGCTGAGGTTTGGGCGACTCAGTGGGTTAAACCTCTGCCTTCAGCTCAGGTCAAGATCTCTGGCTCTGGGATCAAGTCCCACATCGGGCTCTCTCCTCAGCAGGGAGCCTGCTTCCTCCTCTCTGCCTACTTGTGAGCTCTGTCAAATAAATAAAATCTTTAAAAAACAAACAAAAAGGTGAGGCTGAAGGAGCGGCAAACTACAATGCTTGATTTCATTACCTTGAATACTTTGGTGGCTATTTTTTTCTGAAGGGTTTTATGTTGTGATGAATGGCACCAGAGTTTTGCTAATTATTCTGAGACATACCTCCTTCACTGGGGATAAACTTACAAAGTGAGAATCATTACAATTAAAAACAGTACCAATAACACTTCCAAAACAAAGATAATAGATTGAACACAGCACTATACAGTGCTGAGCACTGCACAGCTCATGTCAAATCTGAAGGTAAGGGGATCATAGTGAGACAATGGAGGCTCTATAAAAGGGGAGGACCTGTGACTGCCACCACTGAAGGCCTTCATCCTTCATGCAAATTTGGCCCAAATCCTATTAGTAAATACACAACTGAAATCTCGGAGAGAACCCATCCCTACCAGGCTGTTTCTCTCAATCATTGGTGAGGGCCGGGGCGTCCCAGACACGGGGGTAGAGCTTGTGGTCCTTACTTCCTCGATCATATTCATGATCTTCTCGGGCAGTTTGGTAGTGTCACCACAGGCTTCCTGTCACCAGAACAGCTTGGAATTGAGTAATTCTGCAGACTGAATCAGAAACACAAACGTGTACTGTTCAAAGAGCTGAGAAAAGTCATGTCAAGTATCAGTGATAATGTTTTACTGGCTTACCACCAGAAGTGTGAGAGCTCTGTGTCGAATTCAGTGAGCACTTAACCATCTAGGAGCAGTGTTACTTGCTGTGAGAGCTGTGGGCCCCTGTTGTACAGGAGCTTGCCCTGTCCCTCGGTGTGAAGGCAGAGTTGAAGACTGACACAGAACAAGCTCGAGCATGAAAAGGGAAGAGTTGAGCAATCTTATTAAGCTGTACTGTTTCCCAGGTGGCCCCAAAAATGCCGATCAGTGCTTTCTCCCTCCCACTCCTAAGAGGGCAAAACCCTCACCCCAAACCACCTCTGGCCTCGAACTGTAGCCCTGACACACCGATTGCCTGGACATGCTCTGTCCAAGGAGCCACTGAAAGGACTGGGATGCTGGAGCCAGAAAAAGGGGAAGTACAGAAGTGGTTTTCAGAGAGGTGAAGAGACTTTTAGTGGAGAAAAGAAGTGGACTTCGTTCATGCTAAAAAGCATAACTGGGATCCAAGGCTGAGCTTAAGCATCTGCCACCAACTCAAGCTCTCTGCAGAAAGGCGAGGTGCCGTGTGACAGAGTGAGTACCCATCATGGGCAGTGGTAGGCCACAGGAAGAGCTTCAGGGTCACGTGACTTGTGACCCTGCCCCAGCAGGACACCCTCTCCATGGAAACAGACACTGCTGAACTGAGTACAAAGTGATTATCTATTTGCAATTCTTTCCTTTCCTGTAACAATGTTAGATCTCAGGGCTTTAGATTTGGTAGATGAATGGTCCTTAAAGTTGCAAAAACTTTATGGAATGTGTAACATATGACCTATGTGTACATCCAAGGCCGAGTTTTTTCCCCTGAAAAAGAGGGAGTTGCCTTATTTTTAAGCTCTTACAAAGCTTCTACCATGGAGCACTCTCTAAATTATTATAAATAATAATGGATATTTGACTTCACTCAGTGCTAGTTTTAGATGCTTATACAGACCCAGTAAAATTTATAATTTAAAAAAGGAAAGGAAAGTAACATTTTGTAATGATTCCTGGGGGTAAAACCTCACAACTATGTGTGCTGGAAGGAGGGCAGTAAAGCCAGTTCCACAGGTGATGAGATCACGAGGAAACACCTTGAAGAGGAAAGAAAAAGGGACCACAACAACTGCCCTGATACTGTGAATGAGTCTGCAGCTGGGATAGAACTTCCAGGGACACCCCTGGACATGGACTCCCAAGGTGAACACAAACTTCCCAGGTGGGGTGGGCCTGGGGCCTGCTGGGGCTCATCCCATGGCTCTGGTGAAGACACTGAGCTGATGGTGAAGACACTGAGCTGAGGATGCATCAGAGTTTGAGAAAAGTTGACTCACAGGTGAGGAAAAAAAAATACTAGTTCTTGATCATTAAGGATTATTTTATCAAAGATTTTAAATATCCTACTAAATTAATCTTATAAGCAATATTTAACCATTTCATCTACATTTCTGAAAGTTTATATATCCAGGTGGGCCAAGAGGTATTTCTTTGGCAGCTCTTCTCATTGGCAAACTAGGCCCACCGCTTTACATTGAGGCACATATGGAAGGTGAGGCATTTCAAGGGCATTTGAATAGGAAATTATTAATAATGCAACAAAACTTGCTATCACAAACCCACCTGTAAATGATAGTACGTGATTTCCAAAGCCACAAGTGTGTGTTGACCAGAAAGCAGAGGCGCCTTTTCAAGTAGAGCTTCTTTGCAACCATCTAATAAATTTCTGGATTTCGTTCTGGCGAGATGTAACAATTTCTACATACTAGGAAAATAAATAATTATACAAGTATGTCATTAGGAATCAAATACCTGAACAGCCAGACATTTATCTTGTGCCATCTTTACACTTGGTTTATTTTGAAATGGAGTAAACACTAAATGCAGATAAACATGAGATAAATTAACAAAGCTGTAACCTGACCTGAGCAGGTATCATCATTCTCATTAAGATCCCTGACTCATGTGTGGAAGGACATTGCCAAAAGCCTTATATTCTGCGCAGGGCAATCTGCACAAACTACTACTTCATACTTCAAGGATAAGATTGTACTCTACTGGAAAATCAAGGGCTTTGAAACCAGAAAGTTCAAATTTAAACCCTAGTTCTAAGTAACAACCATGTGACTTGGCCTAAGCCGCCTTCTCTTACCAACCCCCCACCCCCGAATCAGGAGAAAATGCCAATGTTTTTAGGAGGCTACTAATTATTCTTAACTCTGGAAAACTCTGTAGCCGTCAGCTCATACCAAGTCAAAAATGCTCATTTTTAACTTCAACACCAGCACAGCAATGAGTAGATAAGTATAGGCTGACTGAGCTATAAGTAAAGCGTCCCTGTAAATTGTACAGACTGTCAACAACAAAATAAAATAGTGCTGAAAAGTTCACCTCAGTTTCGTGTTCATTTTTGAGTGCATTTTGTCCTCCTTGCCTTTTTCTTCTGATCTTCTTCAACTCAGCTTGAGATTTTTCCAGAGAATCTAATTTACTCCTGTGTTCCGTTTGGTATCTTTTGAGAGTTGCCTGCCTGCAAGTTAAACATTGTCCTTATTTGAGTGCAGCACCATCCCAATTGTTGGGCAGTTACTTGGCTGACATTCCACTGGGTGTCGCCCTGCACACCCTCACCTCCTACTGCTCCCTCCCTTCAATGTGTAGCTTTGTCTGACCTAAAGTCCCCTGTTCATACAAGGGGCTACTGATCCCAACGGCAGCTCTTAGAAGACAAGAATGTCTTTTATTCCTTGTTTTCTCAAATTTTTTAGGACACTGAGTATTAATAGTCTTTATTTATTCACCAAAGCAGTTAAGTCACATGCTCCTGCTTTATGCTTACCATTACATCCCCCTCAGCTGTTGTCAATGGTCCTGCCGCCTTCCTCCAGGGTACACGGAGCACACAGGGGCAGTGGGGTGAGTTCAGGGTAACTATACCGCTTACTGCCACATGGGGGTCTTGGTGAGAAGGGGACTTTGAATGGCAAGGAAAGCAGCTATTCCATAGCAGATAAGGGAGATGGAAAGAGCCATGTGACAGGGCTGGAGGGTCAGGCAGAAGGAGAAAACTGCTGGAGTCATCAATACTGGGTGACAGGCAAGGGACACCATACAGGAGCAGTCTCTGATGAATGGACCTGGGAGCCCTGGATGGTGTTCTCCCACCCACATCTCACACCCTGAAGTGCTAGTCTGTGAAAGCAACAGCTGCACTCATACAGATGCAGATGTTGTCCCCATACACTTGTTCTTTGAAAACAATGCTTTCTAGAAGCAGGAGGATTCCTTGCAATATTCTCCTCTCTGCTTTTTAATAAAGATCCTAGGTGTTAAAGTAAACAGGGCACCCAGGTCCCAGAGACCTTGTCAGTTTCATGCATCAGTGTATATACTCAACACTAAGCTCTGTCAGTGTTTTCTACTGCTGGATAAACAGAGAAAGTTCTCCTCCGGCTCAGAGATCGGGCAAGTGCAGCCTCCAGAACGCCAGGCCCCCATGCCCCACACCCACCTCCAACCACAGTGGTGGAGAAAACGGTGTACTCACATTCATGTATTTTACATCAAGTTCCGTCTTCTCCAGCTCATATATAATTCTCTTTATGGAATTTTTTAAACTGTTAACAAAAGGAATTAAAAAGTCACACCAGATTTGAGACATTAAGCAACACAGAGTTTAGAAATAAAATATATTTTATAAGTATAAAAATAGTTTACATACATTTTCATCAGGACTGTTTCTTGTGAGTACTTGAAATCTCTATGAGAACATGGCCTGCGAATAAAACCAGATGTTAAGGGGAAAAGTCACTGTGTGGATTCTGTAAAGATATTAAAGTAAAATAATGGAATGAAGCACAATCTACTGCTGCCCTCCAGTGCCTGGAAGCATCAGGCCCTATGGCATGTCGGAAACACCAACTGCGTGCCCATTGCAGGGTTGGTGCCAGAGGGACACAGGCCAAACTTACTCTACAATGCTGTTCATCCAAAGAATACCAACTTTGTCTTCAAATTCACATCATGCTTTCTATATTTTCTCATTCCCTAAGCTGAATCTTACTTATCTGATTTAATTTTTAAATTCTCTTACACAGGAGTATCATGGTCATTACAGGAACTATGGTGGACAAATGACTTGTTTTTATCTAATCCCCAGAGTAATCTGATTATCTGTCAGGCATAAAAGACAAAGGTTATTTTTTCTCATATTAGTTCTTGTATCATTTTGGAAAATATTAATACCATGGGAAAATGCAGCAGGGACAGTGCTCTGTCTCACATCAGAGCATACCAGCGACTACATCAATTCTTTGAAACAAGTACAGTCACATGGAGAATGTTCCAGAACTGAGCTTTACTCCAAAAGCAAGACAACCACTTTTTGCAAAGTACATCTCTGCTACTAAACTCTGATAAGTGAACAGGGAGAGGCTCTTGTTCACCTTTATCTGTAGAAACCCAACAGATCTGATACCTAAGAACTGGGAAAAAACAGAATCATTTTGAACAACCACCAGACCATAATAAACAATAAAATATGTTCAGTAGATCCCCCAACAGGTTGGTAGGAATTCCTTGGGTAAACTGAAAGGCTGCAGATAAAGGAGAACTAAAATTAAGACCGTGGTAGACATGGAGAAAGAGAATACCAACTACACTATGACTTCAGCTATCATCTTTACACAAATGATACTACGGTGCCCTGTTTTTAGAAAGAGTTAGGACATGTGACTCTTGGGGTGCCTGGGTGGCTCAGTTGTTAAGCGTCTGCTTTTGGTTCAGGTCATGATCCCAGGGTCCTGGGATCAATCCTCATATCAGGCTCCCTGCTCATTGGGAAACCTGCTTCTCCCTCTGCTACTCCCCCTGATTGTGTTCCTCCTCTCGCTATCTCTCTGTCAAATAAATAAGTAAAAATCTTAAAAAAAAAAAAAAAGACATGTGACTCTCAAATGGCCCGTCTAGTCCCTTTACCCCATCTTCAGATTAAGAAATTCAGCCCCTTCCTGAACATGTCCACCTGGATGTCTCATTAGGTACCTCACATTCAACATGTCTAAAAGTGAATTCACCCCATATTCTCCAATCCCAGCTCTTAGCTGCCAGCTCACAGCCAGTCACCTGGGGTTGACACTTCACCCATATGTCGCACTCAAGGACAAAGACTCATTCCCTTGTGCATGTGTGTCATCACTTAGGCCAGCCTATAGGGTGAAATCACGCCCCTTACTCGTCCTGCTTCCTTGAGCAACAAATGTGCCAGCCCTTCCCTGCCCAAGAGAGAATGTATGTGGGAATGACTTGTGAAGTCTCTGTGGGCCCAATCATCTATCCCATGAGGGGTGGGCGAAGAGTCTCCCTAGTCTGCACCCCACCAAAATCCTCTTAGGTCTTGCCCCTCAGGCTCTTATCATTTCTCTTGACTCCCAGCTTGTTCTCTTCCAAACCCTCTTCCTCAGGGGTGCCAGGGATCCCTCAAAATCAAATGTACCAGGTCATCCCCCCGGCCCCCATGGTGTCTCAGATAAACTCCTCAGCATGAAGCCCACTGCGAACAGTGCTGCTTAAAATAACCACGGCATGATGGGACAGAGACTCTCCTCATAAGGTTATAGGTAAAAAACATTTAAGTCCCTAAGCAGCCTGTGATTCTAGGAACCTCTAACAGAATAGCCTGCTGGATAAACCTGAGAGTGAGGGCAGACACCCCCCCCCCAGCTCTCACCCCCACCACACCAAGTTACCAAGATACCCACTCTCCATCCTTAATGACACTGCCTTCATTTCTCCCATAATTAAGTTCTAAAGCTCAACATGAAACAAATCAGGGTTCTTCACAAAGGAAGCCTTCACATGACCAAGAATATATAAATATGTCATCTTATAATTTAGTGATTTCAGATACTGAAATAGTCTGAGTTACTTTCATATCCATTTTAAACCCATAAATAACTCCTGGCTGGAGATGAAAAACAACAGCAAAAAAACAAAAAACAAAACAAACAAAAAAACCGCACTTCAATTACTTGAAAATTAAGCACTCCATTCTTGGCAAGTCAGATCTTTTTTTAAAAAGTCTAAAAAATTGTGCTTAAATGAGAGTGATTCAGGCTACATTCAAGGCGCTCATTCCC